>JANAVB010036019.1:16628003-16730503 GCA_029216955.1 Iris pallida
TACTGGACAGGACACCTGCATTGATATGGCTACCCAACAATTAGAGGAGGATTGTTCTCCCACTAATTTGCCGACTAGTGAAGATGCTCCTATTCATCCAGCCATCATTAATACCATAAATGTTGCACAGAGTTCAGCACAAGACGTGACGTCTGAGCCTAGCGGACGATCAGAACCAATGGGAACTGCGCAGATGGAGACAGATTTAGCAATGGCGGTTACTGCCATTATTGGACAGGTGGTTGATGGCGTCACCAACCAACTCGAGGAGGGTGAGTTACCTGCTGTACTAGCGGATGAAGATCTACTTCGTCGACAAATCCTTGTTAGCTGGGCAGATGAAGTCGACCGTGCTCCGGATGACAGGCCACAAGCAGATGCTGGCTGTTCGGATGAAAGCCGACCAGAAATCGAGTCTTTCCTCCCACCAGTTGGCCTCCCCGCGGAAGCTTCACAACAAAAGAAGAAAAAACCACAAAAGGCGGTCCTGCCAACCGATCGTGTTACGCGACAATCCGCAAACTCCACCCACACTGGTAAACCCACGACTTCCTTTAATGTTTAACGCCCTTATTTGGAATGTTCGTGGCATAGCGAATCATATGACTCTTAAGAGAATTAAAACTCTGGTGAAATTACACAAAATAGAGTTTCTTGGTATCATTGAACCTAAGGTGGATAATAGTCAGCTACTTCATTACCAGCTTAAGCTTGGTTTCTCTCAATCTCTATGCAATGATAGAGGTAACATATGGGTTATGGCTAAACCCACTTGTGATATATCCCTTCATGATAGTTTCGAACAAGCTTTGACAGTTTCTATGACGCATCATATGCTTCCCGCTCCAGTCCTTTTTACTACGGTTCATGGAGATAATACAAAGGAAGGACGTCACATATTATGGGACAGGCTCTCACAGCTGCAGCACAACATTCAGTCACCTTGGGCTATAGGTGGTGATTTCAATGCTATTTTGCGTTCGGAGGAGAAAATAGGGGGTCGCCCTCCTGACCATCTTTCTATTGCTGAATTTGCTAACTTTTTGCTTTCTACTGGCATGGTTGAACTTCAATACTCAGGCAGCTGTTTCACATGGGTTAAATCTAAGCACGATGGTCGACGGGGTTCTCGCCTTGATCGGGTTCTTGTCGATAATGCATGGTTCGAACTGGCGCCTCTCTCTCAAGTTGAACATCTAAACCGCACTGAATCGGATCATGCACCACTACTTATCAAATTTTTATCAAATGTGGCAATGGGTAAAAAGCAGTTTAGATTTCTTAACTTTTGGGTGAATCATCCAGAGTTTCGGCCATTAATTCAACAAGCTTGGTCCTCTGTCGATCATCGTCTTGGGATCACCCGTGTGGCCCTTTGGCTCGATACTTGCAGGAAATTTCTTTCCACTTGGAGTCGTAACACATATGGCGATATCTTCCAACAGGTTAAGCAAGCGGAGGATGAGGTTCTTTCTGCAGAAATTTTGCATGAGCAGCATAACTCGGTTTCGAGTCGATAACACCTGGCCATGGTCACTGCTAAACTCAAACAAAAAGTCAGTGTCGAGGACGCATACTGGAAGCAGAAATCCAGGATGAAATGGGATCTTGAAGGTGATAAAAATACCACTTATTTCCATGGTTGCGTGACGAATCGGAAGCGCTCTCTCCAGATTCACTCAATCACTACTGATGATGGGCTTCTTCTGAAAGAAAAGTCTCCGATTCATGCTTACGCTAAAGAGTTCTACTCCAGGCTTTATCAGAGGGGAGACATCAAGGAGGAGTCTACATTATTGGAGAACATTCCTGCCGTTATCACAGACGAGGAGAATGACTTGTTGATTGCAGCTCCTACATCTGACGAGGTTTTAGAAGCTATTAAATCTCTTGATCAACACAGTTCGCCAGGTCCAGATGGCTTTACTCCGCTTTTCTTTCTTTCATGCTGGGATATCATTGGGGAAGACTTGACTGAGGCTATTGGGTTATTTGTCGATGGGTTCGCATTGCCTCGATCCATCACTAATACCTCATTGGTGCTAATCCCGAAGGTGAAACAACCCAAACACTTTGGTGATTATAGACCCATTAGCTTGTGCTCAGTTTTGAACAAAATCATATCCAAATTGCTATCTCGTAGATTATCACCTTTGCTGGCTCGAATTATTTCGCCCGAACAAAGCGAATTTGTTCCTGGTAGAGAGATTGTTGATAATATTCTTCTAGCACAAGAGATGATGGCTAAGATGAACAAGAAGTATAGAGGAGGCAATGTAGCTATTAAGCTTGACATGATGAAGGCCTACGACAGAGTTGATTGGAGATTCATGCTGAAGGTTCTTCGTAAATTTGGTTTTCACAACAAATGGGTGGACATGATGCTTAGAATTGTTAACAACATTTGGTATTCTCCATTGATCAATGGTGAGTCGACCGAATACTTTCAGGCCTTCCGGGGTGTTCGACAGGGGGATCCCCTATCCCCGGCTTTGTTCATCATTACAGCGGAGGTTCTCTCGCGTAGCCTGAAGCTGCTTCCTGATACTGAGGGTTTTACCTCATTTATTTCTCCTCGTGGTTGCCCCCCTATCACTCATTTGGCATATGCAGATGACTTACTTCTATTTTCAGCCAGAGATTTGCGTTCAATTACTAAAGTTTCTGATCTTCTTGCGCAATATGAGGCCGCATCGGGCCAACTGATCAACAAGACCAAGTCTTCTATATTCATGTCTCCGAACGTTCTTCAGGAACGTGGATCTGAGTTAGCTCGTAGAACGGGTTTTTCAATTGGCTTCCCTCCTCTTACGTATCTTTGATGTCCACTAATGGCTGGCCAGCGCAATGGTGGCATATATGAGGACCTCCTTGCTCGGATTCGCAGTAAACTTGAAGGCTGGCACAACAAAATCCTGTCTCCTGGAGGTAAACTTGTCTTGATTAAATCAGTACTAACGTCCATTCCTATGTATACGTTAGCAGCTTGTAATCCGCCTCTTGCGGTGTTACATCGCATGGAGAGTATGTTCTCCAGCTTTTTCTGGGGAGCTCGGGAGGGGGTTAATAAAAGAACTTGGCTCGGTTGGGATCGAATGGCTAGAACAAAGCAGGAAGGAGGACTGGGAATCAAGAGATTGGATGAGATGATGCAAGCTTTTACAATTAAGCTTTGGTGGAAGTTCTTGACTCAAGACAGCTTATGGACAAGTTTTTTCAATATCAAATACTGTTCGAACACTCATCCGTTGGACGCAGCTATCACTTCAAATGCTTCTCATGTGTGGAAGAGGTTGTTAACTGGAAGAGACATGGCACAACAGCATATTGAGCCCATTAATGAAGCATGGAGATGGGGTCGAACTCATTCTGGTCAGTTCACTTTGTCATCTGCTTGGGAGGTGGCTAGGATTCATAGGCCAATCCTAACAGATTTTACACACATTTGGGGTACATGTATTCCTATCAAATGGTCAATACTTCTATGGAGGATTCTGCATAACAAATTGCCTACGGATGATAATATTGTTCGACTTGGATACAGTTTGGCTTCGAAGTGTCACTGTTGCACCAAGAATGAGGTAGAGACTTTGGATCATCTGATGCACCATGGCGAGTTGGCTACAGGAGTATGGGGAGCAGTCCAAATAACTTATAAGGTTCGTTCTAGAGGAAGAACCTTAATTGAACGACTTCGAGACTGGTGGAGGAAGAGAAATAAACACAGAAAAGGTATAGTTGCAGCGGCTGTTCTCTGGGTCATGTGGAAAGATCGGAACAAATGGAGATATGAAAATCACTCATATTCTATGGACAAGTTGATAGCAGAAGTTCATCGGCAAGTAGGGAAAGCTACAATCAAATGTAGACACAAGTAGTGTCCTTTTGTATCGTGTTTGGAAGTTGATCAATAAAAGTTTTAGTTTTGAAAAAAAAAAATATATATATATATATATATATATACATTTAATATGTATATAATATATATATATATATATATATATATATATATATATATATATATATATATATATATATATATTATCAAACTAGCTACATTGAGAATAGGAGGAGCTAAAGCTCGATGGTGGAGCCGGGAGATAGCCCGGACGATCTACAAATACGTCTGAAGTCGTGATGAAACCCGGGCGGGATCACCAGACTACCGTCACTAGAAACTAGGCCCAGGACAAGTCCAGTAGACAAAAAGATGAAATAAAGAGATGAGGCAAAACCTGACCCTAAGGACCCGAAAAATCCTTAAGGGGTGCAGGGGCGACCACTAGTCGCGCCCCAAGTGCCAAAAGCTACGGAGGTCTGTCGAGGTTGGCCGGTCGTTTCTGATATATATATATATATATATATATATATATATATATATATATATAATATATATATTGGTGTCCACTTTTTAATGGAGCATGGAGGCTCGAATCTGCGCCACTGCGCCTGGGTGCCTCGTCGTTCCCAACGGGTTATATATATATATATATATATATATATATATATATATATATATATATATATATATGTATGTATGTATGTATGTATGTATAGAAGTAGAAAGAAATAGAAAAAGGAAATAAAAACAAACGTTGCTGATGAACCTGTACCGTTCATCAAATCCCAAAACCATTCGAACACACGGAACCCAACCCCCAAAGCACATACATATAAGCAAAAGAGAGGGAAGAAAACCCTAAACAAACCCTGCCACCCTTCGTCACAACCCCTCCCCGATACCCTCCCAATGCCTGGAGAGCTGGCTGCCTCGCACGCAACAAAGGCTGCAACAGTAGTAGTGCAAAAGAATTGCTTCGTTAGGTAATCCAATTTCCTCTCCAGTTTTCTTTTCGAATTCTAGACTGATTTTTGATCCATATAATCTTATGAAGATCTTATATAACCCTCTAGAAACCATAGTAGTTAGGTTTAGATGTAGCGATCCTATCGGTCAAAAAATTTGACCCAAAATCGAAGAAAAATCATCCCGAAAAGGACAAGGGGTCGATCCAGGTACCCTGGTTTGTGGATTGTTTTCTATCAATACAATAGTTTTCTGTCAAAACCTTTTAAACAAACTTTTAAGACAACTTATAGGCCTTCCAAGCCTTTCTTGTAAATTAATTTCTCTTTCACTATATGGAAAGAAATTTGATTGTAAAGTTTGTGAAGAAACAGTTTTCAAAATTAGAATTTTTCGAAAAATCTTTAATTCGACGTGCGTCCCGTCAAATCGGACAATTTTGTCACAACCCGTCAGCATCAAAAGATGCGTACGGATGTTGCAGATGTGTGGGCTTCGACGAAACTCGAATTTGTTGCATGTGTGCGATGAATTCGAGTCGTATCGGTCGAGGTACACCGTATTGGCCCCTTTCCAAAAACTTTAATTACTTTGTGCACCTTCATCACATCGTGAAAAAATTTATGTAATGGACTCGTATCACTTTTCTGGTCCTGTCACTCAAGATTGGTCTGACTCAGAGAAGGTCGAATGGAACGCTATTTTAACGGGCTCATGATCCGACTCAATGGGCAATTTTGTACACAACTCATCGAAATCCAAATCTTGACATACCTTGTGTTTGCATCAAAAAACTGGACCCATAGGTATATAATTTGTTGACTTTAGGGAACATAGATTCTGGTACATTTTTCGGTGCAAAGCGGGTCAAATGGCTGACACTGTTTGGCTCGAAATTACTATTTTGCCTCGGTTTCCAAAATTGGACTTATGAAAAGTCAAACTTAGATATTTTTCTTATGCCAAATATGTTACGATGTCTATTTCAGCATCCGGGGACAGTTGCATGAGTTCAGTTTTTGTGAGCCTTTGATCTGACATGTTAGTTATTTGGACGTGGTTGATTCTCCACCAAGAAAGTATACCTTGCCAACTTATACAGTATTATGCATGTTTATTTCCAGTTATTCTAGTTCATTTTTATTTCTTTTATGTATTATCATATGACTCTTGTACATGCTCATGATGTTCCCTTTACTTGTTTCCCTATATGTTACATGTTTTCTTTTTCATATTATCTACTAGATCTATGTTTCACTATGCTGGTTTAGACTTTCGTGTCTAGTACGTTGACTTGATCTCATCACTTAGAATTGGACTTGGACTTGACCTTGACTTGATCTGATTACTTGTACTTGATTGGCTTGACCTGATTGTGATTGTTTTGACTTGACCATGACCTATTATTAGACATTGACTATACCTGACAACCTCGTTCATGAGCTCCCATCGAGTGCGAATGAGACATACTATAGTTAGGGAGTCCCCATCGGCCTACTGACTATAGGACTGTGAGCTCCCATCGATCTGCGATTACCCCGATTTACTTATAGTAATACTTGATAGCACTATCTAGGGATCGGCATTGGGCCGGGCCGGGCCGCCCAAGCCAATAAAGTACCGGCTCGGGCAGGGCATGGGCTAGGCTTTTTTGGCCCTAGAGAAACTTTAGGCCAGGACTCGGACTTAATTATTATTTATGAAGCCCAAGCCCATCCACAAAAGTCAAACATTTTAGGAAAGTCAGGTCGGACCGGGCTAGCCCTATAAAAAAGCCCAAATGGACTTTCTCGGACCTAATTATTACATATGTTGACAAGAAAAGCATAAAGAATTCATGATACTAATTGTTTACTGTACAAATGATTCAATTAAATTGTTCACTAATTAAGCCTTATCCAATAACTTCTCCACTTTGTTACATGCACATGAAGCGAGCAACAAAGTTGGTATCGGTCTCAATTTTGGAATTAAGAACATCACACATTTAATAGCATTGCAATTTTCTCTCAGGCCGGCCTCTTGGACTTGAGGAAACTTTTGAGAAACAACTTATAGATAAAAGTGTCAAGATGGATGCATAGAAGCAAGGATGTGTAGCGATTATAGTAGAACATTTTTTCATCCAACTAATTCATTACTAAACAAAGAATAAATCACTGATGACTGATGACAGTTGACAACAAAGTTAATAATTAGAACTTCACTATTTGTAAGTTGTAACATCTTCCAAATTAAATTTAAATATGTATATTATAATTAGGAACGTATCAATTTTTTGGGCTGGACTTAGATGACCTTTTAGGGCAGGGCTCGAGCGGGCTTGTATCGGGTATGCCTCGGGCCGAACTCGGGTAGATGGTTGCTTCGCCCAAGCCCTGCCCTATACTAATATGGATCGGGCCAGCCTACCCTAATGGTCAGGCTATATCGAGCTTTGGCCCATCGGGTCGGGCGAGCTTTTCGGGTGCCCATGGGCCTCGAGCCCAATAATGATCCCTAGCACTATCCTAGACGGCATGCCACTTACCCTTATTCCTTATTCTTGTATTATTTTCTTGTACCATTTTTTATTTTTCTTGCATGTTATACACTGTCATAGTAGGCATGATTTATGTATCTTGCTAGTCCCCAAAGGACCTGGTGATCACTCTAGGCTTAGTTAGAGAGGAGGACTACCCAGAGGCTTATGGTTTTAGACTCGAGACTGGAGTCATACCTTCACAAGAGGACGAGATAGCGCCCAAAGATTTATCTTGAGACATGTCTCTTTATTTCAGACTTGCTATATTATTTCCTTTCATTCCAGCAGACTAGTATTTGACGTTTACTTCATTTTATTTTACTGTGGTTTCGTGATGTCTTACCGGCACAGTTATTTTTATTTCCTGCTGGATATATCTTTTATTTAGTATTAGTTTATCGGACTTGATACCTTGTGTCTTATTATTCTGTGTGGATGAGATTAGCTGTATACCTGTGAATTGTGTTATGATTCTGGATTTTTATCATGATTGCTAAGAATTTTTCTAATAGGCTTTTTATGAGGTTAAATGTTGCCGGCATATATCGTATACCTGATCCTACTTATTTCGGGACTGGGGCATTATCGATTCTGACACGTGTCAGCTTCCAACTGGCTCAATCGTGACTCCATCAACTCTCTCTCCCTAATATATATTCTAGAACTCTCTTTCTCTATTTGTAATGTGTATTCAGCCTCCTTGTGGTTTGATCTCGGAGATCCTTCGACTTAGCGAGGCGATTGTGATCAACTCCGACGTCCGTTTATAGTTCCTTTTTTGTTGGAACAGTATCGAGGTTATATTCCAAAATATATAATTTATTTTTATAATTATATTAGTGAATTTTTGGAAATTATTTGAGTGCTAGTTGTCTAAAAATAACAGGTCGTACGTTTTCGAGATTCCGGGAAATCTCGACTCCGTTTTGCGAACCGTTTGATGTTTTAGAAAGCTGACACATAGATCTATAGCATATAATTTTTCCAAAATCAATATATTTGTTAAAATTCTTTTTAATTAGTAGAACTCAGATTTGGTAGATAATTCGCCGATTCAGTCACGGTTAGCCATAATGGCCGTAACTTTTGGCCAAATCATGATTTTGTGGCACCGTCAATTTCGATGCACTCATAGCACTGAAATATACATGGTAGTACACTCAAATCATTGAGTTTATATCATTTTACTATTTAGTCAATAATAAGGCTTGATTTACGTGCCATAGATCCCGAATTTAGAACCATAACATTCTATAGCCAAAAATTTATATTTAGATTTTATTTCAAAATATATTTAGATTAAATTAGCTTTTTTTATAATTTATTTTAGAATTAATTATGTTAAACCATTAGTCACTTTTTAGAAATTTTAGAGTGGGAATTTTAGATCTAACTTGTGATTATTTATGTGCGAGATAGATCTAGCGTACGACATCATGAGTCTATGACTTCATCATTCGTCAGAGCGGGAAAGTATCACTATAACCTATGTTACCTTTATTTTGTACTGCATGTATTTTTATTTCATCTTTTCTATATCGCTTTCATATGTCATGTAGTCGTATTTTCGGTTCTCCCTGGTTACTATTGTGCACGAGAGTTATAATTGTCAGAATATAAGTACATGCATGTTCGTAATTGGCTTCGTGTTTATCATGTTTATCGTTTATCATATTGCTAATGAACTTGTATTATGAGCGAGTTAAGCGAAAGAATACAACAAGTAAGCATGTGGTCAACAAATTGGATACAAACTCCCTATACGTTGATTGCATAATATCAGTCATGCACCACACATACAACAAATATATAACCCAAACCATCTATATACAGAAAGATAGTATTCTAAAACACATGGTACATGTGATCCCTTGTTGCTATAATGTTCATTATTTTTTTCATCGAGTCTGTTTCATATTGTCATCATGTTATAATTGTACTCTTCTTATCATATCATGTCATGTCTACCGTTTAGCTTCCTTATTATTGTTTCTTCATGCATGTATACTGTAGCATAATATAGTATTATGGTGATCTTGCTCCAATCCTGACTGGGTAATTTATTTTTTATCTTTCGACGACGTAATTTGTCCCAAGATCTACGTTGAGTATCTTGATGACATTGACGTCGCTGACATACCCGATTTCGATACTGATGCGAATTAGCATATTTCCAGTCTTATGCATTCACATTAGTTAATGGTCATAGATATGGATTCTAGTTTATCTATTTTATTTTATGCTATCGGTTTTATTTTCGAGACAATCTGAGTTGTAGTGGATTATTTGATGTCTTTCTTTAGTTTATTATTTGAGACTTATAATTTACTTTTGAATATTGGTAACTTAGCTGTGGATGTTATGTCCGTATCGTTCTTGTTGTGGACCAGTTATTATAGACAACAAACTACTAACGATGCTACGACGTAGGCTAGACTTGGCCACATGCTCGTATCCCAAAAGTGGGAGTGCGTCATGACCAAACCAGTATACATCGCAGTGTTTGTATTTGATCTTCTAAAATTTATGTAGTTTCTATATATATGTTCTTTACTGCTTAATCATTTTTAGTTTGTACACTACCTTACTTTTATTAGGGGAATTATTGACAAATACTTTATTCACCCCCTTTGGAGTTACCTAGTTGTCTTCAATTAGAATCAGAGAAAGGTTCTCTTCTATAGGCTTTACATCTTAAGAGCATAACACATGACAACTATAAAATTTATCTTTACTAGTGAAAGCCATTCCAAATAGGCATCCTCTATTTGATGGAATCAACTACTTATATTGAAAAACATGAATGAGTTTCTATCTTAAGTTGCTAGACTTTGAGCTATGGTCAATTGTTATTGACGGTTACAAAAAACTAGTTAGAATAGTTGTAGATGGTAACTTGGTAGAAAAGCCAAATGATAGATACACAAATTTAGAAAAGAAGCAAGCCAGCCATGATGTATCACGACCCACGTCTGAATATCCGGATACGAGTCGGACACATCCAGCGTACGTTATGAGACACAGCGTAGTAAGCTGTTCCAAACCTTTAATCATCTTCAAAAATTATATTATATTGAATCAAATTAATCACGACATCTATGTCGAGAGAAACTAGAATAGGTCCAAAATGTCACTTAGTTACATTCCCAAAGCTAAAGTAACTGGAGACAAATCCAACCAAATGAATGTTAACCCATTATTACAAACCAAGTTCAAAAGTGAAATGTAAGCTAAACTATAGGGTATTCCCTAGCAGGGACATCCTCTGGGATCTGAGCTAGCATATCAGTGGCAGGTCCACAGTATGAATTGAAAAACAACTCATCCTCGGTCAATTCGCCTACAACGATCCAATCAGGAATGGAGCAAAGTACAATCCTACAATTTTTGCTACTAATACATGACATGATAAGAATGAACTGATGAAGAAGACATGGTTGGTTTGAAAGAATAGGCAACATGCTTGGTTGAAAAATAAAAACAACATACACAGGAGATTCTATAAAGTAAAGACAGCATGTTCAAGAGATACTTGTAAAATTAAGATAAAGAATTTAGGAGATACTTGTAAAACATGTTCAGCCTATAGATAGGTAAAGTACGACTTTGAAAAGTTAGTAGACATCTGATCGGCTAAAATAGGATGGTAAAATAAATTCAACTGATATGATATAAACTGGTCCGGCAAAACCCACACCTGCAGGATGTGTGAGTTTAGCTATCCACCCATATTATACTATGGGCTTTGATCACGTATTAACTAGACAATTTCCCTTTTTCAGTATCGATAATATGTATGACTTACAACATGTGATATAATTCTTGTTAAAGAGGCTTATCACATGAGAAACAGGTTATACTTGCAATCTTGGAATTTAAAGAAAACATGCAATAAAAAGAAGATACAATTGGCAACAGAAGCATGCAAATCATATCATGTACATATAGAAGCATGAAAATTTCAGCATTATGTGCCCAACCAGAAGTAGCTATGCGCCCAAGTCTGGAGGTAGCTATGCACCCAAGTCAGAAAGTAGCTATGTGCCCAAGTCTGAAAGTGGCAAACACCCACAATGCAAATCGTATGTGCCCATATATAAAATCCCTATGCACCCACATGGCTCCTCCAGAAGAAGGAGCAATGCCCTGTTCCCACACTATGCGCCCAAGTCAGGACAGTACCACGATTCGGTCAACATCCACGATCAGTCATGCACCAAAGCATATGGCCACGTCAATCTCCACGAACAGTCGTACACCGAAGCATGCAGCCACGTCAACCCCACGGTCTACCCACGATTATCCAGTCTTTATGTTCCTACACTCTATACGCCCAAAGAAAGACTATGCGCCCACAGCAAAATTAGTGTATTTTTCTCTGTGTGCGCATAATAGTCATTTCAATGCAAAAGTACTATAAATAGAGGTCACATGCCTCTTCAAAAATACAGAAGGAAGAGAATTTCAGAGCCAAATTGCTGCCCTTCTTGCCAGTGAGCCGAGAGTTAGCAATTTTCTTAGGTTTTCTTCCATTTTTGTAAATTAGAGTGTCAACAGAGTAAAGGAGCAACTGCTGCTCGATCTCCATCGCCCCATTTCCTAGAATTCTTTTTGTACTCAAATATTCTCAGTGCAAAATGTCTCAGGTGTATTCGATTTTTGGTACCTTGCACCAATAAGAGAAGACAGTGCTTCTTCTTCTTTTTTGTATGTGTCCACAAAAATGGCGACTCTGTTGGAGACTACCTTTTCCTCTGACGAGAAGGTGGTAACGCAATCCAATACCGATAAAGTAGGGATCACTCAGAAGTTGTTTATCATGACGTTTGATTAACAGGCGTTCGAAGAGATGCTCTCGAGGGACGGTTCTACTCCCTCAAAATCAGTGAAGCGAAACAAGTCTCACAAGACTTAGCTTCCGAAGGCTCGCGGTGCATATCCTGCCAGTGTCGTAGAAGATATGCAACCGTAGAACTCTGTCACATAGGCGCATAACCCTTCCACAGGAGCTTATAATACGAAGAAGGCGCATACTGTTCCGGGGCCAACTAGCCCAACGACTTGCCTCTTGTACAATCAACAACAGTGTGTTCAACGCTTGAGACTTGGCAAAAAAAAAAACTACGATGCCATGAATCGAAGTATTCGACGCTCTGGGCAACCTCTGCGAGGCTCGTAAACGAAGATGGCAAAATTGGAAGAAAACAACATTGTTTTCCAAAGTATGTGTCCAGAGCTATGTGCCCAAGGCAGTACGTGGGCACATAACTCCGGCCAGAGGACTTCTATCTTCGATAGGCTATGCGCCCAGGGCCGTGTGCCCGGGGCTATGCGCCCAGGCTCTGATGACCCATTCTATATGCTCACATCCAGGAAGACCAGGCATGCTACCAGGACTTCAGGAAAGCATTTGCCCAAAGGCATGCCCCAGGGTCTATGCGCCTACAACAAAAAGGTAGTTCCCAACGGGTATAGCACAGGGCTGTCTTCAAGGTCATCACATAACTTAGGTGTAGGGGTTGCCCCTGCACATGAACCAAGTCTGGATGTGCCAACTTTCCTTACAAACCCATATGCAAAGCTCGACGATGCATGTGACAGGGGTTTTAGGGCAAAATTTTCTTCTGTCGATTTACAGGACATGATAAATCATAAGCGTAAAGCGAGGGAGGGTACTATAACTCATGGTGTGCATCCGTGCACTAGTATTGTCATCAACTGTTGATGCTCCAAAGCAATGATGGTGCCTCCAAGGAAGTCCATGTTTCGACGACTATAGTGCTCTGATGATAAAAAGTCGCTATGTGTTTCATCCAATATGGCTTCAGGGGGTCCTCCTTACGGGAGCCCCAATCAAAGAAGGTGGACCACTAACCCAACCTTTTCTCTAAGTTCCACGAACAGAAGAAGAAGAAGTCTGCCAGCAAACAACGAGCGAGCCGTTACATCTGAAGTAGTCTATATGGGTACTCGGTCAAGGACGAGATTCCTTATAGATGGCGAGGATTCTAAAGCTGGGGGTGATGTCCCCTCAGAACTTCAAGCTAGGGGTACTATTCCCTCAGAGTCTGGAGTGGACGACCATCATATCGGGGGTAGCCTTCCAGTGAAGATGATCTCTTTGAGTCCGATGGTGACTATCTACCTCCCCTGCCTAAAGATGAGGGCCTTTTCAACTCAGAGATAAACAGTATCAGCACCAGTTATACTGTCTCCTCTATTCATCCTCGTATGCTATCTGCGTACATGGCGGAGGGAGAGAGACCTGAAGAAACCAGTGATCAGACCAAAAAGCGGCTAGAGAGTCTTGAAATAGCATTTGCCAAGATCAATGATATGCTTACCAGCATCATGGCGGTCCTAACTGTTGGGGCTGTTCCTCCACCTCAACCAAACGTCTCAGCACACACCAGTCCGGCTCATAACAACAACCTTCCTTCACCACAAAAAGAATATCATTCCGTTGCACCTCCTCTAAATCCCATAAATGCTGGGGGTGGTCCTTCGTTGATGATATTTGACAACCGTACAATAGCCGTTTCTCAACATCTGCTCAATCAGTAGGATGTAATTGATTTTTGTGTTGCCCGACTCGATACCATCTCACACAAAGACGAGCTTCAGAAGATGGTGATATCTCAACCTTATCCTCTTGAATGGAAGAATGCTACTTGCCCTCCTAACTATAAGCCATTGGCGCTAAATTCATTTGACGGGATGACTTCTCTTCACCAACACATGACATACTTCAACACACAGACTCTGCACTTACCAAGAGACGATGCATTCTTGTCAAAGCTATTTATTAGCACCTTGCAGGGGGTAGCTTTTGAATGGTTCTGTAGTCTGCCTGACGGTTGCATTAACTCCTTTAGAGACTTGGAGTGGTTATTCCTCAACAGGTTTTATGAGAGAGACATGTATGTTAGTATGTCCACCCTCATCGAGACCAAGCAAAGGAGGAGTGAGTCTGTTATTGCTTTCATCGAACGCTTCAGGTAACTATATTGAAGATGTCCTTCGGTATACCAGACTCAGTGCTTATGGATACTTGTCGGCCTAACTTCCTTCCTACAGTGAAGTTCTGTTTGGGTATAGATAAGTATGATACATGGCCCACTTTCATCGAGGCTGCTGATGCTGCTGTGAATGATGTTCCTAATCTAGAATTACTGGGGTTGAAGACACCCAAATCTGAAGATAAAAGCAAGCACCCCCAAGCTATCCCTATCCGAGGGGGTAAAGGGAAAGAAGTCTTGAAGGTCGATACTTCCAAGGGAGCTTCTAATTCTCAGGACGCTTCTGACAGATCCAAGGAGACTTTTTCCTTTGACGAAGATGATGTTATTATCATTTTTCACACATTGATAAAGGGTAATAAACTGACATTGCCTCCACCACGACGTCCTGCGGAGGCAAACCAACTCAACAACCTCAAGTACTGTCTTTATCACCAGTACGTGTACCATTCTACCAAGGATTGCATCATCCTGAAGAAGAAAATACAACAGCTTAACGACAGCCAAGTTATCAACCTCGAAGCTGAAGACAAGGTCGTATTTACTAACATGATCTCTCTTCAGTTTAGTGCCTTTCGTCCCACAGAAGTTCCTGATGGCGTAGTCCCGATCCCCGAGGCAGTAATAGAAGTCGTCAACCTGCCGCCAGCTCGCGACTCAACATCAATGTTGGTGCCCTCACGATAGAACATGGTGAGATCATGTGGGTCCATCCAGACCTTATGCAAGAAATGATGCAGGAGGTTGTGCCTTCCAAAGCAAAGAGGGGGAAGAAATACAAGTCATGCCATATGTTGTCTACTCCTATTTACGAAGTTCTATCTGGCGAGACGCGATCCGGAAAGACTTTCCTGTGGACTTATGACCCCATACAAGAAGACGTAGTACCTTCTCAAGCTTCTGTTGCCCCCACAAGTTCAAAAGCTGGTTCATCTAAGTCCTCAACTACCAACAAATCTAAGCAGAAGGAGACGCGATTTGACCAGTCTCTGAAGGCACCAACTCCCGAAGACATTGATCGGTCTTACAACTTTTACATACTAGCACAACTGGCCAATACACCTTCCAGATTGTCTTTGTTCGATCTACTGCGCCTCTCCAAATAGACGCGTAAAGCTGTAAGTGAGGCATTTCTATATGCCAACTCTTATCTCGCTGAAGTCAAAGCCCCTGCTGAATATCCAGTTGTCACGACCCGCTCTCGAATAATCGGACACGAGTCGGACACGCCCAGCCTTCATCGTTGGACACGATGAAGTAAGTTGTACCAATCTAGGGAAATCTTGCCAGATAATCAAGACAAGTACAAATTACAGCATCTATAAACGTATCCCAGAATCAGAGTAAATTACAAGTCTCATAATTATTACATTCTAGCAATGAAAGATAGAGTCTACTAGTCTCAAAATATAAGAAAAATGTAAAGTGCTAAGGTAAGCTCTAAGCTTCTGCAGCCTCAAAGTCAAGAGCAACTCCAGCTGGCTCTCATGCTCGTCCATAATATGTGTCGCAAAGAGCCTCCAACTCACCTACAACATATCCTAGTCAGGAGCAAAGCAAAGTACAGTTCTAGGTAATGAACAAGAACATGATATAGAAATGAGTAAAGGAGTATATGAAAATGAAATACAGGAATGAATATGAAAGTAGTACAAGAATAAAGTACAGGAACTACAGTACAGGAGTATAAAGTACAACAATTGTAAAGTACAGGAAATATAACTACAATCCTGAAGTACCAGACATGATAAGTGTATAATATTTGAAATACATCTAGTCTATGTAACCGGCTGGGGTGAGTACAGGAGCATGTACAGGAGTACTGAATATGGTACGGCTTAGGGCCCGCATGCACGATGCGAGGCCTAAGCTATCTACATGAATATAGTAACCAGGGTTTGGTCACATGGCTAGTGTATTTCCCCATCCGACACAAGCAAGTACAAGAAAAGGAATACAGGAATACAGGGGTACAAGATATCATGTCATGATGTGTCACAAGAAAAGTATGAGAGATGTAAATGTACAAGACCGTAGAAAAGTACTTGCCTTGCTCCGAAAAAGTACGGGTATAGATCGGAGCTAGATGTCCTCTTGTATTTAAATGATTTGATACAAGTTGATTAATATCTAAATTAGTTCTATTTTACCTATCAAGCATTTTAATACTAATGGGAAAATACTGGTGATTTAAGTTCTACACTAGTTGTCGATTTAAACTATCTAGCCAACTATCTAACCAAAAATTAGCCATTTATGAAAATATGCATCCATAAATACAACATTTGCTACCACTCCTAAACTCGGTTTATACTGGGTGCTAGATAATACAACAAACTGCCAAGTTTATTAAAGCACCACTCATAACTTTGTATCAAATAAAATTAAATATTTGCATACTGAAATGACATTTGTTGCTCAGTTCTTAGCCCCCTATAGTGTATAATGCTTCAATATAGCAACTCAACATGATTTCCAAACTTGCAATTGAACTCAAACTTGCAATTGAACTCTACTACACATATTAATATCTGCAGCTTATAAAACCCAAACTGAACCTTACTACTCACATTATTATATTAACCCCACATGATTTCCTATTCAAATAAATGGTCCAAAAAGCACAGCATACTATTAATAAGATTACAATCCACTGAAATAATCAGACTTATAAAACACATCCATACTCTAACTTCCTGCCAGACTAATAACACTTTAGAAAAATAAAGTGATCCAAACCAACTACTACCAGTCCACACATAATATACATAAACTACTAGAATATTAGCCTACAAGAATTGATACAAAACATTACATAAAATAAGAACTCAGAGAATGATCCCCTCCAAGATCGACTAACTGCTACTGTTGTACCCAACGCCTTCGAAACAGACACGAACACAGGCTGCCGACACAGCTAATAGGACACAAACAGTCATAATGATTGAACGAACACGAACACGAACAGACACAAACACACAGACTCTACAAATCCTGGACACACATACACACGAAATCATTGCAACCATTCCATAGTAATTGAGTCATAAAATTACCTGAAAAATTTACCAAAAAACTGGAAACTCGACTTGATGCGTTGGACACCACTTCTCAAGTCCAGATGGTCTCAGTGAAACTCAAAATCAGTCAATCCCCTGGTGTGGATATTATACCAACAGTATGATCAAAAATATGCATAAAATTCTCGGCATCCCACTGTTCTCCCAAAACTCAAATTGCAAGCAATAAATCTGAAATTCTACTGACTCGACCACATCTAATCCGATTTCATAATGAATCGATCAAACTTAGAAAATAATTCACACTGCTTTCTGGAAAACCAAATTAAATTAAAATCTATGGAAAGTACGAGTCAAGAATCAGGACAGCTTACCAAATTCGTCTATCTACTGATCTTCAGAGTTGATCTATTCAAAATAATTATCCAAACCTGAATTCTGTGAAGAATTGTAGATTAAAATATTATCGTGCCGAAAACTAATTTGATTCATCAAATCATGACTTTGATTCAGGATTCACTCACCAAAGTTTTGAGTCAAAATCGAGAAACGCAACTCGTGGTCCACGAGAACGTCAGTGATCTTCAAAAGTAGATCAAATTTGCTTGATCTAAAATTTTAGATCAAGAATCAATTAAGTGGTTCAATTTCAACAAGGAAATGGGAGGACGGGAGAACAACTGAGACTCACCGTTTCCGAAGTCGTCGAGAAGAGATCGACGACGGTCCGCTCCTGCAATCGGTCGAAAGATGGACGCTGTGCTTCAAAGGATGATCGTTAGTCCCGTAGTCACCACTCTCATCATCCGCCGTCCGCCATCATCGAGCTCGTCGGAGCTGTCGCCGCTCTTCGCCGGAGTCGGATTAGGGCTGGGCTCAAAAGATATTTGGGGAGGAGTCTTCGGAAAGAGTGGAGATGAGTCTGAGAATGAATCATTCTCTCCACTCGAATATAAGAGAAAGAATGGTCGTTTTGCGCAAAACCCCCGCTCTCCCGCTAAAACTCAATTATTTGCAAGCCCCTCCAGCTTGGGGATGTTTACATTGAAGTCCCTCCGCTTAAGTATAATTACACAAAGAAAACTCATGTTCTATGAATGTTTACAGGAAGCCCCCGTTCCTTTCTGTAATTTATACTAAATGTAAAAATTCAGTTAGAAAGAGTGGGCCAAAGTTTGTTATAACAAACTTTTGAAATTTAAAAATATTTCTATTCCTAATTAGTTCCCTCCAAAATATGAATCACAATACTTATTATTTAAACTCAAACATATATTAAAAAATATTAATTCTCTAAATATAGGAAAGTGGAGTTACAAATCTCTTCCTCTTGAAAAATTTCGTCCTCGAAATTCGAAGACCCACAAAGTAAATCACAAAGTCACAAAAAGATTCAAGCACAAATCATTTATTGAAAAATAGAATTCCCGAACATTGGCTAGAATAGCGCTCTCGCATCTCGTCTTCGCGCTCCCATGTGGACTCTTCCGGAGAGTGATGTCTCCACATGACGCGGACAAGTGGAATAGTCTGGTTCCGCAGGCGCTTCTCCCTCCGATCAAGAATCTCTACTGGCTGCTCCTCGTATGTCAATCTCGGACCCACCTCTAGCTTTGAAAAGTCTACCACATGGCTCGGGTTCGGAATATAGCGGCGAAGCTGAGACACATGGAAAACATAGTGCACTCCCTCCAAGCTAGCTGAAAGCGCTAGTCGATATGCCACCTCGCCAATCTGCACAGTCACGTCGAAAGGCTTGATGTACCTTGGACTGAGCTTCCCGTCTCTGCCAAATCAGATGACGCCCCTAGTCGACGAGATCTTCAGAAACACTCTATCTCCAACCGCGAACTCCAGTGGCTGTCTACTGCTGTCCGCCCAGTACTTCTTCCGATCCTGTGCAACTCTGAGACACTCTCTGATCAGTCTGACTTTCTCAGCTGAGTCTACCACCATCTCGGGCCCAAGCAAAGCTCTCTCGCCAACGTCGTCCCAAGATAAAGGCATACGAAATCTCTACCCATATAGCGCCTCGAACGGGGTCATCTCGATGCTAGCTTGATAACTGTTGTTATAGGCAAACTCCACTAGATACAAATGATCCTCCCACGAACCGCCAAAATCAAGTGCGCAAACTCGCAGCATGTACTCCAGTGTCTGAATAGTCCTCTCAGACTGCCCATCCGTCTGTGGATGATAGGCGGTGCTGAACTTCAACTATGACCCCAGGCTTAGCTGTTGACTTCTCCAGAAATATGATATGAAGTGGCTGTCTCGGTCTGAAGCGATGCTCACCGGCACCCTATGAATCCGCACAATCTGCCGCATATAGAGGTCTGCAAGCTTCTCGGTCGACAGCCCTACCTTGAATAGAATGAAATGAGCAGACTTTGTTAGTCTGTCTACGATCACCCAAATAGCGTCCTTGTCGCTGGGCGTATGCGTTAAACCAGAGATGAAGTCCATGGTGATATGCTTCCACTTCCATTCCGAAATAGTTAAAGGCTGGAGTAATCCTGCTGGTCTCTGGCGCTCCGCCTTGACTTGCTGGCACACAAGGCATCTATAAATAAATCTGGCAACCTCTCACTTCATCCCATACCACCAAACATACTGTCACAGATCCTTGTACATCTTGGTAGACCCAGGATGAATAGAATACTACGCCTGGTGGGCCTCTTGCATCACTTCCTCTCGTAGATCCTTGGGCACACACAACTGGTTCCCGTGCCTCAGGGATCCATCCTCTACAATGGTGAAGTCGTCGAGCTATCCTGCCTCTGCCTGGCCTCTGAGACATCAGAGTCCCTCATATAGAAACTGGGCCTCCTTGATATTCTCTAACAGTCCCGATTGTATCTGCATGTGCATCAGCTACCCTCCTACTCCTGGAAGAACAACCTCGATCCCCAGGCTCACAAGATCCTCCAAAAGATGTCGGTCCATAGTGAGAAACATAGCAAAATGATATCGACTAAAAGCATCTGCCACCACATTCGTCTGTTAGGGTTATATACTAAAAGTATCACTTTTGTAGTAACCTTATTTCCTTAAATTTTGAATGAGAATCATATGGGCAAATGTTTGCATATTGTATTTGTTGCAAGTGTTAATGCAAATGTCTAATATTCTATATTGTAGATAATATGGTGTGTGGTGTCACACAGAAGATCATATTATCAGTTTTCTATGGAGTATATAAATAGTTCACAACCTAGATGGACTTGGACAATCTATTGGAAAGGTTGTAGTGTAATCTGGTATTAGTCTATCTTGACTATAGGTTTACACTAGTACACTTTGTGTGTATTGAACAGGACCACTTGAGGTTGTTCTCTTTGTACTGACTACATAAGAGAACAAACACCTTTGTTATTATGGATGCTTGTACTCTTAATCCGGATATAATAACGGACATATATATGCAATGTGCATTACTTTTACTCATAAAAGAGTGAGATTCATTATGGATCAATAACCTCTATGAATTGGGTAATAACATTGTATGTATGATGGGCTATTGATTATAAATGGAATCCATGTCCCGATACATCGGGTTGATGATGTCCTCTTAAGGAGCTCATAAGGATTGTCATGTAAACCCTGCAGGTGGATTATATCCGACATGACAAATAAAGTTTAGCGGTACTACTTAAGGATAAAAGATGTCGAATCAATATAGTTGTCAGTAACTTAATTTGATTGACGGACATACGATATCTTAATATGGGGAGCCAAACGAGCATATAATAAAAGGAGCCCACAAACATAATTTGGGATTAGGGAGGTAGTGCAACAATAGCTCATTAGTGGACCGAGCTATTGTTAATGGGCCTGGATTGTGTGTTCGGGCTGAACACGGGATATCCAGATCCGTTAGGAGGCCAAACCATAATTTCTCCTCATGGTCCCTGCCGTAGCCTATATATATCCTCTATTCTCTGGCCGCCAGATTACTGATCAGAAATCTGAAATTTTCTTTAAATTCGTGATTCACGTAAGGAGAGAAAGAGAGTGCTGCCAAGGAGAAGAAAAAGTTGGAAGATCGTCGCCCACACAACGTCCAACTCAAGGAAGGAATACGTGCAGAAGATCTTGGGGTCGTCCGCTCGAGATTGCCAGGAATTACTTGTCTCCTTTCCGCCGCAGGTATAATTCGTGAACCCTAGTTTCCGCCTATGAAGGGTTAGAACACGTATTAGATCTGTTTAACTTTTTATCGATAAATACGCACACCAAAGGAAGGATCCTGGGAATCCTCAGTTCCATCAATTGGTATCAGAGCCACTTTGGATCTACGTATTGATTGATACGTCCATGTTGTCCAATAAAACTTGTGTTATATAATAGTCGGTAGATGTAGATCTGTTCTAACTCGGTTTTGTAGGCATCTTAGATCCAACTATTATGGTCCAATACAACTTTTTTTATTGTGTTGTTTAAACCACGGACATGTCGTGGATATTGTTGTTGCTGTGGATGTAATTAAAATCACGAGGGTTGATCCTGCTTATTAATTTAATTATTCAATCTAGATTATGTGTGAACTCCTTCGGGAGGCATAGGATTGATGTAATTTTAATTATTTTTGATCAATCGTGATGGCGGTGGTGGCTGTTTCTGACGCCAGACGAGATGCAGGTTTTAAGTAGTCCAGAGGCAGACAGATAGCGGTGGTGGCTGTTTCTGATGCCAGGTCGAACCCCGTATAGATCTGCGCAGTGCCAGATTTTGGATTCGGATAGTTGAGGACGGAGCAGCAAAGATGACCATAATAGTTGGATATTTTCTCTTATTTTTGTCATTTTGCTTTTTTTAATTATGCATATTTATTATTGTGTGGTTGTTTTTTTGAAAAACCAAGCCTACATTAATAATGAACAACATGGACATAATATCAACTAGTAGAAAAACCCTTGTTGTTAAATAACTAAGTGGGAGAGGATTTTTATTTAGTATAAATCCTATGGTCTCCATTACTGGTTTGTAGGTGATGTAATTATACTTGCGTGTTGGCTTTAGTGCTTTTCTCCATATCGGATGAGTATAATTATGGATCACCAGTACAAACTTCCTTAGGGATAATTGTAGAAAGTTACCTAGTATGTGTTCACTTCTCCATCTGAAGGAACTCATTACAAGGTAATGGACTTAGTATTAAGTAATGGTATACACTTAGATACAAATAATGGTATCCTCCCCATCGGAGTAACTGCTATTATTTGTATGACCAGAGCAAGACCAGCATATTAATTTTATTTATGATAAAGTTATATTGACATGATAGTAAAATTAATAAGAAAAATCTACTTGAACAAAGTTGAATTTGTATACGTCCACACTATCGTGGCATGCTAAATTCATGGTGTTCAAGGTGTTGGTGAATTTCTTATTATTATTTTGAGGGAATCAATATTTAGTTAATTCAAAAAGTTTTTTTTTTTGCCCTACATAATTTAATTTATGTGATTCTCAGGATTTCAAAAAATGGGTTCTTTCAGTCCACTTATGGTGATTCTTAAAAAAAACAAACTTACTGGACCTAATTATATTGACTGGAAACGTAATTTGGATATTGTTCTGACTGCTGAGGTGTACAAATATGTACTTGTTGAGGAATGCCCACCTAAGCCTGATGCTAACTCTGATGAAGAGTTCAAAGAGGCTTATAAGAAGTGGAAAAAGGCAGATGAGATGGCGCGGTGTTACATTCTGGCATCTATGTCAAATGTACTGCAACATCAGCATCAGGCCATGACCACAGCTTATGACATGATGTATAACCTCAAGGAACTCTTCGGACATCAGAGTAGTGCAGCTAGGCAGTTTGCTATGAAATGTTTGATGAATACAAAAATGGCTGAGGGCACACCAGTAAGGGATCATGTTCTCAAGATGATGGGTCATCTGAATGAGATGGAGATCCTTGGTGCTAAAATCGATGGGGAAACCCAGGTCGATATCATTCTCGGAACTCTGCCTAAAAGTTTTGACAATTTTTGCCTTAATTACAACATGAACAAAAGGTTATATAGTTTGGCAGAACTTACAAAAGAGCTACATGATGCTGAATCTCTCTTTAGGCAGAGTGGTCATGTTTTTGTTTCTGAAAAGGCTTCTACTTCTAAGCCAAAAGGCGGTAAGAAGAAGAATAACATTCAGAAATAGGTAAACTTAGCAAAGAAGGGCATGGGACCTCAAGGCGCGGTGAAAAAGCCGAAAGGCAAATGTTTCAAGTGCAAAGGGTCAGGACATTAGAAGACTGATTGTCCACTTCTCAAACAAGGGAACAAAGAAGGTATATCTCATTTACTAGTAGTTGAAACATGTTTAGCGGTGTTATCTACCGGCACCTGGTGTGTAGATACAGGAGCCACTAATCATGTCTGCAATACATTGCAGGGGTTCCAGGAAACTAGATGGCTCAGTGATGGAGAGATATGCTTGTTCATGGGTGATGCTACAAAAGTATCGATCGTTGCATTAGGAGATGTTACTTTATCTTTTGGTAGAAATAAGTCTTTGACATTGAGAGATTGTCTTTATGCACCTTCACTTAGAAGGAATTTAGTTTCTGTTTCTATGTTAGTTAAGGATGGATATTCAGTTTATTTTAATGACAATATTGTTATTAGAAAGAATAAACATTTCATCTGTTCTGGTGCATTGGTTGATAATTTGTATGTCATTAATCCTATTTCGTCCATAATACAACTTATGAAAATGAATAGTATGTCATTCTAACTTAAATAAGAGAAAAGAACCTTCTTGTATGAACCAAACATATCTTTGGCACTTACGATTGGGGCATATTAACCTAAGAAGGATTCAAAGACTGGTTGAAGATGGACCTTTGAGTTCATTGGAAGTGGAGGCACTACCAGTTTGTGAATCCTGCTTGGAAGGTAAAATGACCAAAAGGCCTTTTACGGCAAAGGGGGATAGGGCCAAAGATGTGTTGGAATTGGTTCATTCTGATTTGTGTGGACCCATGACTATCCAAGCTAGAGGTGGCTTTGAATATTTTGTCACATTTATTGACGATTATTCAAGGTATGGATTCATTTATTTGATGCGTCGTAAGTCTGAGTACTTTGAGAAATTCAAAGAGTACAAGGCTGAAACGGAGAAACGTCATGGAAAATGTATCAAGTCATTACGATCAGATCGTGGTGGCGAGTACCTCTTTAGAGAGTTTAGGGATTATTTATCAGAGGCTGGAATTGTATCCCAATTGAATGCACCTGGAATGCCCCAACAGAATGGTGTAGCTGAAAGAAGGAATAGAACTCTTATGGAGATAGTTAGATCAATGATGAGTTATTCGGATTTGCCAAATTCATTTTGGGGATATGCCTTAGAGACTGTAGCTTATATTTTGAACTTGGTTCCTTCTAAGTCAGTACCGTTTACTCCCACAGAGCTGTGGATTGGGCGTAAGTCTAGTCTGAAACATGTTCGCATTTGGGATAGTCCATCACATGTGCTGAATGGGAAAGCAGATAAGTTGGAATCTCGTACAGAAGTATGCTTGTTTGTAGGCTATCCAAGAGAAACGAAAGGAGGTTTATTTTATAGTCCTAAGGATCAGAAGGTCATTGTTAGCACCAATGCCCGATTCTTAGAGGAAGACTACGTGATGTACCATAAACCCACAAGTAGAGTTGTTCTAGAAGAACTGAGACGTGAGACACCAAGTACTTCAGTACCAACAGTACAAGAGGATGAACCACAAATAACTGCACAACGTGTCACAAATGTTTTACCACAACCGATAGTGCCTCGTCGTAGTGGGAGTGTTATGATACAACCTGATAGATATATGTTCTTGGGAGAGTCATCAGACTTCGTCCCTGAGGAACAAGATTATGATCCCTGTACCTACAACGAAGCACTCCAAGATAAAGATGCAGAGTCTTGGCAAAAAGCAATGATATCTGAAATAGAATCTATGGATTCTAATCAGGTCTGGAAGCTTGTAGAACCACACGTTGGTGTAAAAGCCATTGGATGCAAGTGGGTCTATAAGAGAAAAAGAGGGTCAGACGGTAAGGTTGAAACCTTTAAAGCTCGACTTGTAGCAAAAGGTTTTACTCAAAGAGAGGGTATCGATTATGAGGAAACCTTTTCTCCTGTAGCCATGCTTAAGTCTATTCGGATTCTTTTATCTATTGCAGCTCATCTCGATTATGAGATTTGGCAAATGGATGTCAAGACAGCTTTTCTTAATGGAAGTCTTGAGGAAGACATCTATATGAAGCAACCAGACGGGTTCATTGAAAAGGGCCAGGAGCATCTTGTTTGTAAGCTCAAAAAGTTCATTTATGGACTTAAGCAAGCTTCCAGATCTTGGAACATCTGTTTTGATCATGTGATAAAATCCTATGGATTTGATCAATGTCAGGATGAATCATGTGTATACAGAAAATGTGACGGAAACGTGGTGGTGTTCCTAGTACTTTATGTGGATGACATCTTGCTTATTGGAAATAATATGAAGGTATTATTTGATGTAAGGGTATGGTTATCCAAACAGTTTTATATGAAGGACTTGGGAGAAGTATGTCACATCCTTGGGATCAAAGTTCTACGAGATCGCAAGAAAAGGATGTTGGGCTTATCACAAGCTTCCTATATCGATACTGTACTAACTCGTTTTAGTATGCAAAATTCTAAGAAAGGTTTCTTACCTTTTAGACATGGAATTGCTCTATCAAAGGAGCAGTGTCCGAGGACACCTAAAGAGATAGAGAACATGAAGGCAGTTCCTTATGCTTCAGCAGTAGAAAGCTTAATGTATGCAATGCTATGTACGAGACCAGACATCTGCTTTGCCGTAGGCATGGTCAGTAGATATCAGTCAAACCCAGGACAAGAGCACTGGACTGCCGTAAAGCATATTTTAAAGTACCTGAAAAGGACTAAAGAGTAAATGCTAGTTTACCAGGCAGATAGTTTAGTTCCCTTGGGGTATACAGACTCAGATTTTCAGTCAGATAGGGATTCCAGGAAATCTACCTCAGGTTATGTGTTTACTTTGGGAGGTGGAGCCATTGTGTGGAGGAGTATCAAACAAAAATGTATTGCTGATTCCACCATGGAAGCCGAGTATGTGGCAGCCTCTGAGTCAGCAAAAGAAGCGGTTTGGCTCAAAAACTTTCTGTTGGACTTGGATGTGGTACCTAGTTTGCCTAAGTCTATTATACTTTATTGTGATAATAGTGGTGCAGTGGTAAACTCGAAGGAACCATGAGCCCATAAGACAGGCAAACACATTGAGCGTAAGTACCACCTGATACGAGATTTTGTAAAGAAAGGAAAAGTTGCTGTGATCAAGATAGCATCAGCCGACAACCTAGCTGATCCCTTTACAAAGAGCTTACCAGCTAAGGCTTTTGACAGTCATGTTGAGGGAAGGGGAGTCAGATGTGTAGCAGCATGGCTTTAAGTATAAGTGGGAGATTTGTAATAGTATACTGAAAAGCAATGCTTTGAGTATAAGTGGGAGATTCTTAGGGTTATATACTAAAAGCATCACTTTTGTAGTAACCTTATTTCCTTAAATTTTGAATGAGAATCATATGGGCAAATGTTTGCATATTGTATTTGTTGCAAGTGTTAATGCAAATGTCTGATATTCTATATTATAGATAATATGGTGTGCGGTGTCACACAGAAGATCATATTATCAGTTTTCTATGGAGTATATAAATAGTTTACAACCTAGATGGACTTGGACAATCTATTGGAAAGGTTGTAGTATAATCTGGTATTAGTCTATCTTGACTATAGGTTTACACTAGTACACTTTGTGTATATTGAACAGGACCACTTGAGGTTGTTCTCTTTGTACTGACTACATAGGAGAACAAATACCTCTTTTATTATGGATGCTTGTACTCTTAATTTGGATATAATAACGGACATGTATATGCAATGTGCATTACTTTGACTCATAAAAGAGTGAGATTCATTATGGATCAACAACTTCTATGAATTGGGTAATAACATTGTAGTATGATGGGCTGTTGATTATAAATAGAATCCATGTCCCGATACATCGGGTTGATGATGTCCTCTTAAGGAGCTCATAAGGATTGTCATGTAAACCCTGCAGGTGGATTATATCCGACATGACAAATAAAGTTGAGCGGTACTACTTAAGGATAAAAGATGTCGAATCAATATAGTTGTCAGTAACTTAATTTGATCGACGGACATACGATATCTTAACATGGGGAGCCAAACGAGCATATAATAAAAGGAGCCCACAAACATAATTTGGGATTAGGAAGGTAGTGCAACAATAGCTCATTAGTGGACCGAGCTATTGTTAATAGGCCTGGATTATGTGTTCGGGCTAAACACGGGATATCCCGATCCGTTAGGAGGCCTAACCCTAATTTCTCCTCATGGTCCCTACCGTAGCCTATATATATCCTCTATTCTCTGGCCGCCAGATTACTGATTAGAAATCTGAAATTTTCTCTAAATTCGTGATTCACGTAAGGAGAGAAAGAGAGTACTGCCAAGGAGAAGAAAAAGTTGGGAGATCGTCGCCCACACGACGTCCAACTCGAGGAAGGAATACGTGCAGAAGATCTTGGGGTCGTCCGCTCGAGATTGCCAGGAATTACTTGTCTCCTTTCCGCCGCAGGTATAATTCGTGAACCCTAGTTTTCGCCTATGAAGGGTTTGAACACGTATTAGATCTGTTTAACTTTCAATCGATCAATACGCACACCAATGGAAGGGTCCTGGGAATCCCCAGTTCCATCATCGTCTTCCCAGGGTGGTATTGCAGATTGATGTCGAAATCCTTCATGAGTTCCAGCCATCTGCGCTGTCTCATATTCAGCTCCTTCTTAGTGAAGACATACTTCAGGCTTTTATGGTCTGTCAAGATGTCCACTCTTTCGCCATACAAGTAGTGCTTCCATAGTTTCAAGGCAAAAATGACTGCTGCAAGCTTCAAGTCATGTGTAGGGTAATTCTTCTCATGAGGCCTAAACTGTCTAGAAGCATAAGCAATGACCCTCTTGTTCTGCTCAAGCACACATCCCAAGCCTTTCCCTAAAGCATCGCTGTAGATAACGAATCCTCTCGATCCAGATGGCAAAGCTAGAACTGGTGCTGTCATGAGTCTTCTTTTTAATTCTTTAAATGCTGACTGGCAGCCGTCGCTCCAGATGAACTCCTCGTCCTTCCGCGTAAGCTTGGTCATCGGCTCCGCTATCTTGCAAAATCTTTCACAAACTTCTTGTAGTATCCTACTAGACCCAGGAAACTACGAATCTCTGCTACTGACTTGGGAGGTGCCCATGCTTCCACTGCTTCAATCTTCTTGGGATCCACAGAACTCCCCTCTCCAGTCACCACATGCCCTAGGAACTCCTCTATGTCCAAGAAAAACTCACATTTCGAGAGCTTTCCGTACAGCTTCTCCTTCCGCAGAATCTCTAACACAATCCTCAGGTGCTCCACCTGCTCCTCCTCGGTCTTCGAATATATCAAAATGTCATCAATGAAAACTACGACAAACTTGTCTAGATACTCGTGAAAAACTTTATTCATCAAGTTCATAAACAATGCTGGGGCATTGGTGAGTCCGAACGGCATCACCAAGAACTCATACTGGCCATATCGGGTGTTGAAAGCTGTCTTCAGAATATCCTGCTCCCGAACCTTCATCTGATGATATTCCGACCGAAGGTTAATCTTGGAAAAGACCTTCGCTCTACTAAGCTGATCAAACAGCTCATCAATCCGCGATAAAGGATATTTATTCTTGATGGTGATGTTATTGAGTGCACGATAATCGATACACATTCTCACAGTCCCATCCTTCTTGGGCACGAAGAGTACCGGTGCTCCCAGGGTGAAGCACTTGACCGAATAAAACTCTTGTCCTCTAATTCATCAATCTGGGCCTTTAACTCTGCAGCTTCCTTCGGGTTGATCTTGTAGCAATATTGGGACTTGGGCGCTGATCCGGGCACTAGGTCGATGCTGAACTCCACATCTCGATCTGGCGGCAACCCTGGCAACTCCTCGGGGAAGACGTCTAGATACTCTGCAATCAGCGGATGTGGAAACTCCTAGTCTTCTGCAATTGCTCCGAAGTAGACTCCCTCTGGCCTCTCTGCAACTCGTCTGCTGATCTCGAACGGTGGAACTCCTGGCGGGCTGAAGATTACCTTTCCCTCATGGCAGTCTATTACGACAAACTGCTCGCTCATCCAGTCGATGCCGATGACTATATCAAATCCGGGCAATGGCATCACTAGAAGTCGATACCTAATCTCCCTCTAAGCTATAGTGATAAAGAATTCCACCATCTCACTCACCGGCACTACCCCTCCTCCTATCATAATCTGATAGTTCCTCCTGGTAGGCTTGGGTGTGAAGCCATCTCTATGCAGAAACTCATATGATATAAAGCTATATGTGGCTCCAGAATCAAATAATGCAATGGCAGGAAATAAATATAAAAGTATAGAACTTGTGATCACATCTAGCACTACCTCATCCTTCTCAACTGCGGCCATGACGTAAGCATGTCCCTGCTGTGGTGGTCCCCTCTGCTGCTGGTGCTATGCAAAATACTGCTGCTGAGTAGGTAAGGCATGAACCCTCTGTGGTGCAGCTGGTAGAGCTATGGGTGGTGCAGGTGGTGGTCCTCCAGCTCCTCTAGGTCCTCCTATCAGTCGAGCTGCAGCCTATGGGTAGTCCCTCATCTGATGTGCGTTTGATCCACAGAATAAACAGAGCCCGAGCCTCTTGCGACACTCATCGAAGCGGTGTCCCGGCTGGTAACAGAATACGCAAGTAACTGCCTAATGCTGTCTCTGAGGCTGATGTGCAGGAGCTCTGGCTAGACGGTGATGAAGCTATGTTGGCTATTTTGGCCTCTTCCAGAGGGAGAGGCTGATGTGCAGGAGCTCTGGCCAGAGGGATCGAGACATCTCCGTATTCTCCAGTAACTCGTCCGCATAAACGATCCCCTCATTGTACTAAAAATCTATCTGGGAGAGGTTCTGGTAGTCCTTGGCCATCCTTGGTCTCAGTATTGATGGTGCTGTACGTGCTGTTGGAGCTGGTGCTGCCGGCTCTCTGGTCCTGAGCGCATCTACAACTGTCGTCCGAAACTGCGCTGCCTGGTGGTTCTGGGCCTCCATAAACTGTTGGAACATAGCCATTACCTGAGCGCCGTCAAAAGTCATCGTCGGGGGCAGCGGAGGAAAGATATGAGGCGGTGGTAGGAGCTTATCTACTGGAGCATCTGGTGTTGGCTGATCTGAGCTGCCTGCAACTCCTGACTGATCAGCGGTCTTCCTCGTAGCGACCATCCTGCAACAAAAGAAAATTTCGTGGTTGATAAAAACCTAACCTACCAGAAAATGTAAATGTTTTATAATATCTATATATACCCGATGTACCCGATATCCTATGCTGTGATTCAAGTTTCCCTAGTGTAAATCAAGTCCCCCAATAGTACACTAATACCTAGGTACTATTAGGATAGACTTGCATGGGCCACCACTAAAAATATGTCACTACCCGCTCCCGAATAATCGGACATGAGTCGGACAGGTCCAGCCTTCATCGTTGGACACGATGAAGGAAGCTGTACCAATCTAGGGAAATCTAACCAGATAATCAAGACAAGTAAATATCACAACATCTATAAACGTATCCCAGAAACAAAGTAAAGTACAAGTCTCAGAATTATTACATTCCAGCAATGAAAGATAGAGTCTACTAGTCTCAAAATACAAGAAAAATATAAAGTGCTAAGGTAAGCTCTAAGCTTCTGCAGCCTCTAAGTCAAGAGCAACTCCAGCTGGCTCTCCTGCATCTTCTGGCTCTCGGCCATAATATGTATAGCAAAGAGCCTCCAACTCACCTGCAACATATCCTAGTCAGGAGCGGAGCAAAGTACAGTTCTAGGTAATAAGCAAGAACATGATATGGAAATGAGAACAGGAGTACATAAAAATGAAATACATGAATGAATAGAAAAGTACAGAAAAGTTGTATAAGAATAAAGTACAGGAACTGCAGTACAGTTCCAGACATGATAAGTGCAAAATATTTGAAATATATCGTCCATGTGACCGGCTGGGATGAGTACAGGAGTACATCAATATGGTACTGCTTAGGGCCCACGTGCACGATGCGAGGCCTAAGCTATCTACATGAATATAGTAACCGGGGTTTGGTCACATGGCTAGTGTATTTCCCCACCCGACACAAGCAAGTACAAGAACAGGAATACAGGAATACAGGGGTACAAGATATCGTGTCATGATGTGTCACAAGAAAAGTACGAGAGATGTAAATGTACAAGACCGTAGAAAAGTACTTGCCTTGCTCCAGAAAAGTATGGGTATATATCGGAGCTAGATATCCTCTTGTATTTAAATGATTTGATACAAGTCGATTAATATCTAAATTAGTTCTAATTTACCTTTCAAGCATTTTAATACTAATGGGAAAATACTGGTGATTTAAGTTCTACGCTAACTGTTGATTTAAACTATCTAGCCAACTATCTAACCATAAATTAGACATTTAGAAAAATATGCATCCATAAATACAGCATTTGCTACCACTCCTAAACTCGGTTTATACTGGGTGCTAGATAATACAATAAACTGCCAAGTTCATTAAAGCACTACTCACAACTTGGTATCAAATAAAATTAATTATTTGCATACTGAAAAGACATCTGTTGCTCAGTTCTTAGCCCCCTATAGTGTATAATGCTTTAATATAGCAACTCAATATGATTTCCAAACTTGCAATTGAACTCAAACTTGCAATTGAACTCTACTACACAAATTAATGTCTGCAGCTTATAAAACCCAAACTGAACCTTACTACTCACATTATTATAGTAACCCCACATGATTTCCTATTCAAATAAACGGTCCAAAAAGCACAACATACTATTAATAAGATTACAACCCACTGAAATAATCAGACTTATAAAACACATCCATACTCTAACTTCCTGCCAGACTAATAACACTTTAGAAAAATAAAGTGATCCAACCCAACTACTACCAGTCCTCACATAATATACATAAACTACTAGAATATTAGCCTACAAAAATTGATACAAAACTTTACACAAAATAAGAACTCAGAGAATGATCCCCTCCAGATCGACTAACTGCTACTGTTGCACCCAACGCCTTCAAAACAGACACGAATACAGGCTGCCGACATAGCTAACAGGACACGAACAGTCATAATGATTGAACGAACACGAACAGCCACGCACACATAGACTCTACAAATCCTGGACACACATACACACGAAATCATAGCAACCATTCCATAGTAATTGAGTCATAAAATTACCTAAAAAATTCACCAAAAACTAGAAGCTCGATCTGAGGCGTTGGACACCACTTCTCAAGTCCAGATGGTCTCAGTAAAACTCGAAATCAGTCGATCCCTGGTGTGGACATTACACCAACAGTGTGATCAGAAAAATGCATAAAATCCTCTGCATCCCACTGTTCTCCCAAAACTCAGATTGCAAGCAATAAATCCAAAATTCTACTGACTCGACCACATCTAATCTAAATTTATAATAAATCGATCAAACTTAGAAAATAATTCATACTGCTTACTGGAAAACCAAATCAAATTCAAAATCTACAAGAAGCACGAGTCAAGAATCAGGCCAGCTTATCAAATTCATCGATCTACCGATCTTTAGAGTTGATCTATCCGAAACAATTATCCGAACCTGAATTGACTAAAGAACTGCAGATCAAAATATTATCGTGCCGAAAACTAATTTGATTCATCAAATCACGACTTAGATTCAGGATTCACTCACCGAAGTTTCGAGTCAAAACCGAGAAACGCAACCCGTGGTCAACGAGAGCGTCAGTGATCTTCAAAAGTAGATCAAATCCGCTTGATCTAAAATTTCAAGTCAAGAATCAATTGAGTGGTTCTATTTCAACAAGGAAATGGGAGGACAGGAGAACAATTGAGACTCACCGTTCCAGAAGTTGTCGAGAAGAGATAGACGACGGTCCACTCCTGCAGTCGGCCGGAAGATGGACGTTGTGCTTCAAAGAATGATCGTCAGTCTATAGCCACCACTCTCATCATCCGTCGTCTGCCATCGTCGTGCTCGTCGGAGCTGTTGTCGCTCTTCGCCGGAGTCGGATTAGGGATAGGCTCAAAAGAAATTTGGAGAGGAGTCTTCAGGAAGAATAGAGATGAGTCTGAGAATGAATCATTCTCTCTCCACTCGAATATAAGAGAAAGAATGGTCATTTTGTACAAACCCCCCGGCTAAAACTCAATTGTTTGCAAGCAACACCGGTTTAGGGATGTTTACATTGAAGTCCCTCAGCTTAAGAATAATTACACAAAGAAAACTCCTGCTCTAGGAATGTTTACAGGAAGCCCCCTTTCCTTTCTGTAATTTATACTGAATGTAAAAATTCAGTTGGAAATAGTGGGCCCAAGTTTGTTATAACAAACTTTCAAAATTTAAAAATATTTATATTCCTGATTAGTTCCTTCCATCCAAAATATGAATCACAATACTTATTATTTAAAATCAAACATATTATTAAAAAAATAGTAATTCTCTAAAAATATAAAAGTGGAGTTACACCAGTCTCATGTCTTCCCTGCCATAACACTATAAAAGTGGTGCCCAACATCACCTTTTCACAAGAGGACATGCTATTCAAAAATAATCGTCATGATAGACCTTTGTACTATACAGGATATATCGGGGAGATTATGGTGGATCGGATGCTTATCAATCCAGGTTCCTCCCAGAGCATCATGCCTAGAAGTTTACTCCAAATTCTAGGGATCCCTCTGCACAAGCTGTCTGCAACCAATACAGCTTTCTTGGCTTTTAATGCTGGAAGAGGCCACCCTCTGGGCAAGATCCGTCTCATGTGCCAAATTGGTGATCTCCGAACAAAGGTTGCTTGCTATGTCATTGATGTCAATGTGTCCTACAACATGTTGTTAGGGCGTCCGTGGATACACGAGAACATGATCGTTTCTTCTACCCTTCACCAGTACTTTAAGTACGTCAACATTGATGGCATCGTAAAGACGGAGTTTGTCGATGTCGATCCTTTTAAGGGTATTGAAGCCTACTATGGAGATTTGGTACTTTATCAATCTCAGCCTCCCAAGGATGACGGCAACGAAGCTGATGATGAAGCTGAAGTTAATTCATCTGCCAGTAATGGTCCACTGGTTATCCGAGTTAAAGTACGTATTACTCCAAAAAGTACTCCAAAGCCTCTCACAATTCGGGTCAAAAAGAAGAATCCTGATATCGTCGAACCATTGACCATCACTCTCCGTAAAATAACTCGGGTGGAACCTGCTGAAGTCCATCCTCCCAATCCTAATAAGTTACCCTTTATAGTAAACTTAACCAATTCTGTGACTCTTGTTCCGGACAATGATGCCCTCAATGAGTATATCAATACTCAAAATAATGTACCTTCAGTAGATGATTATAGGACCGTTGAGCACCTCTAGAAGGGGATGAATAGAGTGAGTACGAGTGCAGCAAAAAATAATCACCAATTTAAAATTGTAAACAGATAACTATGGCAGTAAATAAGAGACAGAAAATAAATAAAGCAAGAGATAGAGAGATCAAACTCAGTGACACAGCAATGTATACTGGTATCCCTCTGAGAGGACTAATACAGTCTCGAGTACTCTTGTTCGATGTTAATCCACTAAGGCACAAGCTAATTGAGAGCTTACAGTCTTTTACAACACCGTGCTTGGTAACAAGTGTACGACCAACTTCACAACACCGTACTTGGTGACGAGCGCACGACCGGCTCCACAACAAAGATAATTTCTGTAATTTGAACAACCTCTTTACAACTCTTGAGAACCAAAAGACTCTAGATCAAAAAAGATATTACTGGCTTTTGGCTAAGAGGAGTGTAGGTATGATATGAAAACTTTTGATCGGATGAAAACACTTATTGAATAGAGAAGAGAAGATGAAGAATAAATGAGTGATTTCAAATGAAAAACAATCTTCTATTTATAGGTGTTTTCTGGGACCGAACTCGGGTAGAGTTTTGGCAGAGTTGTGATGCAAAGATTTTGCATATGAACATTGTATGCAGATTGGAGGCAACAAATATTTGAATTTAAACAGGCCGAACTCGGGCAGCGTTCGGATCGAACTCGGGCCGAACTCGGTTTGAGTTCTGTCTAGGAAAATATTAAACATTTGTCAAATTCTGTTGCAAAAATAAAATTGAACTTTTTGGTGGATAGAATATGAATAGGTAGGCTTTATAGAAAAGTGGACTCAGATTAACCTAAGCCAGTATTACCTAGTCGATCTTATAATTTATATCCTAGACTCAATAAAGATAAAATACATAATAAATTGTAAAATGACTCGGACTGGATTCCAATGAGAGTAAGCTTCAGACTGATGATTTACGTGCGTAATGATGCAGTAGTATGCTTGTTGATATTGATTTCACAAGTCCTGAAATGATTAGCAGCAGTTCATATATTTTATGTATTTGACTTAAGTTCATGTCAATTATTAAAATCGGGTGTGACCATGGAATGGGCCACAATGATGTTATCCCTGAAGAAGAACTTGCATATTTTCTGAGTAAAGGTTTATCTTTGAATTATTCTGATGTCTACCAATTTGTAAACCAGCACACAGATAAGTTGTATGCCCTAGAGCATGGCATAGGACCACATCTCTGCAAGCCGATCACGACGCCTCGTCTGCCAAAAAAAGTCTAGCCAGAAGATATCCACTACTTCATCATTTCAGCTAGAAAGACGGTTGAAGAATTGATCAGCTTCGGTCGAATAATTGGTTAAAGAAAGTTCGTTCTGGACTTTACTACCAATTACAACACTGAAGATGACTATTATTCAAAAAAAATACAACTTTACCAATATAGTCGGCAGGCCTAGAATATCATCCAGAATATGGGATATGATATAAAAAGCGACCAGGGATTAAACTACGGTTAAGGGAGACGATTGCCAATACGTTACTTTGCACATTCCGACAAACCCGAGAACTATTATCAACGAAACGGTATTGGTTTGGGTTATGTTACTCCTCTAACAACTCCTGAAGGATCAGACGTCGAAGTGGATCGTTGTTCTCATTCTTCTGATTTCTACCTCTGGGATTCAGACTCCAGCATTGGAGACATATTCAAAATAACTTTGTCCGTCAATATGGTGTTAGTTGACCAAATTGTAGATGATGACCAATCAATCGAGCTCGAATAATAGGCTCAAAAGATGGACACTAGTAGGAGTTACGTTTCGAACAACGTGAATCACCAACTGAAGACGAAGTCGTCCAAGTTAATTTAGGAGATGAATCATCTCTTAAACCAATCTTTATCAGCAAAAGTCTGTCTGGTGAAGAACGATAATCTCTTATACAGCTTATAAGAGAATATATTAATGTCTTTGCATGGAGCTATAAAGATATGCCAGGCTTAGACCCTAAAGTTGCTATGCACCGCCTAAATGTCTCGTCTAAAGCTAAGCCAATGAAGCAGCAGCAACGGCAGTTTCGACCAAGGTTCTGGTCTTCACGGGGATTACCCCGTGATTCCCTTGTGATTCCGCTCGTCAGACTCGCTCCTTTTGCTGTCTTACCAGGAGGGGAAGGTTTCCCCCCTGACCCCCCTTCCCTGTCCTGTTGTAGCCGCTCGCTCGTAGCTCGCTACACCTTTCTATTATACTTAAACTGCACTGACCGGCGTGGTTTCCTATCCGAACTTCCCTAAGTGAGAACTGGAAGAAGCAACTCTTTCTTGTATTTTTCTTGCAAAAAGCGGAGAAGAAAGATCTTTTTAAACCGTTAGCTCCCGAGCCGAGATAAGGCTGTTTTCAAACTAGAGAAGATGTAATCCAAGCGGCGAGAGTAAGCCAGGGACGATACCAATGACGAGACCTGGCTGACCTACTGAATCAGCTATTTGTTCAGAAAGAGATTTAGCAAGGGAGAAGTACGAACTGTACCATCCACCTACCGATGCCATCGAAACTGAAGTCAAAAAGCTTATCTCAAGTTGGTTCATTCGCGAAGAACAACACCCTGACTGGGTCGCTAATATTGTTTCGGTCATGAAAAAGAACGGTAAAGTTCGAGTCTGTATCGATCACCGTGATTTGAACTCTGTATGCCCAAAAGATGAGTTCTCTCTACCGATCACCGACGTAATTATCGACAATACTTGTGGCTTCGAGCGGATGTCCTTTATGGATGGGTTCTCAACCTACAACCAGATCAAGATGTTCCCCGATGATGAGAAACACACATCTTTTCAAACACCGTTGGGGGTATACTGCTATATGGTGATGCCCTTCGGATTAAAAAATGTAAGTACGACATACCAGCGAGCTATGAACATAATTTTTTAGGATCATTTGCACAAAATAGTAGAATGCTACGTAGATGATATCACAGTTAAAAGTCGTCTCAAGAGCAACCACCTCCAAGATTTGAGAACGGTGTTCGAACTAATGCGTGCACACCAACTCAAGATGAATCCAACCAAGCCTTTTTTGGGAGTCTCCAGCGGCAAGTTCCTTGGTTTTGTTATCACTTCAAAGGGTATACATCTTGACCCGGACAAAGTAAATGCTATCCTCGATATGCGTCCTCTAAGAAATCTCAAAGAGGTACACAGACTTCAAGGAAGGTTAGCCTACATCAGACGATTCATTTCAAATCTTTCTGGAAGGTGTCAACCGTTTACTCAGCTCATGAAGAATAGAAGTATCTTTCGTCTGGACTAAACAATGTCAGCGCACATTTGACGACATCAAGAAGTATCTCACAACCCCCCTGTGTTGGTGGCTCTGATAGTTATAAAGACTTTCTTGTTATATATTCGCGCTATGGATCATTCTCTTGGGGCCCTATTAGCTCAGAAGAATGAAGGCGACCATAAACAGGCTATCTATTACCTCAGCCCTACGATGGTGGGTGTCGAACACAGATACACACCTATAGAAAAGGAATATCTCACACTGGTATTTGCTATCCAGAAGATACGTCACTATGTGTCTGGGTAGACTATCCACATCATATCTAGAGTCAATCCTCTCAGAATACTCATGACTAAACCGGGTTATCTTAATTCCCGTTTAGTTATATGGACAATGATGTTGACTCCAAACGATATGTTATTTATCCCTCAGAAGGCAGTAAAAGGCCAAGCATTAGCTGATTTCTTAGCAGCTCATCCAGTGCCAGAATCTTCCAAACTCTACGATAAAATCCTGGATGAAGTGGTTGAACCTAACACTGCAACTGAGGAAGTCCCCATTTGGCAAATGTTCTTTGACAGTGGGTCAAGAACATGACCTAAAAGAAATATTATGGCCGGAGTTGGCATCGTGCTTATGTCACCCGACCATCTGGTTATACACCGTGTGTATTCTCTCGTAGAACCTTGCACCAATAGCGTGGCCGAATATAACGCCATACTAATTGGCCTACAATTGGCAAAACAATTGGGTTTTGACTATCTCGAAGCTTACGGCTATTCTAAGCTAATAGTCAGCAGGTCCGAGGGGATTATGAAGTTCGTCAAGAAGATCTCATCCCATATCACAAAGCGAAGATCGAGTTGGCTTCTACCTTCGCTGGATTTTTCATCGAACACGTGTCTCGATTACAGAATATATAAGCAGATGCTTTAGCCGGTCTGGCTGCTTCCTTGACCGTCCCTCTTAATACTCAGTATTTGATCACAATGTCTGGTCGAAAGTTATTTTGTGTGAAAGATGCCTTGCATATTCATCACAGTTATGCAACAGAAATGAACGTCGATGTCAAAGACTGGAGATTTTCTTTCATAGACTACGCCGTCTACAAAATCCTCCCTGAGGACCCAAAGGACGCAGTGTCTATTCATCGACGATCCCTCAGATTTTACTATAATATAGGTACCAAAATGTTGTATTGACGTTCTTACGACGGGCTACTATTACGATGTTTATCAGACACATAAGCCAAATATGTACTACATGAGGCTCAAGATAGAATTTGTGGTGCACACCAACCAGGCCCCAAATTACAAGATCGCCTCAGACGAATGGGTTATTATTAGCCCACGATGATAGCAGATGATGTTGAATATGTAAAGAAGTGTAGGGCTTGCCAGTTCTACGCCAATTTTATTCATCAACCTTCGAATTTTTTACACCCGACGGTGGCATCTTAGCCTTTTGAAGCCTGGGATATGGACGTTATCGGCCCAATCAGCCCGCCATCCTCCATAGGACATCGATTTATCCTAGCTATAACCGATTACTTCTCCAAATGGGCAGAAGTTGTACCGCTCATCGAAATAAAGACGTCGAACATGATTAGTTTCATTAATCATCACGCCATCTATCCCTTTGGCCTACCTCGCAGGATTATCCATGATAATTGTCCACAATTTGCGAGCCATGCATTCTGTCAGTTCTGCGATAAGAATCGAATTTAGAATATAGCCTCTATCGCTTACAATCCAGCAGCTAATGGATTGGCAGAAGCGTTCAATAAGACTATCATCAAACTTCCCAAGAAGTTCGTGTCTTCAAACAAGCACTATTGGAATGAGAAGCTCGACGAATATCTCTTAGCCTATCGTACAACAGTCCGGACTCCAACAGGCAGTATGCCATTCTCTCTAGTTTATGGGAGTAAAGCAGTTCTTCCACTAGAATTCCAGATTCTCCCTCTTCGAGTAGCCTTAGCCATCGAGTTGACTACCGATTAAAGTTACCATCTGCGACTACAAGAGCTGAAAGCGCCAGACAAAAAATGCTTATTAGCTCAACAGCGTATTGAGCTATACCAAGCATGCCTTTCTAGAGCCTTTAATAAAAATGTGAAGGAAAGAATCTTTCATGTTGGTGATATGGTCTTAGCAGTGAGAAGACCAATGGTCATGACACACATGACAAAAGGAAAAATTTCAGCCTAAATGGAAAGGTCCTTTCGTTATAGAATCAGTGTATTCTAAGGTTGCGTATCGACTAACCAAGCCTGATGGTGACTTGCTCATGATGCCGATCAATGGCAAGTTCCTGAAGAAATATTATGTGTAACCTTCATGTACAGCGTTCACATGTACCCTGTTTTAATTATGTAAATATACAGTACAATGTTTACGTGATTCAAAAAATCTTCTAACTATTATCCGTATTTCAAGAGTCTTGGATACGCCAAGGATAATAGGTCCGCTAAAAAAAAGATATTCCCCAGTGGAATTATCTTCGTTTTGGATTCTGTCCAAACTCAGTCTTATGAAAACGGTCACGTCCATATTACCTTTGAACTGTTTTTCGATAATTATTTCCCAGTGGAATAATTAAGAAATGTCTTGCCACGTCTATACAATCTCTGAGCAAAACATTCGTCAAAGATAATACATCCCTATTACCTCTGAATTATCCACTCCTACATAATGTTATATATCCGTCCAAGTCCATATTACCTCTGGTCAGATATAGAACATCCTCTGCTATTACGTCCTCAATACCTCTGTTAGCAGTTTCTTTCAACTTATTATCTATGTACGAGAATCTTGAACATAAAACAGATAATAAGTCCACATCAAATTCCCCAACGAAATACCCACCAAAAATATTCCTACTACGTCCACACTACCTCTAATTCTGATATTTCCTACATTCATAAGTTTTGAAAGCCAAAAGATTCTTTATTCAAAATGTCTCTCAAAAAACAGAGAAAAGAAAAAAAGATACAAGAGTCTTTACAGCTCAAATGAGCCAATTACAAAAGAAGATTTAAGGGGTACACAACCGATTGATGTTGTTCCTTAATGCCACTATCATGGTCTGAGACTTGACAGTGGCACGATGGCATGCTTCCTTCTGTCCAGCGGCTTCATCCTTGAAGGGGATCAACTTTGCGTGCTCTCTCTCCAACTTTACCAGTTGTTCTTTCAACTGGCCTGAAGTTGTGGTAGTCATAGCAGCCTGAACCGTATAGTCTTCCTGTTCAGATGCGACTGTCCTTAAGCTGGCCTCCAGTTGGGCAATCTCTGTAGCATCCTCTTTTTTATAGAAAGGGTATTTTTAGTCATTTTTGCCATTTTGGCCATTTTGTGATTTTCTAGATATTTTGGCTTGTGATGTGGTTTAACCTTAGTGGATATTGTACAGGAGCATAACCATTTCTTAGAATTTATTTTTCACTTATTAGAATTCATTTAGGGCTTGGATCCAATTTAGAAGGCTTTTGAATGATTTTTAAGCCTTTTTCATGTAGCCTTTTTGAGCCTTTTTGACTTGGGCCTTATTTTTACTTGAGAGAGAGTTGGCCCATGTGAAACCCTAATCCTAGAAACCCCCACCTGGCTGCCCATAGCAGTACCCCTCTCCCTCTCTCTTCATTTGTGAAGCATAGCCTCCACAAGTGAAACCCTAATATATCTCCTTCTCCAAAAATCCTATTTTCTTCATCCGGAGTCCATTTCTCCCCAAACGAACTCTGTTGCACTTGTCTATAAGAGGAGGATCTGCTAGAGTATTACTAATGAGGAGGCAGATGCAATTACTTGAGGGGAACCGACCGACATGACGACCGAGGGACTCCGTTTATTGAGTTTTTGACACTCAATAGGTAAACCCTTTTCTACCATAGTTATTCTGAATCTTCTTTCATATTTGCATCCATATAGGTACCCTAGACTCGCCCATAAAGTGTGGTTGGGTTTTGACTTCGTTTGATAGTGTTATCGGACACGTGTCGGTCCTTTACGGCACGTGTTCGACGAAATACCGCTTAGGATAGAAAGTTGCTTTTTTTCAATTTTGTCTTCATGTATGTTTAGATAATATCATTTTTAGAAACTTTCGTGAAGACGGATTGGAAAACAATGACTTTTCAGCTGCGTTTCGGGCATCAGACGCACGTGCACGGATCCCATGCACGAGGCCGTGCATACCCTGCCATCAGTGTGTTGTATCTCGATGCACGGATGATATTTTTTCCTGACATTTCTTGAGCACGTGGGGGCAACCTTTGCCCCCATGCTCCTAAAATTTCATGGCTTCTTGTTGAGCGAGCACGGAGAAATCCGACGTGCATCGTTCAGCCGTACTATGCACTCGGGCTAAAATTTATCGCTGAAACGGACTTCCTACGCGCTCCTGACACGACGAGGACCCATTCTAGGACCTTGGACGCATAGACCTATACCTAGACTACCCATGGGACCAACCTCGAGTCGTGGCGTGGCTCGACGAGGAAGCCACGAAGGCCGAACCGCGCGCACGAGGGCACGCGCGGGCGGGTTGCGCGTAGCAGGCACCACGTGTGTGCGGGACTGCGTGCGTCGCCTCGGCATGACGTGTTACTGTTTTTCCATGTCCTAGACCTACCCCAGGACTCCCTAGCTATGTGCACGAGCATGGGGCTTCTCGTTGTGTGTGCGGCGCTCAATCGAGCGAGAACGCACGCATACGTGCACGTTGACACGCGGTAATAGGGTTTTTTGATACGCGTTCTGTGGACACAACACGGACACGATTTCGGAACCGGGAGTACCCGAGCGTATCATATAGGTTGAGACCAACGTGTGTGCCGAGTTTCGCGGGTTTATATTGTGTATATCTCATTTTGGGTCGTTGTGTAAAAAATGGGGTTTTTCTTTAATGCAAAAATTTGAGTTTGAATGTGATATTTTGTTTTCCAGGAATTTAACTTGTAAAATCTGAGATTTTAGTATGTATATGAGGTTTTGGACTTGTGAGAACCAACTCTGGGTTTTGTATATATATAAGAGTATATTAAAATGAGGCATACCATGGTTGTGTTTTGAGCTTTTAATATCAGTTTTGATTCACTACAGTAACCTACAGGTATCACACACACACACACAACCATTTGTTAGAATTAAGAGTAGGTATGTGTTGTGAATACATGTGTATGTATATATACCTATGTGTGTATAGTTTGTACGCTTGAGAACCCATCTTAGATTAGATAATGGTTGTTGTTATAACCATAGGAGTCCTAGGACAGATTTGGTTTGTCATTTCGAGTCTAGTTTAGTCGAATTGACCGACAAGTTGACCAAGTTGACAAAAGTCAATTTTGGGTCAAACTTGATCCAATTCAACTCAAACGAACTTAGAATGACCTAGAAACTTGTGTATAACCTAAAAATTAGTAAACGAACTAGTTGACCAATGTTAGACCAGGTTTGACCAGTATTGACCAGGTTTGACCAGAGTTGACCAAGGGTTGACTTTGACTAAAAGGGACATAGAAGCATGTAGTCTTGCATTGTAGCTATTTCCTTTGATATTTTAGACCTGGTTCTGACATGTGTATACTTTAAATAGGTTTATATTGCCCCAGTTTAGCTACACTTCATCATCAGCAGTTCAGTTTGCCAGGCGAGTACATTTTCTGATCTTTTTATACTTGTTTGGATATGTTCTCTTGTTATAGACTAGTATACTTGATGATGACACGTTGTACACACGGATTAGTACCCTATGGATCTTTTAATGCGATGTTATCCCCTCGAATACATCGAGTATATCATGTTTATGTACTTTATCGTGTTCATCATGTACTCCATGTATTTATATTTTTTCATGTACACTCATATGTTATTCATGTACACTCATGACCATATGAGCTCCATGTATAAAAGTAGTTGTTATCCATGTGCAATAACATATCATGTCTTGATTCTTGTGTATTGATTGGGGGCAGGGAGAGTGTAGTTGGTTATGTGATCATTATCACTAGTAGGTATTCATGTGCAACTCCATAGTTTATCCATGTGTAACCCAACCTGTTTACATAACCAATTTATGCTCTAAATCACGTCGATAGTTCCAATTCTCTATTTATCATATTTATATCTAGTCTTCATATTCTCTCTCTTGTTGATTTTCTTTACATCATTTCATGTATAATTTTCTATAGCTTTCTTTATATGTCCAATCCTGATATGATCTGTTGTGAGAGATATTTGCTCGTTCCGTCCTGATTGGGCATGTTAAAATTTTTACAGGTGATGATAAAAAGTTTTGCCTGACTTATTATGGCATTGGCTTAGATGACACTGGTGACGTGGACCCTCAGGAGGATCCAGCAGTCGTTGAGGACTTGCCCATAGTCTAGCTGAGACTTAGTATCTTATTGTCTTTTTATTGAGACATTATGAATTGTACCTTAAGATTTTGTTCTGGTGGTTTACACCTAGACTTTTATTTATATCTGTGACTCTCTTGAGATTTATTCTTCTATTCCATCTTAGTTGTTGTGATTGAGTTATTTATTATTTTATTCTCCATTCCGAGCATATTCTAGACTGTGTTAGATATTGTGACCCAGGACAGCGTTCTACCGCCGACACTGCGGCGTAGGCTGGGCGTACATTACTTCTCGTACCCTTTCACTGGATGTGGGTCGTGATACATTTTTAGTGGCGGCCCATGTAGGTCATATCACAACTAGTGTGATTTCGTAGTGGTACTCGAACTAAAGTATCATTACAGCCTGTAGTAGGATATAAGATATAAGTTAAGGTACTCAATCACATTAGGAAAACTCCTATCAAATTCTTGCTGTTAATTATCTCCTTTCGAAAACAACTGTCCTCCTTTGACAATTTTGCTTCTTTTTCAGTAATTGATTCTTTGTTTGATCTGTCTTCAGGATGGTAGAGACACGATCACAGCGCTCTGGTCTTAGGGATACCACTGAGAGGTCTGCTACTTCTCGTCCGACTCAGCAGGACCCAGGGACCACAGTGCCTCTTGTTTCAGCTCAGGTGGGCCCGTCTGCAACTTTTGGTGGTGCTCCTCCACCGGTTCTGAGGACTACCCCAAGAGTTAAGGGGATGCTACCACCACCGCCCTAGGGGACATTTGATGTGGCGTAGTATTTTGCCTTCATACAGCAGATGATGGAGACGCAGCGACACCAGGCATAGGTCATGAGGCAGGGCATTAATAATGCCAACCAGTTAGCGATGGTGGTAGTGGAGAAGGTGGATGCCCAACCCCAAAAAGGGCAGATCCAGCTATACTAGCCGAGGACTCCAGGTATTCAGGATTTCCAAAAGATGAGGCCGTGAGACTTCAAGGGTACGGAGGGTATCCTTTACGTGGATGACTATATCGAATACATAGAGGAGATTTTCTGTCTCGCAGAGATACCGGCTGGACTCCAGGTGGAAGCAGCGGGCAGCATGATACAGGACCTTGCCCGCACTTGGTACCAGACCGACCCTAAGGTTGGTACTACGAGGCAAACTTGGGAGGCTTTTAAGAAGCTTTTCAAGGAGAAGTTCTTCCCGACACTACACTTGGCGTGTTGGAGACGCAGTTTGAGAACCTGGTTCAGGGGAACAAGACAGTAGAGGAGTACGCCGGGGAGTTCTGCTGCCTGGACAGATTTATAGAGGGCCTTAGCAAGACAGCGAAGGCTAGGAGGTTCAGGAAGGGTTTGGCTAAGGAAGTCAAGTCCTTAACCAAGAGAAACAGGAATGCTACATTTGTGGAGATTTTGATGGAAGCTATGGCAGCAGTAGATGATCTAGAGCTGAAGCAGAAGCGAGGTCGTGATTCACATGCAGCTGGTGGCAGTGGAGGACCGGCCAAGAAGCCCCATTTTTAGTAGTAGCATCAGCAGAGGCCTTTCCAGCAGCAGCATAGGCCGTTCCAGCAGGCACAGCAGAGACAGGGTCAGCAGATACCGAGACAGCAGCAGGCCACAATTTGTGACTTCTGCAAGAAGCCAGAACACAGGTGGAATGAGTGCAGGAAGAGGCTAGGCAAGTGCCTACTCTGCGGTTCATCGGAGCATCAGTTAAGGGAGTGTCCTGAGGCTTTCGAGCGTAAAGAACAGAGAGCATGAACCAAGGCTCCATTGGAGCAGCAGAGGGGACCATTGCCGACTTAGCAGCAGAAGTTTGTCCCGCACCAGCAGCAGACTAGAGGAGGCCAACAGGGGCGATCTTTCGCCATGGCATCGGAGGATACCGAGGCAGTAGACGATCTGATAGCAGGTTCTGTTCTTATCGACTCTTTTCCCGCATTCTAATTATTTGATTCGGGTGCTTCCCATAGCTTTGTGTCTATATCATTTTCCATTAGACACCAGCTTTCTTCTGAACCATTGTCTAGGACTTGCAAGATCACGACTGGGGGTGGTATTATCCTCGTCCTTGATGTTTGCAAGGATCGGAAAGTAGTTTTGGGAGGCCGAGAATTGGATGTGAGTCTGCTCGTAATGCCATTACTGAACTACTATATTATACTCGGTATGGATTGGTTGAGCAGGTACCATGCCAGTATAGATTGTCGTGGGGGTAGAGTTCTTTTCAGCATGCCAGGAGAGCCAGAGTTCGAGTTCACCAGGCGGGAGTCAGAGCAGAGTAGCGGAGTTTTTTACGGAGTTTCAGCAGAGGAACAGAGCGTGCCACATCTACTGATAGCTGAGTTTATGGATGTGTTTCAGGAGGAGTTGCCAGGGTTGCCTCCGGACAGGGATGTGGAGTTCTCTGTAGACTTGGTACCCGACGCAGAGCCGATATCTCAGCATGTCTACAAAGTGAACAATAGTGAGCTTGTGGAGTTGAAGAAGCAGGTGGATGAGTTACAGGACAAGGGCTTCATCCGATCGAGTTCTTCACCGTGGGGTGCACCAGTACTCTTTGTACCAAAGAAGGATAGGTCAGTACGGATGTGTATCGACTACAGGGCACTCAATATCCTCATGATCAAAAACAAGTACCCGTTGTCGAGGATCGATGACCTGTTCGATTAGCTGAGCGGAGCGAAGGTATTCTCTAAAATTGATCTGAGGTCGGGTTATCATCTGGTAAAGGTGAAGAAGGAGGATATTCTGAAGACAGCTTTCAGGACTCGGTATGGCCAGTTTGAGTTCATGGTAATATCATTTGGGTTAACTAACGCCTTGACGGTGTTCATGAACTTGATGAATAAGGTGTTCCACTACTACTTCGACAAGTTCGTGGTGGTGTTCATCGATGACATTTTGGTGTATTCGAAGACCCCAGAGGAGCATAAGGAGCATTTGAGAGTGGTTCTGGAGACTCTCAAGAAGGAGCAGCTTTACAACAAGCTCTCGAAGTATGAGTTCATCTTGGATCAAGTTGATTTTCTAGGTCATGTGGTGACCGGAGATGGGATCTCAGTGGACCCGAAGAAGATCAAAGCAGTTGAGGCGTGGACAGCACCGAGTTTAGTCGCAGAGATTCGGAGCTTTCTGGGATTGGCAGGATACTATATGAGGCTTGTTTAGGATTTCTTCCGGATTACAGAGCCATTGACTAGGCTGACCCAGAAGGACGTAGAGTTTGTCTGGTCAGAGGAGTGTCAGGTTGCTTTTGATGAACTGAAGAAGCGACTGACGACCGCCCCAATTTTGACATTGCCATCAGGGCAGGATACTACATGAGGCTTGTTTAGGATTTCTCCCGAATTACAGTGACGCCTCAGGGTAGGGTTTGGGTTGTGTCTTGCAGCAGCATGGAAAGGTGATTGCCTATGCATTCAGGCAGTTACGTCCGCATGAGAAGAACTACCCTACCCATGAATTGGAGTTGGCGACAGTTATCTTTGCTCTAAAGCTGTGGAAGTACTATCTATATGGAGAGCGTGTGGAGATCTTTATAGACCACAAGAGCTTGAAGTATGTGTTTACACAGAAAGAGCTCAACATGAGGCAGCACAGATGGTTGGAGTTGATGAAGGACTTCGATATTTCGTTACAGTACCATCCAGGAAAGGCCAACTTGGTTGCCGATGCCTTGAGTAGGTAGTTATGTGCTTGATGATGGATCGTCACTTATTGGCAGATTTGGAGAGCTTGGGGTTCGAGGTGACCATGCCAGGAGTTCAGATACAGATGTGGGGCCTTCAGATTCAGTCAAACTTGATGGAGAGGATCAAGTCAGCTCAGTTCGACGATGTTACTCTGTGGTGTATGCGAGAGCAAGTTCGAACAGGATTGGCGGATGAGGAGTTCGTCATTACAGAGGACGGCACATTGAGGCATGGTTCCAGACTGTATGTTCCTAGCAGAGAGCTTCGGGAGCAGGTCATACAGGAGGCCCATCGCCCTTAGTACACTATGCATCCAGGTGCCAATAAGATGTATAGAGATTTGAAAGAGCATGTATGGTGGTATGGAATGAAGCGGGAAGTAGCACGCTTCATAGCCAGGTGTCTAGTCTGTCAGCAGGTTAAGGCAGAGGGACAGAGGCCAGGAGGACTGTTGCTGCCATTGTCCATTCTGGAGTGGAAGTGGGAGCATATTGTTTGCCCCGAAATATAAAAGAGCAGAATAGTTTTATGGGAGGACTGGACTTTTACTTCACGTTACAAACTCGCTTGTACAAAGAAAGCCTAGGGACGAAAACCTAGGTACAGTAGTCTAAGTACAATTGCTTATTTTAGATTCTGGGGAGTGACGATAGAGGCTCGGGAAGGCGACGGCAGCCCTGCCTTACTCCTTGGACGATCGGTATGCAGCCTTGGCTCCTGTGAAGAGATGATTGGCGTTGAAGAAATGCTCTTCTTGCTCTCCCTCTATTATTCTTCCGGCTTCTCTCTCTTTCTGTGTATTTTCTCTCTGATTATTGGAGGATTCTCTCTGTATATGCGTATCTCTCTCTGATCGTGTATATTTTTTACAAGGGAATGGCACCTTGCTATTTATAATAGCGGGATGTCATCATTAGGTTTGCCAAAGATTACATCTTGGAGATGGCGGCGGCCTGTGGATTGGTCAATCTAGGCCGTTCGTTTTTTATTGTGACGAATCCGAGCCATTGAGTGTAGATTACACCAAATCCCATCAGCAATTAATGTTGATTGGAATAAATCTTTCTTATAATGATCTTCTGATGTCAGCGAATAAATTAAATTTATTCTCCTGCCACGTGTCCCAGATTATGGGGATTTGACCCGATCTTTGATTGCAGTAAATCTGAGAAATTAATCGGCTTAGGATACGTGCCTTAGGAGCCACTGTGGGAATCTGAACCACATGACGAGTGAGCCGCATATGATTTTGGGCCGTATACGGTTAGGGCCACGTGTCAGGGCTACCTGGGTAGTGGACCTCCCTTGAGCCTTTGAACCACAGGGAGGTAATCATTGTGAGCCGCATAGGGATACATCCGTCTGAGCTGCATGGAAATGGTCCACTTGAACCGCATGAGAAGTCTTTGCTCGAGCCGCATGAGACTGTCTTGGCCTGAGCCGCATAGGACAGATTCATTCTGAACATCATGAGAAGTATTTGCTCAAGCCGCATGAGGCTGTCTTGGCCTGAGCCGCATAGGACGGATTCATTCTGAACCGCATGAGAAGTCTTTGCTCGAGCCGCATACGAACGCCTACGTGGCAAGGCCATGTAGCTTTTTTATGGCTCTTTGGGGGATTTGTGACAGAGATCTCTCTCTCTCTCTTCCCTAGAAGTCTGTCATTATGACAGCATCATAATTTCTTCTTTTTGTGTCAGGGCTGTCACTTTTTTCAGAGTTGTCAACCGTCAAACAATTAATACGAGGGGGCAGAGAAGAGGACTATCCTGCCACGTATCTTCGGAGCCGTATGGGATGTCTTGGGCCGTATAGTCCCTCACGCCGTATGACTCTTCGAGCCGCATGGGCTTTCTAAGCCGCATGGGGTTCTTTTGGCCGCATGGGTCATTTTCTTTAATATTTTCCATGCTTCTACAAGACCCCCTTCAAAGTTTTCAATTTGCAAAATTGAAATACTTTGAATAAGAAGCATGGTCGTATTCTTCTGGCCACATATGAAACCCTGACCGCATAGAGTTCTTGGCCGCATAGATTGTTCAGCGGCAGGGATGTCTCTTTCGCATAGGACTATTCAGTCGCATTGCTTCTCGCCACGTGTGCGGGTCTTTAATTGCCTCAAATTCACTTCAGCGCCGTTTTGTAGAGGAAGAATCCCAAGGGTCAGCTCATTAAATCTTTCAGATTTTACGCCCTGGGCGAATCTTGGAGACGAAACCCGAGGAGTTGGTTTCACTTTTTATGAGGCGGTCATTGGTCCACGTGTCCTCCTTCTTCCGTCCTCCTATAAATATGGGGAGTTTGAAGAGAGAAAGGGCTTCTTTACTTTCTTTCTTTTTTCTTGAATCTTCCCTATCTCAATTGCCCTTCCCCTCTTCGATAATTAATGGCTCCCAAGAAGACCGTGGCAGCAAAGGGCAAGAAGTCAGTCTCTATTTCTGCCTCGACTGCAGCTGCTACTCCGCCAGTCGTCGTACCTGATGTTCATCCTGACGTTCACCTCCCATTATGGGTAAGGACAATGTATGAGTTAAAGAACCCTAACTGCCATGGCTACGTCGCATACTTTATGCACGAGTCTTTGCAAATCGCATGTTCGCCCTATGGCTGAGCTGCGAGCCGCATAAGAAAACTACCGTGTCTGCATACGCGCTTCGTCGGCGAGGCCGCATAAGCGACGCTAAACCGTATAGACTTTTATCGCATGGAGCCGCATAAGTGTTCTTCTGAGCTTGAGCCGCATGAGGCTTTTTGGAGCCGCATAAGACTTCGGAGCCGCATAAGGCTTCATGGAGCCACATGGATGTTTTTTTGAGCCGCATGAGGCTTGAAAGCACCCAATCAGCTCTTTTTATCTATCCGTTAGCTTACACTTTCTCTGTCTTTTCTTCAGTGAATCTGCCGGTTAATGCTGCTGGAGAACTCTTGGTGGGTAGCGCCCAAGCTGCTCTTGCCTATAGGTATGACCATATTGTTCAGCATATGACGGACCAGTTTCCGAGCGGTGAGCCTCTGGCTAGATTGAATGCCATTAAGAATCAGTCTTTCCATTTCCTTAATGCTATGATGAACTCCGGGATGTTTGAAGGGGAGTATTTGAAGCCTGCGTTCTTTTTTGGAGACGCATTGACCGTGGAGAACAATCATGTTCTGGATGTATCGGAGAACTGGAGTTTTGTCTCTAACGGGATGGCGATCCGCATCCCCCAGATGGAGCGACACTTCCCATTATCTTGGTTCAAAATGCTCCCATTGGACCGAAAGATGGAGGAGACTTTAACCCCTACCAGAAGTGGGATGTTCGTGGGGAACATCCATTATAATAACAATCTGAAGTCCGTGACTGCCGGCAAGGTGCATACTAGCTGTTCTGTGACGGGGTTGGTCCCAGGTTCTTTCCTGAATGTGGCGGGCCCAAACTTCACATTTTCTACCGCCGATACTTTTATAAATCAACTTGCTCGGAAGGGCTCCTATCCCGTTGGTCGGTTGATGTTCCCTGGTTGGGTACACCCTATTTCCTCATGGACCAATTTGTCTACTTGGATCTTGCAGAAGTATGAGGCCTTCTTGTGTGAGATTGGCCTTTACCATGCCATCCGAGGCACCAGTTATGGCTTGTCCATAAACAAGAAACTGTTCATGTCTCTGCTGGAGACGTATAATTGCCGTACGGGGACCTTTTACACACCTGTAGGAGAAATGGGACTCGCGCTCCATGAAATGCACGCGGTCTCCAAACTTCCTTGGGGGGACGAAGCTTTTGAAGCGTATACTCCCACTAATGAGGAACTCGAAGATTTGGAACGACGGTATCCTGGCTTCGTGGCTCTTTACCAAGAGATATTGTGCCATTATAGCACATGTCATCAGATAACCCGAAAGGATAGTAACTCGAAAGGGAATGCTCCCCATACCAAGGATTGGGGGCACTATCTCTTCCCGACAGATACCTCAGGTCAAGTCACCTCTCGTCACCCTCGATCTCGGGAAGCGGTTAAGGACTTGGTGTCGTCGGCTAAGAGAATGGCCACTACCAGTGACAGATTCGGGAGCAAGACTGACACTTTTTGTTACTTTTACCAGGATACTCAAGAGCTGTCCGAGAAAGCGCTTCTGGCAGAATTTTTGATGATCTGGCTACGAAATTGTGTAGTCTCGGGAGGAGCCGGTTCTATTGAGAGAATTAGTCGTAACTTCATCCTTTCGGCTGTGAAGTTAGTTTTGCGAATCAGGCTAGCTCTCCTCCCGGCTATGGTGTACCGCATACACCGTGGCCTTCGTACCTTCACATCCAAAGTCATTGCTCGCGACGTGACCGAGGATTTTGAGCGAACTGAGTTGCCCTATCACTATTTGATGGGGTGGCTGCTGATACATTACCCGTCTTTGATGAGGCCGGGCTCTGAAGATGGTGTGACTGATGATGATGCATTTATCTTCCGCTATCGTAACGAGCCTTGGGAATGTGAGACCATGCAGGCTTGCCGGATGGCATTAGCGAGGGCAAATAAGTATTATATTTTTGTATCTGTCCCTCGCTTTACTGCTAGGGACATAGAGGTTGTACATATTGACGGTATCGCACCCCCTCAACTTCTGGATGGCCAGATGCTCCTATGGCTGCGTAACATTCATCCCGCACATCTGGTGTACCGTAATCGCAATACTGTCTTTCTGGAGCCTTATCTGCCTAGCAGGTTTGCCCGACAGTTTGGATACAGCCAACTTTGTCTGGGTAGCCCCAGTTCTTGTCTGGGTTATGAAGGTAGCCTTCTTGATGGTATCAGGGCTTAGCAATATTATGATTCGTTCTATAATCGTACCATTTTCTCGGTCCCTGCCATTAAGGAGTCAGCGAAGATCTTGTATATGGCGGCTTTGTATCATGTCATGGCGAACAAACCCCCAGTCGATTTTAACCCAGGTACCAGTTTTATTGTTGGTACCGGTCTGGAGGAAGGCTCTCAAGGGGCCAAGAAAAGAAAGACTAGAGCCGAAGTGCCAGATTTGGACTCCGCTGCTGAGGGTGATGAAGGCAACGAGCATGATAAAGATGACTCTATCCTTCCAGTGGCAGATACAGAGGTGGGTCAACCGCCTGTTTCGTCAGATGAGATGTTGGAGGATCAGTCCCTCGTTGCGCCTGGTCCTACTCCGAAATGTAGCAGGCAAGTTTCTCCTGTTGGCGGTGTTTCTCGATCCCCGAAGCTGGTTGCGACTAGGCACCGCCCGCTAGCCATAAAAGAAAGTGGAGGAGAAGTCAACCCTGCGTCAGAGGTAACAAAACTGCGCTCGATTCCTTCTTCCTTCTTTCCTTCGAACTTCAATTCTAATCGTCTTTGTTCCCTCTTTTAGGTGTCAGGAGAAGAAGAAGAGTTTCAAGATGTCGAGGCGGTGACCCAGGATGACGGGGACTCCCGTGAGCCTATTCCTTTTCAAGATGAGACAGATCAATCTGTATCCCCCTTCAAGGTGACGGGGACAGAGGATGTGACTGAGTTTAACTCGAGGATCGCGGGTGAGGGGACCATGCCAGTTATGGACGAGCTGCAGCCTTCATGCCCCTTTTCTGGTAAGATTAGCCGAATCATAACCTGTGAGGAAGCCTATCTGCTCTATCATCACGTCCTTCGGGTCATGTCGATTGATTGTTATTCTGGACATACAGGTCCTGCCTCTCCAGTGCCGGGGATGGACATTGTTGAGACAAATCCGGCCGAAGGGGCACTGGTGGAGGGGGGTGTACCCCCTCACCGTCCGACTTGTCTTGATGGGCTTTCTGGGGGTTCGAGTTTAGCGGGCCAGTTACCGGGGCAGTCGGGGCAGGGAACGATGGTCCCTGCGTCATCCTCTGCTCCGGTGGCTCCGAGAATCGACCTTTCTGCCCTACCGAGTATCCAAGCTCTCCGGGCAGCGGAGGACGAGTTGGTCGCCATTCATGTATCGTTCTACTCGAACTCCGTTCCCCCGGTGGCCAGCTCTAGCGTTATTTCTCCGACGTTGCCGTCCCTGCTTCCCCTGACGCCATCCTCTGCTGAAGTTCTGGACGACACGTTACAGGACGTGGTTCCCAGTTTTCATCGTCATTTAAATAGGGGAATCGAGGCTGCTGTGGAAAGAGGGACCTCCTTCACCTTGGCCCGACAATGTGCCCAGGGTCAAGTAAATATCCTTAGGGATCTTCCTGGTGTTGCAGGGATGGCTTCGCTTCTGGAGGCGAAATTGTTGGAGGCTGATCGGTTGATGGCCGAGCTTCGAGAATTACGGCAGGCTGATCTGTCTGCTGTTATAAACGAGGAGCGGGATTCCCTTATCGCTTGTATGGAGAGGACCAGAGCTGCTCGGGATAAGACCAGACCGGCCATACGAAAGGATCTCAGCGACTTATCAGACCGGTATGATCAATTGAGTTACGCGAATGAAAACGTCACGGCTCGGGAGGAGTCTGTCTCTCGTGAGATTACTGAGACGTGGGAGCAGCTCCTTGCACTTCAGAAGAAGTTGACAATCTTGGAGTCTGAACTCGAGGCTGCCCGCAATGACAGGGGGCTAATTGTTCAGGAGGCTGACAGGGTTACTCAAGCTTCGACTAACCTGGAGACTGCCCTGAATAAATTGGAAGATGACTGTCAGGCGCTCCTGGGCTTGGACAATGAGGAGCGATTACTCCAGGAGGCCGAACGTCGTGCTCGGCAACGAATTGAGCAGGGGACCACCTCAGTGAGAAACCGGCTCCTAGAATTGTGTAATGCTGAGCTGTAGTCGGCCTTTTCTTCTTGTTTTGTCCCTGTTTTCTTTCTTTCTGAAGGGGACATGATCCCAAAATATGTAATACTTTTTTTTTCCTTCAAATAAAGTGTACTTTCAATTCTACCCTTCATTTCTATTGCCTGCTGCGCCTGTGATATTGCGGTGATGTTCTCTCCCGTATAGGGGATATATTTGTGGACCTGTTATCCATGGCGTACCTTGGTTTTAGGTAGAGATAACAAGTTTTGGTCAGAATACCTGAAGCAGCCATGGCAAAGTGGTCATGGGTGCTCTTGGTATTGGAAAAAAGAATGCCGTAGAGCAGCTGGGCTCCTGGGGCATGCTGAGATGATGGATTTGTGCTAAGAAGCTTAGCAAGGGATATTTGTGGGCCTATTATCCTTGGCGTATCCTGGTTTAGGATACGGATAACAGGATGAAGGGGAACCGACATACTTGCTCAGAGGTAACGAGGACATGGCAAGTAGGAAAGTTTTTTTTAAAATGTAGAGTCTTCTTACTCAGAGGTAATGAGTACTAGGCAGGAGTGAACTCGACAGAGGGTATTGGTGGTCAACAGAGGACATTTGTGGTCAACAGAGGACATTTGTGGACCTATTACCCTAGGCGTACTCCGGTTGTGGGTGCAGATAATAGGTCGGAAGGGGATCATCATACTTACTCAGAGGTAATGATGACATGGCACGTATGAAGGTTTTTTCGATGGAGCCTTCCCATTCAGAGGTAATGAGGACATGACAGGAGTGGGCTCAATGAAGGAGGGCACATAGAACGACTCAGAGGTAATGAGGACATGGAAGTTCTATGTAAGGGGTGATTTGTTTTTGGCGGAAGTGGAACGACTCAGAGGTAATAAGAACATGGCCGTCTTGGAAGTTTGTGGACCCGTTACCCTTTTTGTGTGCTGGGAGTGCAGGTAGTGGATCATGAGGGAGGATCTCTTGTAGGAATAAAGTTCAGCGGTATGGTTATACATAACTTTCTTTCAAAAGAGTGACCAAGATGTAAGTTCAGGGGTACCAACGGGTACATAACTCAACAATCCATGAATGTTGGAACCAAAGTGTAAGTTCAGAGGTACCAGCGGGTACATGACTTGGTAATTTAGGATATTTTTGTGGAAGAAGGGCATGAGATCAGCGGTACAAGAGGGTACGTGACTCAAAAATCTGGAATATTGTGGGTGTGAGTTCAGCGGTACCAGCGGGTACATGACTCGGAAATCTGGAGAATGGTGAGTGTGAGTTCAGCGGTACCAGCGGGCACATGACTCGAGAATCTGGAAAATTGTGAGGGTGAGTTCAGCGGTACCAGTGGGTACATGACTCAATAATCTGAAAAATGTGAGGGTGAGTTCAGCGGTACCAGTGGGTACATGACTCAATAATCTGGAAAATTGTGAGGGTGAGTTCAGCGGTACCAGTGGGTACATGACTCAATAATCTGGAAAATGTCGTTTAGACATAATATTTCTTCACGAACTTGTTGTTGATGGGCAACATGAGTAAGTCTTCGTTTTGCTTAGCGAGGCGGTAAGCACCGTTGGAGAACACGGCCTCGATGACAAATGGACCTTCCCATTTTGGCTGGAACTTGCAGACGGTCTTGTGAGTCATGACCATTGGCCTCCGGACAGCCAGAACAAGATCGCCCACTTGGAATGTTCTGATTTTGACCTTCTTGTTGAAGGCTCCTAAGATGGGTGCTTGGTATAGCTCGATCCTTTGCTGAGCTAGGAGGCGCTTTTCATCTAAGGCCTCCAACTCTTGTAGTCGACGTCAGTAGTTGTCATCCGTTGTCAATTGATACGTGAGGGCGACGCGGAGTGAGGGTATTTGAGTCTCTAATAGGAGAACTGCCTAACTCCCGTATACTAGAGAGAATGGTGTATTCCCGATGGCTGTTCGAACTGTGGTACAATAAGCCCATAAGCATTCACCGAGCTTCTCGTTCCAGTCGCGCTTGTTGGAGGAGACAAACTTCTTGAAGAGTTTGATGATTGTTTTGTTGAATGCCTCCGCCAACCCGTCCGCTGTCGGATTGTACGGTGTCGAAGCGACATTCTGAATACGGTGCTTATCGCAAAACCGATAGAATGCGTGGCTTGTAAACTACGGACCATTATCATGGATGATCCTTCGGGGCAGTCCAAAGCGGTAGATGACGTGATGCTTAAGGAAGCTGATCACGTTTGAAGTCTTAACTTCTACGAGTGGGACAGCTTCCGTCCATTTGGAGAAGTAATCAGTGATCGCGAGTATGAAGCGATATCCTCGAGAGGAAGGTGGGGTGATTGGACCAATGATATCCATTCCCCATGCTTCGAATGGCCAGGACGCCACTGTCGGATGTAGAAACTCGGATGGTTGGTGAATGTAGTCCGCGTGGACTTTGCAGGCTTTGTATTTTCTAGCATAATCTATCGCATCTGCCACCATCGTGGGCCAATAGTAGCCCATTCGTCGAAGGCGGTCTTGCAATTTTGGGCCGGGCTGGTGGGCCCCGCAGACACCGTCATGAGATTCTCGTACGGCTTCCTTGGCTTCTGCGTTTGACAGACACCGAAGCAGTAATCCATCGTAGGAGCGGCGATACAGCATTTTCGTCTCTGTATCGTAGAAGAATCTGAGAGAACGTCGTCTGATGGAAGTGGCTTCCTTTGGGTTCTCGGGCAGGATGTCGTAGACGATGAAGTCGATGAATGGTTGTCTCCAATCTGGGGCATCATCGATCGTCTGTGCGGAATAACTCGCCACGAATTGCACATTGTTCTTGGGACAGACCAGTTCGTGGCCTATCACATCCACTGATTGGCGATCATAGTTCGGAACTGCTAGGGAAGTGGCAAGACCAGCTAAGGCATCAGCTTCGATATTTTAGAGTCTGGGGACATGTTCGATGAAGAACCCCTCGAATGACGAGATGATGTTAATCGCTATTTTGTGATAAGGGATCATGTCTTCGTGGCGGACCTCATATGAGCCCCGTATCTGATTGAGGATTAGTTGTGAATCGCCGTATGCTTCAAGGTATTCTACCCCCAGCTCCCTTGCGAGTTGGAGCCCAATGACCAGAGCGTTGTACTCGACCACATTGTTAGAGCAGGGCTCTGTGATAGAATAAGCGCGGTTAATCACCAATCCGGAAGGGAAGATCAGCACTACCCCGACTCCGACAACTATATTGCCTTTAGGTCCGGTCCTCGAAGCACCATCGAAGAACATTCGCCATATATTATCGTGAGAGGTTGCATGCGAGTCGGTGACCTCATCTGGGATCTCTTCATATATTCTGGAGGACTCCGAACCTGGGTGGGCTGCTAAGAAGTCTGCCAGGGCTTGACCTTTGACTGCCTTTTGTGGGACGAAGATCATATGATAAGGGGACAGCAATATTGCCCATGTAGCGAGTCGAGAGCTGAGTGCCCCTGGTTTAGTCATGAGGACCCTGAGAGGGTTGACTCATGAGATCACATGTATCGTTTGTCCGGTGACATAGTATCGCGTTTTCTGAATGGCAAACACCAGGGCGAGGCATTCCTTCTCCACAGCGGTGTATCGGTGCTCTGGCCCAATCATCATTCGGCTGAGGTAATATATGGCTTGCTCATGGCCTGCATCGTTGTTTTGCGCCAGCAGAGCCCCGAGGGAATGTTCCATTGCTCGTACGTAGAGCAGAAATGGTTTTCCAGGAACCAGGGCCACCAAAACTGGAGGATTTGACAAATATTCTTTGATGCTATCGAAAGCACGCTGACATTTCTCGTCCCATACGAATGAGACACCTTTTTTCATGATGTGCGTGAACGGTCGGCATCGCCCGGAGAGGTTAGAAATGAACCTCCTGATGTAAGCTAGCCCCCCTTAGAGGCCTCTGAGTTTGCGGAGATTTCTCGGGGGACCCATCTCCATGATTGCCTTCGTCTTCTCAGGATCTACATGGATACCTTGTGCCGTGATGATGAAGGCCAAGAACTTCCCGCTGGATATGTCCAGAAAGGACTTCGTAGGGTTCATTTTCAAATTGTGCGCTCGCATTAGGTCGAATACCGTCCTTAGATCCTGCAGATGGTCTCCCTTGCAGCGACTCTTAACGGCTATATCGTCAATATAGCACTCCACTGTCTTGCATAAGTGGTCTCTGAAGATGATGCTCATGGCTTTTTGATATGTGATGCCAGCATTTTTTAAACCGAAAGGCATAACTGTGTAACAGTATGTGCCAATCGGTGTTCAAAATGATATATGCTTTTCGTCGTCAGGAGACATCTTGATTTGGTTGTACCCCGAGAAGCCATCCATGAATGACATACGTTCAAAACCGCAGGTATTTTCAATCATGATGTCTGTAATAGGAAGGAGGAACTCATCTTTGGGGCATGCCTCGTTCAGATTGCGGAAGTCAATGCAGATTCGAATCTTCCCATTCTTCTTGAGGACGGGCACTATATTGGCGACCCAATCGGGATGTTGCTCCTCACGAATGAAGATGCTGGTTATCAGTTTGTTGACTTCAGCTTCGATCGCGTCCATAATGCCTGGGCGGAAGCGTCGCTGTTGTTGCTTGACTGGCTTCGCATCTGGCCGAATGTTGAGTTTGTGAAGAGCAATGTCGGGATTTAACCCTGGCATGTCTTTATAGCTCCAGGCGAACACATCAATGTATTCTCTGATAAGTTTTAGCAGCGACTCCCGTTCTTCGTCTGATAGGCTTTTACTGACGAAAATTGGTTTTGGAGAAGATTCGCTGTCGAGATCCACTTGTATGACCTCATCTTCGGTAGGAGGTTATCTCTGTTCGAACCGTTTTTCCCATTGTGCGTCCAATTATTGGGCCCACGGCTCTAGTTCGAGGATTTCGGGGACGTCTTCGTCTTCTGCGTAAGCGTCGGCGAATGCCATGTTGACTGACAAGACTTGTCTGAACACGTCTCCGATGCTAGTATCCGAGTCAGAAGTTGGTGACCCGGTTGAATGTGACTGCCAGTCGCATTCTTCATCTAAACTCTCAAGGGTCGTAGTAGGCGTTACAAACCCTAACCCTCATCGAGTTTTGCTATAGTAGTCTCGTAGTTTGCCTGCCGGGACTGGTGGCTTCAAAGGTAATTGTCGCCCAGTACCGTAGTTCAAACCTGGCGTCGTCTTCCGATCATACCCCTATTTCTGCATGAGATATTTGGATTGGAGGCTATAAAGATACAGAGGCAATCTTCCGGTATCTGACCCGCGGTCGGCTTCCTCTATGGTGAAGGGATGCAGGTCGTCCTTCCGGCCGAAGATGATTGGATGGTCCTCTCCCTCGATTATTCGGTAAGCGTTTTCTGCTGGAGTAAGCTGGATTGCGGTGTACACATTTGTCACCTGTGTGTGTAGGTGAGTGCCTATACCGTGTTCCATAGCATATATTGTACATAGCTTATTGAGCTCGGTGTAGTTCAAAGATAACCTTTTATTGATGAAGTAAGGTATCTTTTCTAGGGGGATTACATCATCAACGGAGGAGACATTAGTGTGGGTAGACACATACTTGGCTAGCTCCGGTTCCTCTTCGGCTACCCCCTGTGTAAACGAAGACTGAGAGGATGACCTGGAAAGCTTGATTGTCAGTGGTTCAGTTGATGGAGCAGAGCGTGGAGTCGTTGGCAGACTAGCGACCCCCAATTTGGCATTTGATGTGGAGCGAGGAGTGGTCGGTTCGCTAGAAGTGTCAGACCTCATATCGGGGTGACGACCCTTCTTGGGAAGGCGTATCGTCAGTGGCCTACCGGTGGGATTAAGCTTCTCCATTTGGGGTTGACCGACTCTCGGCAGTCTGATTGTCAATGGCCCCGTTGTGGGTCTCGGCACTTGGCCGGACCTTGGCAGCCGGATTATTATCTGCTCCTCCTGCGCCGAGAGGCTGATCGCGTCCTTCCGTAGAGTGGAGGTAAGGGGTACGGACTTGCCCTGTTTACGAGTTTGGAGGTAGATCGTCAGAGGTTCTTCTGATCCTGTGGCTGTTTCGGTACTGGCTTGTACATCTCCTTCAGCAAGATGCTTCTTCAATTTTTTGTACAGGTAGGAGTCCGAGTAGTAAGATTCGACCCCTTTGAAGGGATCGATGTCAGCAAATTCCATCTTTATAAAGCCGTGTTTGTCGATATATTTGAAGCACTGGTGTAGCGTGGAAGGCACGATCATATAATCGTGTATCCATGGGCACCCCAAGAGGATGTTGTAAGAAGTGTCTGCATCTATGATGTAGCAGGTGACTTCGGATTGGAGATCGCCAATCTTACACTTCAGACGAATCTTCCCAATAGGGTAGCTCCTGCCCGAATTGAAACCACTGATGGCGGTGCTTATAGGTGTCAAACGATGCATTGGGATACGGAGATGATGTAGCAGACCCTTCGGGATGATGCTTATGGAAGAGCCAGGATCAATGTGCATCCGATCGACCTTCACGTCGCCGATGTATCCCGTGTAGTATAGCGGGCGATCATGTAGGTTGGTTTTGATGAGCATGTCCTGCGGAGTGAAGACGATGTTGGGCATTGCTCCCGTGCAGGCACTATTTTGGAGATCCACGGGTGAGTCCTCCCCGGTGAGGTTGGATTGAGCTACATAGGCATCGGCAGTTTGGAGTGCTTCGCTCAGTGCAATACGAACGTCCTTGGAGAGCCTTAGGAGTTCGTACAGTGACAACTTGGCCGGTGTGTTAGCCAATTGTGCTAAGATGTCAAAGTTGTAGGGCCTCTCTAGCCCTTGGGCTGCGTCTTTTCGGAGAGATTTGTCGAAGCGGGTCTCCCTCGGCCTAGGCTTGTCGGTCGTCGAAGGCTGAGCCGGTCCCGAAGCATCAGTTATAGTGGGTTGATGATTTTTAGCTGGATTGTCAACCACAGATTGGGGTTGCGCTCCGGACCGCGTGACGACGGCTGTAGCTTCCTCGTTGTCTGCCGAGATTGTGTGGCAGGTCCTGACTTTTCCATTTTTCTTTTTGCCGGTAGAAGATGGTGTGGGCCGAGTCACTTTCGACACCAAGTCTGGATGGATCCACATGACCTCCCCTCGTGATGTGGTGAGTGGTACTAGACCAGCAGCCTGATCTCGGAGAGGTAGAAGATTGGTAATCTCCATTGTCGCTAGAGGGACGGGGACCACCCCGTCTTGAGTCTCCGTCGGAGGGAAGCTGCCGAATTGTATGGACACCATATTGGCCGCCACGGTTACCTCTTCGAAATCGATGGCCAAAGCGTTCGAATCGATGAGGTTTTGGATGTACCATTTCAGTTGGTAAGAATCGTGTGTAGCATGATGGACATAGCGATGATAATGGCAGTACTTTGGATTCTCCATCTCTGCCGGCCGCGGTTCCCGTCTTGGTGGAGGGAGCTGAATCCTGTCCCCTTGTATGAGCATGTCCAAGATGGGCTTGACGTGACCGTCTTCGAAGGAGTACATGATTTGCGGCCATTGTTTGTCTGCTGGCTTCGGCTCAAGTTTTTGTGCTGTATCGGCCACCATAGCCTGCTTTCCTTTGCTGTCCCGATTGTTGGAGTGGCTACCCCCATTATCGTTGTTGGAACGCTTGCCCTTATTTTCTCCTTCCGAGATGTGCAATCCCAGTTGGCGAGCCTTCTTCAGTCGTTCTTCGGCGCTTGTGGCGCTGATGATGAACGCCTTCCAATCTTTGAATTAACTTTCACCCATCCAGAGACTGATCGTTGGAAGCAGTCTCTTTTGGCAAATTTTAATTAAAGAGGAATCTGGATTTCCGGAGGGCAGCTTCATGGCGGTCTGGCGGAACCGCTCAATGTAGTTTCTTGTCAGCTTTTTCTCCCCTTGGATGACGTCCATGAGGGTGGACATGGTGACGTCCTACCCTACCTCGTAGAATCTCTCCAAGAACATGCGTTTGAAGCCGGCGAAGGAGTGGATACAGTTGTCCGGCAGATTGCGATACCAGTCGAAGGCGACTCCTTCCAATGCCCCAATGAATAATCGTGTGAGGATAGCATCATCGTAGGGCAGATGGTCGGTGGTGACCTCGAAGTACATGATGTACCGACTTGCTGAGGTCTTGCCATCATACGGATTGATATTGAACGGCTTATATCTTGGTGGGAATGGAACATCCCTCCATTCAGCAGGGTATGGTTGCCGCATTCTGAGGTCTTGAGCGTTTTCTCGGTCATGGAACATGGCTCGGAGCTCCTGAACCTTTCTTCTTACTTCTCGGGCGTCATCTGTCGCGGTAGGGGCTGTTATTTTGGGAGGATTGTTGCCCGGGTTCGGTGCCGCCGAATTCGAGTCCGCATTGACCGTGGGACCCGTGCTCGTTTGGCCAGGCGTTTCTCCTTGCAGAGTTGGAAGGGCCGCTTTAATCTCGTCTACAGACTTGACCGAAGCAAGTAATATGGCTTCGAGATTGTCGATGCGCTGGCGATCACTGGAACCACCTTGATTGCTGTCCGTCATGAACACCGTCCTTACATGAGGAGTGATGGAAGGAACGGTGGAGGATGTGCCCTCCGAGTCGTACCCATGTACCGAGAAGTCGTCGGGATAGGTGGGAATATTCTCTTCGGGCTCGGACTCGGAGGGAACGGTATCCCCAGCCTCAAAGCTTGCTTCGTCTTGAGAGTCACGGATGTCCTCGGGGACATCAGCGTCTGTTGTACCTGATGGGAGAGTTATTTGTCCGGGATCGGCTCCTTGAAACATCAGATTATTATGGATGTTCGGAGGAGTGCTACCCCCTGTTCCCACGACCCCCAGCGATGTAGATGATGAGTTTTCCATTGCAGCAGATTTTTTCTTTAAATGGGTGTGTTGGAATAATCCGTTGGAGAACAACCGTTTAGACGACAGTTTCTTAGCGGTAGTGGTTGATATCTTGGGGCTGGATATGCTTGTCTTCTTTCCTCTCCCCTCGGCGGGGACTTTTTGAGCGAAATTGCTGGAGACAACAGGAGGTGCCTCGTCTTCTGAGCTCGGGTGCTGTCGTCTTTGGAAGACGGGCGGTCGGTCTTCTATTGCTGCCGTGTTATTGCAACAGCAGTTGACGATGATTTGGGTGCAGTGATGTCCAAGTGAGGACTCTTTGCACCCCGAGGCTCCTTCTCTTTCCTTGCGCTTGTGGAGGATCACCTCACGCAGGTCAGAGGAACCACTTTGTCCGTTCGCCGCCGGGGGCTGGACTCGAGCGGTTCTATACAACTTCCTATCAGAGGCCCGTGTGATAGTCAACGGGATGCCCCGATAGTCAGAGGTTGGGGCAGCTTACTGGGCTAGATGAGCCCGCGCTGCCCTAGACTTCCTCCTTTTAGCACTTACGGGTGCGTAATATTAGGAGTCCAAGTTGAATACCACAGAGTCTGGCTTATCATCCAAACAACCATCACGGTCAGGACCGCATGAGAGACGGTCGAAGACTGATCGAGAGAAGCGTGGAACGGACGCAATGCAGCTAGAATTGGGTACCGTACAGGCTGTCTGCATGCAGTTGTCTTCTGCCGTCGGATGACTTATTTTTATGCGGCTAGGAGTCACGACCGAGCAGGCTGGCCACATGCGGTTGGCAATTGTGGCCGTATGAGTTTTCTGCAAGCGATTGACTTTCTTAGCCGCATGAGTTTCATCCATGTGGTTGGCAACTGTAGCCGCATAAGCTATGCGGCTGACAGATATGGCCGCATGAGTTTTCTTCATGCGGCTGGCGGATGTAGCCACATGAGCTTTCTCCCTGCGGCTAATACCCTTATGCGGCTCTGATCGCATAGAGTTCCTCTTTGCCCCTGCAAGTCCAGCATCATAGTATTTTCTTCTGCCGGACTTGGGGACAGCAGAGTTATCTACGGTCTGAAGTAGCACCGCAGGAGAGTCTTGCTCGCCGTCTTGAACAACAGAGGGTATCTCCGTAAGAGCTTCAGTAGGAACGAAGGATCGGGGTCTCCACTCCTTGCGGGCCTTCTTTGTGCGGGCTCGCTTCTGGACCGGGCCAGCGCTCTTGTCGGAGAGCATTTCTTCGAACGCCTGTTGGTCGAACCGGGCGACCATCTTTTGTTGCGTGGAGCCAAGCTTGGCTGCATCCGATTCGTCACCAACTCCTCAGCCATGGAGAAGTTTGTCCACAGCAGAGTCGCCATCGTGTTTGCCATGAAATATAAAAGAGCAGAACAGTTTTATCGGAGGACTGGACTTTTACTTCACGTTACAAACTCACTTGTACAAAGAAAACCTAGGGACGAAAACCTAGGTACAGCAGTCTAAGTACAATTGTTTATTTTAGATTCTAGGGGGTGACGATAGAGGCTCGGGAAGGCGACGGCAGCCCTGCCTTACTCCTTGGACGATCGGTATGCAGCCTTGGCTCTTGTGAAGAGATGGTTGGCGTTGAAGAAATGCTCTTCTTGCTCTCCCTCTATTATTCTTCTGGCTTCTCTCTCTTTCTGTGTATTTTTTCTCTGATTATTGGAGGATTCTCTCTGTATATGTGTATCTCTCTCTGATCGTGTATATTTTTTACAAGGGAATGGCACCTTGCTATTTATAATAGCGGGGTATCATCATTAGGGTTGCCAATGATTACATCTTGGAGATAGCGGCGGCCTGTGGATTGGTCAATCTAGGTCGTTCGTTTTTTATTGTGACGAATCCGAGCCATTGAGTGTAGATTACACCAAATCCCATCAGCAATTAATGCTGATTGGAATAAATCTTTCTTATAATGATCTTCTGATGTCAGCGAATAAATTAAATTTATTCTCCTGCCACGTGTCCCAGATTATGGGGATTTGTGTCACCCTCATTTCCCGTATTTCCAGTATTTCGTATTTATATTCGTATATGGATTTTTGGCATATATTTTTATTTTTTATTTTTCTCAACTTGTGGGATTTCGGTATTTCTCATATTTTGGGTTTTGGCATGGTTCGGTTTGGTTCGGTTTTATGTGTTGGAACACCCTAGCCCTACACTCCACCCTCAACACACCACAACTCCCCCTCTTTATAACCCCCACATACCACTCTCTCTCCTCATAACTTCTACCATTAATTTCCTTCTTCTTCTTCTTCTCCTTCCTCCATAACTCTCCCAACCCTAGGCAAGTGCACCTTGCCACTTCATGAGAGCCATATTTTCTTGGTCCATTTGTTAGATTAGGACATGGTGATCAACATTAGAACTTGGTGTTTTGTGATTTGAAGTCTTCTTTGCTCTAGATCTAAGTTATTTCTATTTTCAGATTTTGCATGGTTTGACCACTTTGAGTTGGATTTTCATGGGTTTTGATGTTTCCATGTGGAAGAGCATTCAATTCTACCCAAGTTGGAACTTTGGAAATCTGGATTTGGAGTTCGGATGGCCAAGTTATGATGCCTTGAAGCTTTGGGTTCATCTATGGTATTCTTGCTGTTTGGAGAAGACAGTGAGCAGTGTGCAAAGCTGTTTAGCCTACACACACTGAACTGCATGCGCTCTTTAGCGTGCGTACGCAGACTTGAGTACGCTTCCTGTTGGAAGTGTGTTCCCTTGAGCGTGCGTAACTTTTCACGCAGCTGCTTCCTTGAGCATGCGTGACTTTCACGCAGCTGCTCCCTTGAGCGTGCGTGACTTTTCACGCAGCTGCTCCCTTGAGCGTGCGTGACTTTCATGCAGCTGCTCCCTTGAGCGTGCGTGACTTTCACGCACGCTGCTGCTCTCCCTAGCGTGCGTGCTTTTGCACGTATGTTGCCCCTTGATCCCTTGCTTAACCCATTGGCTCTTGGAGTTTTAGTTTTATTTCTTTAAGCTTGGCTCTTTTATAACCCTGTCTTTTGATATTTTATTAGATATTTTATGCCCATTTTATATTCTTACGTCTTTTGTCATGAACTTGATTTTACTTAATATGTTTGGAATGACTATTGAACATGGCCTGGTATAACAAGGAACTAGCATACACGACAGTGACCCGTAGTGGTGCACTTCCGATATGACCCACCTGACATGATTTATCTTGATAACTTGATAGCGGCCCGTGGTGGCGCACTCCTGACTTGACATGACTTGATAACTTAGCTTGACCTGTCTTGACACCGTGGGTGGTTCTTTCTTGCTTGCTTGTTAATCCACTTGTCCTGTCTTGCATCATATCTAGGATGGGACTCCTGAGTACCACGGTCAGGAGCTCCTACTAAAATGGATTAAGGTTAATAACTAGAATAACACAGTAGTCCTGAAGAGATGACACAGCTACGGGCAATTCCGTTACCTGGGCGCTCTTGGGATCTGTAGCCTGCCGTCGAGTAGGGCACATTTCCAGCACACCGTCGCGTGTTGCACTCTCTAAGTCACCTAAGGGTACATTTGTCTTCTGGGCGATGTACCCACCTGAATTCAACCCCTAATTTTTTGACCTGGGTAACCTGGATGGTCTGCAGGGCTTGTGGCTGTGGAACAATCTCACTGCATCTTGTTAGTAATTAGGCCTGTGATAACCCTAGTTAGTTAAAGTAGTAAGCCGTAGTATCTGCTTGGCCGTGATTGATTGAATGAGGTATAACCAGTTTAGCCATGTCTTGATCCAGTACAAGATTGCTCCCTGTCTTGATTACTTACATTACTTATCTTGCCGATAAATAGTGGGAAGCCAAGTTCTGTTCAGATGAAGGGTTACAACCCCGGTCCTTGTTTGGTTTACGGGTTGTAACCTGGCTATCGGAATAGTCCCATGGTTATCTCGTCGTATATCACCCTGCCATGTTTTCATAAATTCTAGTTTTAAATATTATATCTTCTTGTGTTAATGCTGGCTTTTGTTCTTATTTCGTGGCCCCCTTGTGGTACTTGCTCTTTCTGGGGTTGACCCAGCTGGTTTTGTGTGGCCAGATTTCGGAGCAGCTTCCGAGGATCTACCAAGCTTCCAGCCCATTGGTGAATACTAGACGGAATCCAGGCCAAGAGTGGGTTTTCTATTTTGTTTCGCTCACTCTATTGTAAAAATTATTCTTTTGAGGCGTTTAGCCGACGAGCACCTGTTAGCTCGAAGCACTTTTACTTACTGTCTGCCTACGGGCTGTAAACATGATTGACAAATCCTAGGGTTGATCATGTATGACTAAACTCTTGCTAGTCCTAACATTTTGTAACGACTAGCTTCATGATCAGCCGAATATGTAATATTTGGGATGCCTTATTATTGTATATTTAATGATCATACATCTTGCGACTTTACTTACTTGTGGTGATTGAGACACTAGGCTTGTTCATGACCATAAGAGACTGTTGACTTGTAGAAAACCCTCACATATCTAGACAGCCGTGACCGTATATCGAGGTGGTTTCCATTTCAATATAAGTAGCTGGCTATGTCTGCCCCCGCTCTCCAGTATTCTGGTTCTGGGGCGTGACATGGTTTAAGTGGTGGCCCATGCAGGTCTTGTAAATCAAGATATGTGGTGGTTTACCAGATAGATGTCTCAATCAGTACTCGTCCTTGATCTCTGTTCGTATCTTCTGAATCCATGGATTCTTGCCCTGATCCTGTGCTTATATCATTGATCTGTCCTGGTCCTTTCCTTATTGTTCCCTGTGTCGTCTTCTTCAGCGACACTGTACCTGGTCCTATCGATCGACGAGGTGGAGCATTTCTCGTAGAACGACAGCAACCCGGAGATCAAGCCCAGCATTCCGGGATAGCCTCCAGAGTTGTGCCTACTAGAGGAGAGTCACCAGTTCGGCCCGTCCAGCCCGCAGAGACAGATGATGGTACCTTAGTAGGCCTCATCAGAACCTTGATAGCTTCCCAGGATCGTCGAAGTGACGCCCTGTACCAGACAGTTCAAGATGCCTTGACCCGAGGCGGACATCCAGGGAACCAGGCGGCCAACAACTTCAAGCGCTTGAACCCTCCTTTTTTCGACGGCACCGAGGATGCGATTGCCGCGGACGCATGGCTTCAGGATACCGAGGTGATTCTGGAAGCAGCCAGGACACCTGAGAATGAGAAGGTGGCGGTAGTACGCCTGCAGTTGTTGGACTTGGCTCGCAGTTGGTGGGCGGCGCAAGCCATGGGATTAGTGGCACCCATTGCTTGGGCAGTGTTTAGAGAGAGATTTCAGACGAAGTATTTCGATGCTGTGGCTCGGTACGACCTGCAGACCAGATTTACCAACTTGAAGCAAGGAGGCAGAACAGTCGATAGTTATGCATCGGAGTTTTCTAGGCTCAGTAGGTTTGCCCCCACCTTGGTGGCGACCGAGTTTGATAGGGCCCAGCGGTTCCAGCAGGGACTGCATTTGGAGATCTTGTTGGCGGTTGAGCAGTTCGAGCACCAGACGTTCGATACGGTCTTGAGAGCAGCTAGGAGGCATGAGTACACCTTCCAGAGGATTGTGGATAGGACCGTAAGCAGGAAGCGGTCCCATATTCAGATGCACCAATCATCAGCTCCAGCCCCGGCAGCTAGGGGATTGACCATTGGAACTCCGAGGCGGGCGGCCTCAGTAACATCGGTTCAGCATTCGACCCCGACGTACCCGCAGCAGCAGAAGCAGACTTCCGCGATAGGATGTTCTTATTGCGGAAAGCCAGGGCATGTGGTGGCAGACTGCCACAGGGCGCAGGGATTATGCCTGGCTTGTGGAGAAGCAGATCATAGTGTTGGGGCTTGCCCGAATAGGGGTGGTTCATCTGCATCCAACCCTTCTAGCTCTTCGGTGAGAGGACCGGCCCCAGCACCAGTTCAGCAGCAGTAGTATCAGTCTTCGAGGCCCTTGCCGCCTCAGTCTCAGGCATTCCAGCAACAACACCCCCAGCAGTATGCACAAGCCCAAGCTCAGACCCAGAATAGGCAGAGAGGTTTCCAGCAGAGGGGACCAGCAGCCAGAGGACAAGGTCAGGCCATGATGATGGCTATGGGAGAAGAAGTTGCACCAGGTGAGGTAGTGGCAGGTACTATTCTCGTCAACTCCTCTCCAGCGTCTGTATTATTTGATTCTGGTGCATCGCATTCATTCATGTCTGCACGATTCGCGACACGGATAGGATTGGAGCCCGAGTCATTATCAATGAGGCTCAATATACTTACTGGTAATGGTCTTGTGGGAGTAGATCGAGTGTTTTTTTCGTGTCAGATCGTAGTTAGCGGTAGGGAGTTCCCCGCTAGATTTATAGAGTTTTCTATGGCAGAATATGATGTAGTCCTAGGCATGGATTGGTTGAGGAACCAGTATGCTAGGATAGACTACCATATTGGCAGAGTTGTCTTTAGTATCCCCGGCGAGCCAGAGTTTTCATTTTCCAGAGGCGCAGTGGAGCCATCTTCCCCAGCATTGCGGATGGCAGTAGCAGTAGTGCAGTTACCCCGGATAGTTGAAGAGTTTCCAGATGTCTTTCCAGAGGAGCTTCCAGGGATGCCGCCGGAGCGGGAGATTGAGTTCACTATAGACTTGATTCCCGGGACAGCACCAGTGTCAGAGCGAGTCTACAGGATGGCGCCTTCAGAGTTGGAGATTTTATACAAGATGATTGAAGAACTGAGGACCAAGGGATTCAACCGTGCAAGTGGATCGCCTTGGGGAGCCCAGATGCCTCTTGTGAAAAAGAAGGATGGTACGACCAGGCTATGTGTTGATTATCGTACCTTGAATTCGGTGACAATCAAGAACAGATACCCTCTCCCGAGGATAGATGACTTATTTGATCAGCTCAGAGGGGCTTCAGTGTTCTCGAAGATCGACTTGCGGTCAGGATACCACCAGATCAGAGTCAGAGAGCAGGACATCCCGAAGACAGCATTCAGATCGAGGTATGGGCATTGGGAGTTCCTTGTTATGCCCTTTGGAGCGACCAATGCGCCGGCCGTATTCATGGACCTCATGAATCGTATTTTCATGCCTTACTTGGATCAATTTGTGATCGTGTTCCTAGATGATATCCTGGTCTACAGTAAGAGTAAAGCAGAGCATGAGCAGCATCTCAAAGTCATCCTTCAGACGCTTAGGGAGCATCAGTTGTACGCCAAGTTCAGTAAATACGAGTTCTGGCTCGATCGCATATCATACTTGGGTCACATCATTACCCGAGGAGGAGTGGAAGTGGATCCCCAGAAGATTGTGGCTATCGAGTCATGGCCGGTACCCAGCTCAGTGGCAGAGGTTCGCAGCTTCCTTGGATTGGCCGGCTACTACCGGCGGTTCGTTTCAGATTTCGCAAGGATTTCAGCGCCGATGACCCAGTTGACCCGCAAAGATGTACCGTGATATTCGTCAGCATTTCTGGTCGAATGGCATGAAGAGGGAGATAGCCCGGTTTGTCTCTCGGTGTTTGGTTTGCCAACAGGTTAAAGCTGAACATCAGAGGCCCGCTGGACTTCTTCAACCCTTACCGATTCCAGAATGGAAATGGGAACATATAACCATGGATTTCGTGACCGGATTGCCCAGATCTCCGGCCGACAGAGATACTATTTGGGTAATTGTTGACAGGCTTACCAAGGTGGCACACTTTCTTCCATTCAGAGTTGGACAGTCGACGGCGCAGCTAGCAGAGATGTATCTCAGGCAGATCGTCAGGCTTCACGGTGTGCCAGTCAGCATCACCTCAGACAGGGATTCAAGATTCATATCACACTTTTGGCGCAGCTTGTAGAAGAGTTTGGGGACTCGTCTTTAGTTCAGCTCAGCTTATCACCCGCAGACGGATGGTCAGTCAGAGCGCACAATCCAGACCCTTAAAGATATGTTGAAATCCTGTACCCTTGACTTCGGTGGTTCATGGGAGAATCATCTGCACCTGGTGGAATTCTCGTACAATAACAGTTATCAGGCCAGTATCCAGATGGCACCCTTCGAGGCTCTTTATGGCAGGAAGTGCAGGTCTCCGCTAGCATGGGACGATGTCGGAGAGACGCAGATGCTCGGACCCGAATTGATTTCCCAGACGGTTGAAGTGGTCAGAAAGGTCAGAGATCACCTACGAGTTGCCCAGGACCGCCAGCGCCATTGGGCCGATGCTCATCGGCGTCCCTTAGAATTTGCTGTCGGCGACCATGTATTCCTTAGGATCTCTCCTAACCGCGACGTCATACGCTTTGGCGTGCAGGAAAAGCTTAGTCCTAGGTATATAGGGCCATTCGATATTTTAGAGCGAGTAGGAGATGTATCCTATCGTCTCGCTCTTCCGCCGTCGCTAAGTGAGGTGCATGATGTATTCCATGTGTCCCAATTACGACGGTACATTTCGGACCCGAGCCACATCCTAGACCATTCGAAATTGGTTGTTGGTACCAACCTTTCGTATGAGGAGAGGCCCGTATCTATATTAGACCGGAGGAAGAAGATACTCAAGAACAAGACTATTAAATTAGTCCGTGTTGCTTGGGGTCATCACTCTCTAGGTGAGTCAACGTGGGAGCGTGAGGACGACATCCGATCGCGATATCCCTACCTGTTTCACTCGTGAGGTATAATGTCTTTCTTATGCCTTACGTTTTCCCTTCCTTGCTTGCATTGTATGATTGTATGATTGAACTGCTTAGTATAACTTGCCTGTGCTTAATGTAGCTTGTCATGACAATCTCTAGCTCCTTGATTAGATTCCGAGGACGGAATTCTTTTAAGGTGGGTAGAGTTGTCACCCTCATTTCCCGTATTTCCAGTATTTCGTATTTATATTCGTATATGGATTTTTGGCATGTATTTTTATTTTTTATTTTTCTCAACTTGTGGGATTTCGGTATTTCTCGTATTTTGGGTTTTGGCATGGTTCGGTTTGGTTCGGTTTTATGTGTTGGAACACCCTAGCCCTACACTCCACCCTCAACACACCACAACTCCCCCTATTTATAACCCCCACCTACCACTCTCTCTCCTCATAACTTCCACCATTAATTTTCTTCTTCTTCTTCTTCTCCTTCCTCCACAACTCTCCCAACCCTAGGCAAGTGCACCTTGCCACTTCATGAGAGCCCTATTTTTTTGGTCCATTTGCTAGATTAGGACATGGTGATCAACATTAGAACTTGATGTTTTGTGATTTAAAGTCTTCTTTGCTCTAGATCTAAGTTATTTCTATTTTCGGATTTTGTATGGTTTGACCTCTTTGAGTTAGATTTTCATGGGTCTTGGTGTTTCCAAGTGGAAGAGCATTCAATTCTACCCAAGTTGGAACTTTAGAAATATGGATTTGGAGTTCGGATGGCCAAGTTATGATGCCTTGAAGCTTTGGGTTCATCCATGGTATTCTTGCTGTTTGGAGAAGACAGTGAGCAGTGTGCAAAGCTGTTTAGCCTACGTACACTGAGCTGCGTGCGCTCTTTAGCGTGCGTACGCAGACTTGAGTACGCTTCCTGTTGGAAGTGTGTTCCCTTGAGCGTGCGTGACTTTTCACGCAGCTGCTTCCTTGAGCGTGCGTAAATTTCACGCAGCTGCTCCCTTGAGCGTGCGTGACTTTTCACGCAGCTGCACCCTTGAGCGTGCGTGACTTTTCACGCAGCTGCTTCCTTGAGCGTGCGTGACTTTCACGCAGCTGCTCCCTTGAGCGTGCGTGACTTTCACGCACGCTGCTGCTCTCCCTAGCGTGCGTGCTTTTGCACGTATGCTACCCCCTTGATCCCTTGCTTAACCCATTGGCTCTTGGAGTTTTAGTTTTATTTCTTTAAGCTTGGCTCTTTTATAACCCTGTCTTTTGATATTTTATTAGATATTTTATGCCCATTTTATATTCTTACGCCTTTTGTCATGAACTTGATTTTACTTAATATGTTTGGAATGACTATTGCACATGGCCTGGTATGACAAGGAACTAGCATAACACGACAGTGACCCTTAGTGGTGCACTTCCGACATGACCCACCTGACATGATTTATCTTGATAACTTGATAGCGGCCCGTGGTGGCGCACTCCTGACTTGACATGACTTGATAACTTAGCTTGACCTGTCTTGACACCGTGGGTGGTTCTTTCTTGCTTGCTTGTTAATCCACTTGTCCTGTCTTGCATCATGTCTAGGATGGGACTCCTGAGTACCACGGTCAGGAGCTCCTACTAAAATGGATTAAGGTTAATAACTAGAATAACACAGTAGTCATGAAGAGATGACACAGCTACGGGCAATTCCGTTACCTGGGCGCTCTTGGGATCTGTAGCCTGCCGTCGAGTAGGGCACATTTCCAGCACACCGTCGCGTGTTGCACCCTCTAAGTCACCTAAGGGTACATTTGTCTTCTGGGCAATGTACCCACCTGAATTCAACCCCTAATTTTTCGACCTGGGTAACCTGGATGGTCTGCAGGGCTTGTGGCTGTGGAACAATCTCACTGCATCTTGTTAGTAATTAGGCCTGTGATAACCCTAGTTAGTTAAAGTAGTAAGCCGTAGTATCTGCTTGGCCGTGATTGATTGAATGAGGTATAACCAGTTTAGCCATGTCTTGATCCAGTACAAGATTGCTCCCTGTCTTGATTACTTACATTACTTATCTTGCCGATAAATGGTGGGAAACCAAGTTCTGTTCAGATGAAGGGTTACAACCCCGGTCCTTGTTTGGTTTACGGGTTGTAACCTGGCTATCGGAATAGTCCCATGGTTATCTCGTCGTATATCATCCTGCCATATTTTCATAAATTCTAGTTTTAAATATTATATCTTCTTGTGTTAATGCTGGCTTTTGTTCTTATTTCGTGGCCCCCTTGTGGCACTTGCTCTTTCTGGGGTTGACCCAGCTGGTTTTGTGTGGCCAGATTTTGGAGCAGCTCCCGAGGATCTACCAAGCTTCCAGCCCAATGGTGAACACTAGACGGAATCCGGGCCAAGAGTGGGTTTTCTATTTTGTTTCGCTCACTCTATTGTAAAAATTATTCTTTTGAGGCGTTTAGCCGACGAGCACCTGTTAGCTCGAAGCACTTTTACTTACTGTCTGCCTACGGGCTGTAAACATGATTGACAAATCCTAGGGTTGATCATGTATGACTAAACTCTTGCTAGTCCTAACATTTTGTAACGACTAGCTTCATGATCAGCCGAATATGTAATATTTGGGACACCTTATTATTGTATATTTAATGATCATACATCTTACGACTTTACTTACTTGTGGTGATTGAGACACTAGGCTTGTTCATGACCATAAGAGACTGTTGGCTTATAGAAAACCCTCACATATCTAGACAGCCGTGACCGTATATCGAGGTGGTTTCCATTTCAATATACGTAGCTGGCTATGTCTGCCCCCGCTCTCCAGTATTCTGGTTCTGGGGCGTGACAATTTGACCCGATCTTTGATTGCAGTAAATCTGAGAAATTAATCGGCTTAGGATACGTGCCTTAGGAGCCACTATGGGGATCTGAACCACATGACGAGTGAGCTGCATATGATTTTGGGCCGCATACGGTTAGGGCCACGTGTCAGGGCTACCTGGGTAGTGGCCCTCCCTTGAGCCTTTGAACCACAGGGAGGTAATCATTGTGAACCGCATAGGGATACATCCGTCTGAGCCGCATGGAAATGGTCCTCTTGAACCGCATGAGAAGTCTTTGCTCGAGCCGCATGAGACTGTCTTGGCCTGAGCCGCATAGGACAGATTCATTCTGAACCGCATGAGAAGTCTTTGCTCAAGCCGCATGAGGCTGTCTTGGCCTGAGCCGCATAGGACGGATTCATTCTGAACCGCATGAGAAGTCTTTGCTCGAGCCGCATACGAACGCCTACGTGGCAAGGCCACGTGGCTTTTTTATGGCTCTTTGGGGGATTTGTGTCAGAGATCTCTCTCTCTTCCCTCGAAGTCTGTCATTATGACAGCGTCATAATTTCTTCTTTTTGTGTCAGGGCTGTCACTTTTTTCAGAGTTGTCAGCCGTCAAACAATTAATACGAGGGGGCAGAGAAGAGGACTATCTTGCCACGTGTCTTCGTAGCCGCATCGGATGTCTTGGGCCGCATAGTCCCTCACGCCGCATGACTCTTCGAGCCGCATGGGCTTTCTGAGCCGCATGGGGTTCTTTTGGCCGCATGGGTCATTTTCTTTAATATTTTCCATGCTTCTACACATATCATGATGGATTTTGTTTCTGGATTGCCATGTTCACCAGGAGGGAAAGACGCGATTTGGGTCATCATGGACAGGTTCACCAAATCGGCCAACTTTTTGCCATTTAAATTAGGGACGTCTACTGAGAAGCTAGCGGAGATGTATATGCGGCAGAGTGTCAGGATACACGGAGTTCCGGTGAGCATTATCTCAGATCGGGATAGTCACTTTACTTCCCATTTCTGGCGGAGTGTGCAGACTAGTTTGGGTACAAAGCTCAAATTCAGTTCTGCATACCACCCTCAGACGGACGGACCGTCGGAGAGGACTATTCAGACTCTGGAGGACATGCTGCGGACTTGTGTTCTAGATTTTGAAGGATCCTGGAAGGATCACCTGTACTTGGTGGAGTTTGCATGCAACAATAGTTACCAGGCCAGTATTGGTATGTCACCATTCGAGGCATTGTACGGGCGTAGATGTCGTACTCCCTTGTCTTGGGATGATATTGGAGAGCGAGCTTTTTTGGGACCTAAGATGGTTGTTGACGCAGCCGAGAAGGTGAAGCTCATCAGAGATCGACTTCGTGTGGCGCAGGACAGACCGCGACATTGGGCCGACAGCCACTGGAGACCTTTGCAGTTTGAGGTATAGCTTAGACTTAGGATTAGAATTTTGTTGTTTGTGATTTTGTTGATCATGTGATTGTTTTTAGTTAATTGAGACCATGCTTGTGGTTGGTTGGAGATATGGTATTCTTAAGGATTTTACCGACTCGAGGCACTATTCGTTTCGGTGGAGGAGGGAAGCTTAGCCTACGCTACATCGGACCTTTTGTTATCAGCGGAAGGGTCGGTGATGTGTCATACAGACTGGACTTGCTCCCTTCCTTAGCGGGAGTCCACAATGTATTTCACATATCATAGTTAAGACGGTATGTGGCAGATCCTAGCCATGTACTGGACCATTCCGAGATTGAGATGGGCCCTACTCTAAGTTATCCAGAGCAGCCTATGGAGATTCTAGATCGATGGGAGAAGGTGTTATGGAACCAGTCGATATCCTTAGTTCGCGTAGCTTGGAGGCATCACTCTCTAGGAGAGTCCACCTGGGAGAGAGAGGATGAGATGCGCGAACGATACACCTATCTTTTCCAGTCTTGAGGTATGATTTTGTCCTTTCTTAATCATGAAGTTTGTCTTTAATTTTGAAGACAAAATTATTTTAAGGGGGGTAGACTTGTAGCATCCACTTTTTCATAGAAAAGGTATTTTTAGTCATTTTAGCCATTTTGGCCATTTTGTGGTTTTCTTGATATTTTGACTTGTGATGTGCTAGCAACTGGTTTAACCTTAGTGGACAGTGTATAGGAGCCTAACCATGTCTTAGAATTTATCTTTCACCTATTAGAATTCATTTAGGGCTTGGATCCAATTTAAAAGGCTTTTGAATGATTTTTAAGCCTTTTTCATGTAGCCTTTTTGACTTGGACCTTACTTTTACCTGAGAGAGAGTTGGCCCAAGTGAAACCCTAACCCTAAAAACCCCATCTGGAAGCCCACAGCAGTACCCCTCCCCGTCTCTCTTTATTTGTGAAGCATAGCCTCCAAAAGTGAAACCCTAATAGATCTTCTTCTCCAAAAAATCCTATTTTCTTTATCCGGAGTCCGTTTCTCCCCAAATGAACTCAGTTGCACTCGTCTAGAAGAGGAGGATCTGCTGGAGTATTACTAACGAGGAGGCGGAGGCAATTGCTTGAGGGGAATCGACCGACACAACGACCGAGGGACTCCGTTTATTGAGTTCTCCACACTCAATAGGTAAACCCTTTTCTACCATAGTGACTTTGAATTTTCTTTCATATTTGCATCCATATAGGTACCTTAGACTTGTCCATAAAGTTTGGTTGGGTTTTGACTTCGTTTGATAGCGGAATCGGACACGTGTCGGTCCTTTACGGCACGTGTTCGACTAAATGCCGCTTAGGATATAAAGTTGATGTTTTTCGATTTTGCCTTCATGAATGTTTAGATAATATCATTTTTAGAAACTTTCGTGAATACGGATTGGAAATCGATGACTTTTCAGCAGTATTTCGGGCATCGAACACACATGCACGGATCCCGTGCACGAGGCCGTGCATGCCCTGCCGTCAGTGTGTTGTATCTCGATGCACAGATGATATTTTTGCCTAAAATTTTTTGATCACGTGGGGGAAACCTCTGCCCCCATGCTCCTAAAATTTCACGGCTTTTTGTTGAGCGATCGCGGAGAAATTCGACGTGCATCGTTCAGCCGCACTGTGTACTTGGGCTGAATTTTGTCGCTGAAACGGACTTCGTACGCGCTCTTAACGCGACGAGGACCCATTCCAGGAACTTGGACGCATAGACCTATACCTAGACTACCCGAGGGACCAACCCCGAGTCGTGGCGTGGCCCGACGAACGAGCCACGAAGGTCGAACCGTGCGCACGAGGGCACGCACGGGCGCGCGCGCACGAAGCAGGCCGCACGTGTGCGGGGCTACGTGCGTCGCCTCGGTACGACGTGTCGCAATTTTTCCATGTCCTAGACCTACCCTAGGACCCCCTAGCTACGTGCACGAGCACGGGGCTTCTCGTTGTGTGTGCGACGCTCAATCGAGCGAGAACGCACACATACGTGCACGTTAACACGCAAAAATCGAGTTTTCCGATACGCGTTCTGTGGCCACAACACGGACACGATTTTGGACCCAGGAGTACCCGAGCGCATCACGTAGGTTGAGACCAACGTGTGTGCCCTGTTTCGCGGGTTTATATTGTGTGTATCTCATTTTGGGTCATTGTGTGAAAAATGGATTTTTCCTTTAATGCAAGAATTTGAGTTTGAATGTGATATTTTGTTTTCCAGGAATTTAACTTGTAAAATCTGAGTTTTTAGTATGTATATGAGGTTTTGGACTTGTGAGAACCAACTCTGGGATTTATTTCATATTTTTCTATCAATTATGAGTACTTGTGCTTTTCTTTTGTAGCTATGTATATATGTAATTATATATATATATAAGTAAGGCTCCGTTGAAACCCATTGAAAGTACATGTGCTGAGAATGGGTCGAGGTGAATTAATCCCAGATTTTGATTTATTAAAACTATTTCAAACCATGTGTCATTTCTTCCAAATGAGCATATGTATGTATGTATATATATATATATATATATATATATATATATATATATATATATATATATATATAGTTTTCCTTTTTTTTTATATGTATATAAGAGTATATTAAAATGAGGCACACCATGGTTGTGCTTTGAGCTTTTAATCTCAGTTTTGATTCACTACAGTAACCTTACCTACAGGTATCACACACACACACAACCATTTGTTAGAATTAAGAGTAGGTATGTGTTGTGAATACATGTGTATGTATATATACATATGTGTGTATAGTTTGTATGCTTGAGAACCCATCTTACAGTAGATCATGGTTGTGGTTATAACCATAAGAGTCCTAGGACAGATTTGATTTGTCATTGTGAGCCTAGTTTAGTCGAATTGACTGACAAGTTGACCAAGTTGACAAGGTCAAACTTGATCTAATTCAACTCAAACGAACTTAGAATGACCGAGAAACTTGTGTATAACCTAAAAATTAGTAAACAGACTAGTTGACCAATGTTTGACCAGGTTTGACCAGCGTTGACTAGGTTTGACCAGAGTTGACCAAGGGTTGACTTTGACCAAAAGGGACCTAGAAGCATGTAGTCTTGCATTGTAGCTATTTCCTTTGATATTTTAGACTTGGTTGTGACATGCGTATACATTAAATAGGTTTATATTGTCCCGGTTTAGCTACACTTCATCATCAGCAGTTCAGTTTGCAAGGCGAGTACATTCTCTGATCTTTTCATACTTGTTTGGATATGTTCTCTTGTTATAGACTAGTATACTTGATGCTGAAACGTTGTACACACGGATTAGTACCCTATGGATCTTTTCATGTGTTGTTATCCCGTTGGATATATCGAGTATATCATGTTCATGTAATTTATCGTGTTCATTATGTACTCCATGTGTTCATATTTATTCATGTACACTCGTATGTTATTCATGTACACTCATAACCATATGAGCTCCATGTATAAAAGTAGTTGTTATCCATGTGCAATAACATATCATGTCTTGATCCTTGTGTATTGATTGGGGGCAGGGAGAGTGTAGTTGGTAATGTGATCATTATCCCCAGTAGGTATTCATGTGCAACTCTATAGTTTATCCATGTGCAACCCAACCTGATTACATAACCAATTTATGCTCTAAATTACGTAGATAGTTACAATTCTCTATTTATCATATTTTTATCTAGTCTTGATATTCTCTCTCTTGTTGATTTTCTTTACAGCATTTCATGTATAATTTTCTATAGCTTGCTTTATATGTCCAATCCTGATATGATCTGTTGTGAGAGATATGTGCTCGTTTCGTCCGGATTGGGCATGTTAAAATTTTTACAGGTGATGATGAAGAGTTCTGCCCGACTTATTATGGCATTGGCTTAGATGACACTGGTGACATGGACCCTCAGGAGGATCCAGCAGTCGCTGAGGACTTGTCCATAGTCTAGCTGAGACTTAGTATCTTATTGTCTTTTTATTGAGACATTATGAGTTGTACCTTGAGATTTTGTTCTAGTGGTTTACACCTAGACTTTTATTTTTATCTGTGACTCTGTTGAGATTTATTCTTTTATTCCATCGTAGTTGTTGTGATTGAGTTACTAATTATTTTATTCTCCATTCGGAGCATATTCTAGATTGTGTTAGATATTGTGACCCAGGACATCGTTCTACCGCTGACACTGCGCCGTAGGCTGGGCATAATTTACTTCTCGTGCCCTTTCACCGGGTACAGGTCGTGACAATCTCCTTGTGGATCTACACAATATGATTGTACTTTTCAGTGATCTGGGCGGCCAGCTTGTTCTTCGAAGCAACACGGACCTCGCTTGTGGCGTTGAACTGTTCATATTGATCAGCCAACTCACTGATCTCCTTTGCAAGGGCATCCTTCCTTGCTTAGAAAGAAGCTTTCTCTCTGCAAGAGCCGCAACCAAAGCCTCATCTTCTTCAAAAATAGCGAGGTTGGACTTTGTTGGTTGGCTTCCCGGAATCTGGCTACCTGTTCCTCTAGATCATTCAGGACTTTCCTCAGACCATTAGCCCGCTCCTCGTAGTCGGCGATGCTCTCATGGGCCGTCACTTGGCATTCAGCAATAGCCTTTGCAGGTCCAATGGCGGCGTTCTGATTTAGTACTCAGGAAGCTTTACTTTTAAAATAGAATAGAAAGCTTTGACGACTTCCTGGGCCATCTCATCATCTTCGGAAGAGGTCATTGGGGAGAAAGCTTGATAGGGATCTTCCGCTCCAAGAAGAGACGCTTGACAAAAAGCCGAACCTACCAAGGAAACAATATATCTATCAGTGAAGGAAAGAAAAAACCTGAAAGTGTACGAAAGAGTTGTAATTTTGTACCTTCAGCTTGTTCAGCACCAACTTGAACTAGTCCTTCAGCCCAGGTTACGAAGGAGGCAAGAGCAGGCCCAGGTTGCTCAATGGTAACAATGTCAAGGTTGCGCACATTTCTGACATCGGGCTGTATATCTTTCACGGCCCCAGTTGGACCTGGAGCATATTCTGTAACAGCCCACTCAGTGCGTTGTTCAGTCTCTCTTTCTTTAACCGATGTCGGCTAACTAACAAATTCCTCTACACCAGTAATCCCAGAGTAACCAAGGACAACCTCTTGTCCTACCCCAGTGTCTTGGACTACCTCTGCATATTGTTCCCTCTCTTTATCTACAAGGGAATATACGATGACAGTCAGCCTCACGAGGAGTACACAAAATCGAAGGCAGAAAATCTCATCCGATGTAAAACGCAAAGATAACGTACCTATGGGAGGGTGAGCCGATTGAACTTTAGTCTTGTCCAACTCCTTTATTATAGCCCCGATCTCAGACATATCCCCTAAAGAGATATCGTAGGAGGGACTGGCTTTCTGGTCGCCATCGTAGTCCAGGCCTTCGCCCTGATCATCCCTTAACTCAGCCCTTTTGACTGGGGAAGGCTGAACTTCGTATATCGGTTGAGGACGAGGAGGGGACACTATTGTCACGTCTACCTCTTCAGACGAAGAGGCATCCGCCTTGATCGCAACTTCAGCGTCATGTGCAAAAGACAAACGCAAGGGTGAGAAAGCTTCATTCGAAAACTGCACAAGTAGTAAGGGTCCAGGTAGGTGTGATTCCTTTTCATGAGCATCAGATGCGAGGGCCTAATAGACTGGAGCCAATGGAATGCCCCAGCGGTCGAGCTAGTAGTATAGGATCCCTCATCCACTAAGGTATCCCCTGTGTTGCCACTACAGGATGGAGGGGATATCCTGAAGAACTAGTAGTTCTGAAGAAAGTTTAAGGCCCTTCTGCAAGCAGGTACTCCAGTAACGGCCTAGTCTGCATCACAGAATCTTCGAAGAAAGGTATCTTCTGCCAAGAAGTCTACCACCGGCCCAGCATTCATCAGTTTGGGACAGTGCAACGGTAACCATCCCATTAATAAAATGATAAGGGAGTTCAGTCCGGGCAAAATTTGTTCTACCGTCGGGAGTCACCGCGTTTCCAACAAAATCTCGTAGACCTCGTTGGATGGTACAGACCATTGCAAGACACAAGGCAAGTCGGTATCCAAATGCCAGCTTTACAGCCGGAAGTATCATACTCCGTCTCATCATTTCAATAGACCCTGAACCACCAGGGACTACGCAGTCGCAGATCCATATCATCAGAAAAACCGTAAGAACGGCTTTCTCCGATAACTTAAACTCAGCTTGTCGAAAGAAATGGTAAATCGAGGAGCCCCCTTAGGATCATCACTGCCATTTGTATCTGCGGCCCCGTGATTTGTCATCAGCTCCTCTATTTCAGATTTCGTCAGATGGCTTGCAAATCAAAAAGGAGCCGGGACCTTCTCCTTCTTCTTGAAAGAAGATATAGTTCGTCCAAGATCTCGTATGGGGATTGGCCCCCTCAGTCTTTCCTTTCTTATTGATCCTGTGGAAGATGAGGAAATGACAGAATAACTCCTTATACACATCCGTCATCTCGGAGTTTTCTCTCTCCATGTCCAGGAGTTCCTCATCACAAGGGACATATTCTTCGTACAGCTCTGTGTCCCAAGGAAGCTTTGATATTTCCTCCAACTCATGGAGAGCTAAGCCCTTCTCCTCGCCCGGAGTGAAGAAAGTACATGTATGATGATTGTACAACTCCGGTAGAGAAATAAACATGGGCAAATTCATCTTTATGCCATATTGAGTGGCTCTGATGGCATAAAAAAGACCGGCAGCCTTTAAGGTGGCGTCATAGGTTGAAAGCACATATTCAGTAAGGTCACTCCAAAATGAAACGGGGTACCTCCAACCTTCCATCCGTATCTTTCCTACGGGATACGACCTATTCTTCGACATCATCAAATTGGAAAGTGTGTCGTCAGCATAAGGATGAAGGTCGGTCGGGATATCATTTATTATGGCACCAGGGTGCTTCCCCTCGTGGAATTGGACGTGGAGCCCTTGACACACTTAAAAGTGTCCATCTTTCGATCACCAGAGCTAAACTCTATCTTTCCGAAGACGACCCCATGAAGTTAAGGGGTTAAGTCCCATTTTTTCTGCCTCCGTACAGCTAGATCGGTGAACGCCGACAGAGGATATTGGCGATCCATCGGTGGCAACCATATCCTTTTGTTGTTCAACATGACCACCAAAGGGTCTCTCAGACATATCGTCTCGACGTCCTTAAACCCCAAGCTATCGCCAAACAAGAAGTACGGCTTCTTAAGACTCCTCACCCCTCCGAGCAGGAACTTTTCGTCGTTTATCATAGCTTCAGGAATACCTTATCTTATTCAAGCATAGCGATCATGCGCACTGAAGGCTTATTCTGGCTGATCTTAGCCTGAACATTTCTAATCATGTTGGTTACGAGGCTTGAACCGAGAACTTGGCAAGCAGAGCCAAGAGGAATTCCACCAAGCTTCGGGACGACCATGCCAACTGCAAAGACAGAAGAAAAAAGTCAGACTTAGAATCTACAGAAAAAAGAAGAAGCTAAGTGCTGGAAAAACTCTATGCGCCCAGTTGTTATGCGCCTAAAATAGCCTATGGGCGCATAATAATCTTCAAACACATATGTTATATGTGGGCACATGACATGCAACAAGCATATGGGTGAATAGTTTTGCAGGCGCATAAGAGTGCTCAAACACAGAAGCGTTCTGCGTAGGCACATAACACACAACAAAGTGTGTGGGCACATACTTCTGTGGGCGCATGAGAATTGTCACAAAAGTGTGTTGCTTTGGTTTCATATCAATGGTTATGCGCCCAAGCAGAGAGAAGTCCGAGCGTCACAAATTAACGCTCGAGAATTCTTTTTGAAGCATAGCCCCAGAATGGGGTCTTGGACTAGCAGAGACGCTGCCGAAGGAGGAGAACCGCTCGGTGCAACTTCCTTGCCCTTCGCGGATTTCTTGACAGCCTTGGGAGACATGATTTGTGCATGGAAGAAATGAAGAGTCTCTTAAAAGTTTTTCGAGATTAAGATGAGAATGAATTTTCTCTCTCTTCAAGGTCTATTTATCGGCACGAACCATAGTTATGCGCCTACATGACCTATACACCCATATGGTCTATCGCCCACGCAGAGACTTGGTCATTTGCACATTATACGCCTGCTACTTGCTGATACGGACAATGCATAGACATCGTACGAAGGATGGACCTCTTCAAATTCCGCTCCGATGAATCTGTTAGTTTAGATTTTCGAGAAAGATCTTAATAGCCATCTTTTGATAGCCTGGCAGCATCTATGCGCCCAAAGAGAGAGTTTTGCTATGCGCCCATAGAGCCATAAGAAGACAGTCTCCCATGCTTCTTTCAAAGCATAAAAATTTCATCATTATGCGCCCATCCCAGAAGTAGCTATACGCCCAAGTCTGGAGATAGCTATACGCCCAAGTCAGAAAGTAGCTATGTGCCCAAGTCAGAAAGTGGCAAAACCCATAATGCAAATCCTATACGCCCATATATAAAATCCCTATGAGCCCACATGGCTCCTCCAGAAGAGGGCGCATAGCCCTGTTCCCACACTATACGCCCAAGTCAGGACAGCACCACGACTCGGTCATAATCCACGATCAGCCATGCACCGAAGCATGCGGCCACGTCAGTCTCCACGAGCAGTCGTGCACCGTAGCATGCGGCCACGTCAACCCCACGATCTACCCACGATTATCCAGTCTTTATGCGCCTATACTTTATGAGCCCAAAGGAAGACTATGCGCCCACAAGAATATCAGTATTTTTTCCCTGTGTGCGGATAAAAGTCGTTTCAGTACAAAATGACTATAAGTAGAGGTCACATGCCTCTTCAAAAACACAGAACGGAGAGCATTTCAGAGCCAAATTGCTGCCCTTCTTGCCAGTGAGCCGAGAGTTAGCAATTTCTTAGGTTTTCTCCTACTTTTCTAAATTGGAGTGTCAACGGAGTAAAGGAGCAATTGTCGCTCGTTCTCCATCGTCCCATTTCCCAGAATTCTTTTTTTACTCGGGGATTCTCAGTGCAGGATCTCTCATGTGTACTCGATTTGTGGTGCCTTGCGCCAATAAGAAAAGGCAGTGCTTCTTCTTCTTCTTTTTGGGTCAACAGTACAGTTTTGTATCGTGTAGTTTACTTGCCTTGATTTACCGAAAGATTGATGTTAAACGTTGATTTGATGTCCAAAGTCCTCAAGTTGTAACAATGTATAATATTTTTTAGTTTAAAGGTTAAGTGCTAACTAGGTGTTGTGCCCTTTAACTAGGTCAAGTTACACTAGGTTCGGGTCACAAAGTCATGGCACACTATGCTTAACCTTGGTTATAAAGTATAACACGATAATTATATAAAGGTAATATACATCGAAATACTTTTAAACTTGTTAAATCTACAAGTCATGGGTTGCCACATTTTTCTATGATTTAATATTAAATAGAATGATTTATTTTATTTATTAAGAAAATATTGTATTAAATGAGGCAGGCCTCATCTTCGATCGTTTGAATAGTTAGAGGTCTCCAAATACTAAATTACTATTTTTTATGGGTCAATTAAGTCAAAATAGGAAAGGTATTTAGTTTTCACAATTTTTGGGCTACTACAAGTATTTATAGAACTATTTGTATCAAAAACTAATTTAATAATAATTATTTATAGTTAATTGTTAACAAAAACTAATTTTTAATTTGTTAAAATAAGTCCAAAAACTACATGTAAATACTAACTTATCCTAAATAAAATCTAGTATTTAAATAGAATTTTTAACTAATTTTAAAAATTATTTATTATTTATTAAAATTGAAAATACAATAAGTACATATAAATGTATTTACTATTTTTATTTATTTAAAAATATAGTTATTAAATAAATAGTTTTGGAAAATATCTCTACTATTATAATGGGGCTTCAAAACGGCTCAAAAGCGAGCCGTCTAACCCGTGTATATCATTAACCATTTTCTTCTTCCTTTTTTTAAACAAATAAGATTTTAAAATTAACTATCTTTCTTATTTTCTGTGTCGGTGACCGAACCCTCTCTCCTAACATAAAAAATTACAAACCACCTGGTACTTGAATATATTTAAAATTAAAATATTGTTTAAACTAACTACATAACATTATCTAATAAAAAAGATATCCAAAATTTAAAAAAATAATCACAACAAATCATATTCAAATATATTCAACTTATATTTAAAATATTATAATATAGTTTAAATTTTCATATACTTTATTTATACTATTATTTATTTATTTTATACGTGCAACACACGTGAACGTGACTAGTATAAATAAATGCTGTAAATAAAAGTACAATTAACCAGTGTTTTACATCACACAAATACAACATATAATTATCAAAATACCAGAAAAATACATAAATACTACATAAAATAATACCATAAATAATATAATACATATCACCAAAAAATAGCTTAACATAGGCTTCGAACTCAGGTTTATTGGCTCAACTTTTAGGGTTGTTGCATTGACCAATAAGGTCATGATAGTTTTTGTTTTCATATGAAAACTATATATAAATATATACCAAGTACTATATAAATATATTCACTTCAAAAAAAAGCTTAACAAGGGGCTCAAACTTGGGTCTGTCAGGACTGGATCCTAGGGCCGGTCAAGTGACCAATGGCCAAGATTGGTTTGGTATTAGCAAAAGGGATCCGGTTGGATTTAAATATACCAAGGCTAGAGTTTAATTTCTTACCGACGAGGAAGAAGAAGGTGGTCGCGGTTACGTCGAGATCGTCGTCGGCTTGTCGTCTTATGTCGACTCGAGCACGTCGACACAGTGTCGGCTCCGTCAGAATCATCCTCGTTAGGATCGAAAAGGTGTTTCGTAGGTTGTCGACAAAGCTCTGCTTGTCGGTGCTGCTCCGGTGATTCAGGGATGGCGAGTGCGGCACGGGTCGCTAGGTTGCTCCAAAGGAAGAATATGGTAATGCTTAACTTTTGTCACAACATTTCTCTTTTTATAGAAAAATGAATGGAGGTTACAAATAAGAAGGGACGGGGGTTACAGAACAGAAAAGCTTGGGTGTTACGGAATGTAAGAGGTTGGGAGTTACGAAATATAAGAGGTTGGGGGTTACGGACAAGATGCACACACAAAATTGTAGTGATGCTCGGGACACGCGGATGCGCGGATGCGAAGACGGTCATGGTTGACAAATTTTGGGTTGTGGGAAAATTATAGGAAAAGTCATCTATATATAGGAGAGTGGATTCCCTCGAAGGACTAGAATTGATCAAATCTTTCCAAGATTTAAATCAAATAAATATCAAATCCAATAAATTCTAGATTAGTCAAAAGAAATCCATAATGATTTAATGATACTAGATATTATTAACTATAGTTAAAATTCATTGAACTAAATCTAAATTTTATACTTTGCAAAAATAATACTCAATATTATAAAGTAATGTTTGAAACATATTTTGTCAATTCAAATAGTAAATGATGTAATAAATCCATAATCCTAGAAGTCTATTTTCATCAACATAAAATCTCCTTTAAAAATAAATTTGGCAAGTCTCTTTTCCCTTCAAAAATATCAATAATAGAATTTAAAAATAAAATTTATTTTCTACTTTAGAAAAATATTTAAAACTAAAATAAAATAAATATAAATTTTTAAAAATTCAAGAAGTGGACTAAGAAATCTACCCACCTTAGAATAATTTCATCCTTAAAATTTCAAAGGATTTGACTTGGCACGACTAAGAATATAATCAAAAGATGATACGCTCAATCGATACGAATAGGCACGATAAAGGATATAATTAAGAGAATGATATGATTCATGATTGAATAAGTTATAAATAATCGCGGTTAGAACCAATAAATAAATACAAATATGATTTGGCACGATTAATTTATAGTCAAAAGGGTCTAGAATTCAAAAAATCTGTGGCTAAATTAAATGACATATGTATGAACCTTGACTACCCAACTGTCAAATTGAATAAGGGTCTCCTAGTCCTAGTCGTTCTCTAAAATCAAATCCATCCTAATTGTGAATGGTACTTTCCTAGTCACAGGCTCACAATAGTATGACTAATTTAAGTACTATCACGAGTTCACACAATTTTGCAAAAATAGACCTGCATGGGCCACTACTAAAAATATATCACTACCTGCTCCTGAATATCCGGATACGAATCGAACACATTCATCCTACGCTATGAGACACATCATAGTAAGCTGTTCTAAACCTTTAATCATCTTCAAAAATTATATTATAATGAATCAGATTAATCATAGCATCTATATCGAGAGAAACTAGAATAGGTCCAAAATGTCACTTAGTTACATTTCCAAAGCAAAAGTAACTGGAGACAAATCCAGCTAAATGAATGGTAACTAATTATTATAAACCAAGTTCAAAAGCGAAACATAAGCTAAGCTATATAGTATTTTCCAGTAGGGACATCCTCTGGTATTCTATCTTAAGTCACTAGACTTTGACCTATGGTCAATTATTATTGACGGCTACAAAAAACTAGTTGGAATAGTTGTAGATGGTAACTTCGTAGAAAGCCAAATGATAGATACATGAGTTTGGAAAAGAAGCAAGCTAGCCATGATGCTAGGACCATCAATGCTTTGTTCTGTGATGTAGATACGAGTGAGTTTAATATTAGATACTTGTACTATTGTAATCCCCTACTTTTATTATCTTTAGTAATTATAATTATTAGAAAATTTTATTTATAATCATGAGAATTATTTATACACCTATGTTACACCTAGGTCACATAACTCGAAAATATGTGACACCATGTTAGATATGGCCCTTAAATACTCGCATATAGCCACAGAAACTTATGTATATTATTCTAAGATTTTTTTGGATTTTTGGACAATTAAAAACATGAAAACCTAATTTTCAATGGCCTTCAAAATTTACTATACATCCATATAATAATTTTTTGGTGCCAAACTTTTATTTTAGGTTTAGAAGGCCTAAATACCTTTTTATAATTTATTAGGATTTTTTTGGAATTATTTGAAACTTATTTGAAGCTATATTGACCATAAACCAATTAATAACTAATTTCAAAAAAATAAACTGAATTATCCAGTCAGCAACACAGTCAACTGCATAGTCAGCATCCTAGTAACCGCTCCTGGCCCAAAGTTTAGGCTCGTGCATTGTAAACCGGGCCCAACTGTCATTCAATGGGCTTCCACCAACATAGGTCCTCCCACACCCACCCCTTCCACACACACACATGCAGACACACACACACACCACAAACACACACATACACAAACACACATTTATATATATTTTATTATATAATTTCTTTTATATTCCATTTAATAATTAGAGGAGAGAGAAAGAGAGTTCTCTAGAGGAGATTTTTCGGTTCTTCGAACTTTAAGGAGTCATTGTGACCAATATAGACATCGACATCATACGCTATTTTTTTCGAAGCCGTATCGAGGTAACATTTCTAAATATATCAATTGTTATCTCATATTGGAAACCATAATTTTGTAGAATTATTTGGGTCATTTGGTCAAAAAATGATTTAGGTTCATTATTTTTGAGTTTTCGAGAGATCCTGAACTTATTTTCATAATATGCTAGATGTTTTCAAAAGATGACGGAGAAACCTACAACATATAAATTTTCTAGTATTTAATAGGTTAATTTTTTATTCTGTTTAATTTGTAGCAGTCCTAAATGACTAGTAGACAACCGTAATCATAATATATGAACAGTAAATTCAGTATCTTCTAACCAAATCAAGATTCGTGCAAATTATCAATTCCAATATTCTTCTAGAGCTGAAATCTACAAGTTTATGTACTCAAATTTTGGGTTTGTGTCAGTTGACTTCTGGGTCAACAGAATACCTCGATTTGCGTGCCACGAATCCTAAAATTTGGAAACATATTTTTTTTAAATGACTTATGTAATTTAGAATAAATAAATAGATAAATTATTATTATTGAGACTAGTGTGACTTAGTTCTAGATAATTTGACTAATATAATAATGTAGGTGACATAGGACACGTTACTTTGACTCGTCCAACTTTCCTAATTAAGGAGTTGTTAGAATTAGTATAATTATAATTATTTATCTTTATGTGTATAATATGTCACTTTTTTGATTTGGGTTGGTAGATATATATACATGGAAGTATGGCTTAATAGTTCCTGGATAATTCTAAATAGGCATTGGCATCATAACATGGCATATTTGGACGTACACCAGACAAGTATACCTTGACACATATTTATTGTTACTTAATGTATTATTGCATGCTTATATTTACTAATTTTATATATTACTTGTGCATTTTTGTGCATTCAATATGAATCAGGTAAGAGCCTGATCGACGGTAGACTTCGATTTGTTTTTTTATTCATATTTGTATCATTAGTTAGTCCTTAGTAGACTATCCCATTATTTGTGGAATATTATTATATCTCACATGACCTTGGCACATACTTTTTTACCACCAATGGATGTGTGATATTTATGAGAGGACACATGCTATCATATCTGACTGATCATCGATAGGTACAGGACGTGTATCGACATAGCATATATTTATTAGCATAAATGCATTCATTGGACTTATAAGTGAGATACTGGACGTGTCATGGAGTCGACATAGATATTAGTACTAGGTGGGGAGGACAGTCACTATGCATATGGGCTACTATGCACATTCTTTTTTTGTAACCGGTAAGTTCTGCCGGAGATAGAGTGAGATGACCACATAGTTCCAGTTGTCGACTGACGTTTGCGGAATATTAAGCACTTTTGGCACATAATTCCCAAGTAGGAATTATGTCGATCATATTTTTAGCCAGAGTGCCCATGCGTATAAAAGTTGTCCTCAAATTGTATTCACGTATCTTGGTTAGTTTATCCCTTACATATTATGCATGTTTGTTTCAGATTATATCTCGGCATGTTATTATGTATCATGTTACATCCCTCTGAGGACCTGGTAATCTCTCTAAGTATTTGCTAGACTTCGTGCATAGAGTTGCATAGTGTTGTTGTTGGTATGCTTCAATATGGTTCAGGTATTACTATTAGTGCTATTTATATTCTTCTATATTTTATATTTTTACCATGATATTATCTACTGTATTGCCTAGTTTTGATGGACCCATATTTTCCTTCGAGTCTATTCGAATATATATACTACTGGGCTGTAGACTATGAAACATATTATTCATTCATTATGTTCATTTTCGTATGGGTTGAGATGTAGATTAATTGACAAGTTATGGTTAGAATTATCCACTCTAGGTAGCTTATACGTATTCAAGTTGGGATGAAGTCTAATTGATACGTAGCTGGATATTTCCACGTATCATGTTTCCATGAATTTTGGGACTGGGGCGTGATATAATTTTTTAAAGTATCCCATGCAGGTCGAGATCATATCATTTCGGTTATGTTACTATACCGAGCGAGCCTTTGTTAGGAGTACTAGGATCTCAATCCACAATTGTTATTAAAACTTTTTTGACTTCTACTATCCCCCTTGAAACTCATTTGTATTCAAGTGTACCTTCTTAAACACCTTATTATTGTTTCTCGTCTTTTTCTATTTTAGAAAGATGAACACTCGTTCTTGATGAACCTCCTCCAATTATATTTATGTCGTATGATAGAAGCAAAGGTTGATAAAATATTATAGAGGAGGGTGATTATCTAAGGTAGGAAGGATTAGGATAGACATCTCCAGATAAGTCAATAAGAATGGTGTGGCAGTTTGGACTTTATATATGAAGTTTAGCCCTAGTAATAAAATTTTCTTTTATCAATAGATATAAACTCCTACCATTTACTTAAGCATATATGGTTGGATTAGAAGCTTATATATTTATTAAGATGGTTAGGAGGATAAGATAGGATTCTTATAAATAGTTGAAATGACTAGGGATACGATTGAGAGAATATTTGAACTTTAGTATTAGTTATAGATCCATAAGAAAAAACACACACCTTTAGAGACGGCTTTTAGAAGATATGACTTGAGGATAGAATGATTAGATTAGTCTTGTACTGAAGATTAGACATAAGCCTGCATGAATTCTATTATTGCATTGAGTTTGAAAATTTTAATTGGAGGATATAATCATAACATCGTGCTTTGGTAGGAAGTAAAACTATAATAAGATAGTATCTTAGTCAAAAGGACTTTCGCTAGGGAGATAAATAATAAATGATTATACAACAATTGTATGTTATGATAGCGGAGAAAGATATAATATATGTCTCAAGTGTAAATAGATTTCATTTTATTTTCAGTCTTCTTCTAAAAATTTATCTTATTTTTCTTCCTCATCCTCCTCTTCCTCTTCCTCCTCATCTTCACTTTTTTTTACTTTGTCTTCCTTTTTGGATACTTCTATCTCTTCTAAATGATTAAACGTGTAATGAGTAATATAGACCGAGTCCCCGTCAACTGGTATTTGTTACAAGAGGTAGCTCGTCCTCCCAATAAGCTATTTCATCAATGTCAAAGGTATTTCTAGCTTTAGTTTTGTATACTGCTCACCAGTCTCATCTCGCTATTCCCCGTCTATGATAAGCTGTGAAGTACACAAGCTGAGCATAACTTGATAGGACAAATGGTTCGTATCTTTTATATCAACCCTGGTTGTTTATGTTGACACAAAGTTTATTGGTCAACCTAATTCTGATAGTCGACAAATCTTGGCCTAATACAAACAAGCCATGTTACTAAAAAGATTATCTGCACTCAAGAGATTAAACAACCGCTTCATCATGATGGTCACCATTTGACTTTTCTTTGACTATTCTTCAATGTAATTTTGTATTTTATTGAGTCTAGGACATGTTGTACATCGAGTCACACTAGAAATCCAAACTCTACTCGACCCATAAATAGTCCATTCAAAATAGCTTAAAGCCCAATCAAAAAAAACCCAACCCAAATCTACCAAAGAAATTCTAAAATAGCCAAAAGATCCATTCCTATTCTGGAAATCGAACTCGGGCCGAGATCACCCCAAACTCAGACAACACTTGGCCTGTCCACTTCTGGACACACCAGACAGTTGTGAAATCCCAGATATTGTCTTCCAATGTTTAGAAAAAATCAAATATGCACTCATATTCTGGCCGAACTCTGTCCACAAAATCCTATAAATAGGCATAGATTTTCATATTCTCAATCGTTCATCTCTTCTCATCTTTCCTATCCTATAGAGTGATATTTGAGCTTTAACCTTCCCATCTTCAAGATAAACTTCCTCAGCCTTCTAGTTCCAAGTACGATCTTGGTTAAAAGTCTGAAAAGAGTTGTACAAGCTTGGTTTATAAAATTTTATCTCTACTTTTGAAGTCGACGAGCTCTTCGGATAAAAGCTTGTAGTTGTGAAGTCGTTGTGCGCCTCGAATAAAAGAACAAGGTGTAAGGAGCTGCAAGCACTTCGGATTCAAAACTTGTGTTTCACTATTGTGACTATAGTAGATTCAACTTCGAACAAGAGTTCTCGGGCTGGACAAGTCCTCTTAAAGGGATACCAGGATAAAATATCAGTGTTTGAGTTTGCTCTCTTTACTCTACTGCTTATATAACTGCTTGACATATATATACTATTCTGTTGGTTGCACTCCGTCTTTAATTAGAATATTTTTTATTGGATATATATTTTTACTGCAGTCTATTCAGCCCCCTCTAGAGTTGCCTAACGGTCCTAAAATTGGTGTCATAGCAGGTTTTATCTCTTTAGGTATTATTGATTATACCAATTATTTCTTCAATAATCGAATTCGGGTCAAACTCGTTCTAAACATTTCCAGAATGCCAGCAACCCTTGGGAAGACAATCTTTCATACCAAAACCTACCTTCCCTTTTTTTTCTTTCACTCAAAATTTTTTTCAAAATCAAAACCCTAACCCTAGCTTGGTGGATCTTGGTCCCTAGGAGCTCACAACCTCTTAAATCTTGGATTTTAGATCCTCTTGAGTTTTTTCACTTCTCTTCAAATTCTTGAGGTATAATTTCTTCTCTCTCTTCCTCAATCTCCATCGTACCCAAACTCCCAATGAAGATAAAGGGAAAAGCCTCCACCTCTCAAATCCCTAGAGAGCATACCCAACATTCTCTATTTTCACCACCTAGACCCGAACTGGGTACCTTTGATGATTTTCTTTTTGTATCCCTGGATGCTTCGGATAATTGGTCTGATAATTTCATAAATAGAAATATTTGTGCAGGCAGTCGGATTAATTTTAACCAATTTTATGAATACAAACCAAATTCGAAGAGTTCTACTTCCACCACCTCGTAATAACCCAAGATCTCGTTTACCTCAACGCCATCCGTATGTTCTATTGCAATCTCACTCACGACGATGGCATCATCTATTCACGGGTTGGGGACATTGACATCAACTTTGATGATGTCAAACTAGATGAAATCCTCATTATCCCCAGTAAGTGTGACACCCTAGTAGGCCTTGATAGAGTTAACATTTTCGATGGAGACAATTTTGATTCCTTCTGTGACAATATGTACAATCTACCAATGCCCATTCGGGAAGTTCTATGCTCATTATCTTTATCAATATGAATATAAACTTCATCGCGTTATCTTTTCCACCATTATTCCTAAGAAAACATCGACTGATTAGGTTTTCTTACTTGAGCAGTCTGCTATGTATCACTTCTATAAATCTGTATCTTTTAGTCTTCCCAATACCATAATCCATCTCATAAAAAATGGTCGAGAAGGCAACCGAAACCTTCTCTATGCCATGTTCCTTTCCATCATCTTTGAGTACTTTCAAATTTCTTTAGAGGAGCCAGTTATTACTGGACCCCAACTTTCCTCCTCAGAGCTCATAGGACAGGACCCACTATTCCTTCCTCCAACGAGGATGATTATTTTGATGACATGACCGATCCAGCTGTACCAACAGCTATACCATCTTCATCTGCTCTACCAGAAACCTCTAGACCATCTTTTGCTCCACTCGAAGACCCATTTTGAGTATACTTTGATGAGAAGTTCTGCATGCAAAATGAGTTGATTATTGCACAGACTCTGGCAGCTGCTGCTCATCATGCACAGCCCATGGCTCATTTTGCCCAGCAGGACTATTGTACTACTCTCCAGGTTCATGCATTGGACAACTCCTTGGCTAACATCTAGTTCTCTCATGCTTTCTCACCATATCCAGGGATGAGGGACCTCACTCGCCATGGCTATCGGATTGATGATCCATTCATCTAACCCTACTTTGATCCATCTGGCGTCTACTATCTGGGTCCTCCTTCTGATGATGATCCCACTGGCGATTCTTGTATGTAACTACAGCTGGATGACGATTTTGAGTTCTTAGAGATATTACATCTTTGACATTTGTTGATGTTTGTACTGATTATGCTTTTCCGATGAGATGTATCTATTATAACTTTGATGACATCTTATAGTTTTGATTATCTTTAGAATAATTTCAGTTATGATCTGTGATTATGGATGTATGATGATGTTACTGCCTACTATTTATTATTATTTTCTTTCTATTATTGGATTTTAGTCAGACAATAGTCTTCTACTAGTATTCAGCTATCTTGTATTTGATAGTCCTTAGTCATTCTCTAGTACTATGTATAGTATTTATTACTTTCTATAATGCATTTTTATATACTAGCTAAACTAGAAAAGTCTTCAAATACATCACATCTTTACTCTTCATGGTTTTCATGTAATCCCCCTAAAATTTTCCTTAATTTTTTAATAAATTAAATTGTACAGTATTTTTCTTTTCAAATTATTGATTAGCAAATGATTTTAGTATTTTATTTTATTATGTTGTTTAAAAGAGTAATTTCAAAACAAAGGATTATATATATATATATATATATATATATATATAATATATATATATATATATAACAAAACCCTTCCACTTTATTCATAAAGGCGCAAAATGCCGAAGCCTTTCCAAGGGACACCTCCGAGAGGAGGGGAAGACAGAAGGAAAAGAAACTACACAACAAAACAAGGTCGAGTTCCTCACAACATCAAGAAAACGTCGACGTCCAAAAAGCCTGCAGACCGTGGTTGCAAACCTTGATATCTTTGTATACTTGACGAAGGGATTTGCGGATGAGCTGATCGGCCGAGAATTAATAGACCTTATATCCAGCTTTGTTCCTGTTCTTCCAAATGACCCACGTGATAGTGGCTGCGACGATCTAATGTCCTTGGGAAGCGTTGCCCCATTGGACCAAGAAATCGTTGAAGCCCCATCCACACAATGGTTGACTGAATCTACGGGATAGGGTGTCCCAAGCCTTGGCCGCAAGATCTCTTTGATGGAGGATGTGCTTTTCTGTTTCCTGTTGTCTCTTCCTGCAGCTGTGGCAAGCTGAAGCCAAACTGAAGCTAATATTATTGAGGTTGTCGTCGGTAGGAAGTTTCCGTCTAATGGCCCTCCATATGAGAAAAGACAATTTTTTGGGAATGCAGTTGTGCCAGAAGAGACATAAATTTCGGGAGGGAGTACCTGGGCTGCGGGCTAGGCGTCTGGCGGAGGCCGCTGAGAATGCGCCATTGGCGATGATAGACCAAAACAGGCTATCTGGAATGTCTGAGATCTTTGTGGTGTGGAGTTGTGTCTCTCTATCCATACCAATACAGTCCTGTACCTTAGTCAAGTTCCAATCACCCGTAATGTCCCAATTCTTCCTGATCTTGCTGTGGACTGGGGCGACCGTTTGGCGGGGAAGAAGATCCTCTCCAGCCCACCGCTTGAAAAAAAGATAGGAATCACGTGAGCCCAGCCGAAGACAGATAACTGGTTCGGACACGCTACGACCATACAGGATACGACGCCATGCTGCGGAAGATCGACAGTTGGAAGTCTCGTTGGACGGGTGAGTGTGTTTAAAATATCTGGCCTTCATGAAGCGAGTCCAAAGATTTCTGCCGACCCGTAGTTTCCACCACAACTTCATGGAGAATGCGTCAACGATTTGTGCCAGCTCATCGAAACCAAGGCTGCCATCTTTCATGGGTTTAGCCATGGTATCCCAGCTGGCCCAATGGTGCTTGTCCTTGCCATCGTTGTGTCCCAGAAGAAGTTGGAGAAGAGGTGCTCGATGGTAGTTAATACTTTTTTGGGTGGGGAGCAAGCCACTAGGGTGTAAATGGGAATGAATGTAAGGACATGTTTGATCAAAATCATCTTGCCCCTGGGCATAGCGTAGAGTTGTGCCATCCTTCGAGTTTTCTTCTGATTTTACTCACCAGACTCTCAAAAATGCTCGCGGTGGACCTCCCGTATACCAATGGACAACCGAGGTTGGTGACGGCGGGTAAGCGACGGCAAAAGATGTGATATTGGAGAGAGTGGCAGGGTGATCCCGCTTGGACTTGTGGTGGACGTATATCGCACTTTTGTTAGGGTTGACCGGAGCATGATGTTTACCTTTGTAGTGTGTTGTGGATAGCTTGCACGGATCCTACGTCTTCGGATGAGAAGATGAGAATTTCGTCCGCATAAGCAAGGTGGTGATGATTGGACAACCGCTAGTGGTGTAGAAGTGGTGAAAGTTCGTTGTTGTAGCCAATTTGTTCTGGTTTCTGCTGAGGGCTTCCGCTGCAATGATGAAGATGGTAGGTGATATGGGGTTTCCTTGCCTGATGCCGCGGCTGGCTTTGAAAAAAACTTTGGGTTGTCCGTTGATCACCATGGAGAACCTTGAATTGATTATCGATCTCCAAACAATGTTGGTCCAAATTTCGGAGAAGCCAAAGGCTCTGAAGACCCAAATCATGAATTGCCAATCGAGTCAGTCATAGGCCTTTTCCATATCCAGCTTAATAGCTATGTTCCCACCTCTAGCTGGAAGCTTCATGCACGTAACCAACTCATGGGCAAGCATGATGTTATCCTGGATGTTCCTGCCCCGCACGAAGCCGCTCTGCTCTTCAGAAATAATTCTGGGAAGGAGATCAGTCATCCGAGTAGCGATAATCTTGGATATGATTTTATTGGTGAACGTGCAAAGGTTGATCGGTCGGAAGTCTTTGAATGTTTCTGGATTCACCTGCTTGGGAATGAGGATCAAGTTAGCACATGAAAAAGATCTAAAATACCTGGTGCCTTGAAAGGAGGCAATGGCCACCTCGAGAAGATCAGCTTTGATAACGTCCCAGCATGTGCGAAAAATGTTTCTCGTAAACCCGTCCGGTCCAGGGGCACTATGCTCGTTGAGGGTCCAAATCGCTTCCTTGATCTCACGTTCGATGGGGAGGGCTTCTAGCCTTGCATTGTTGCTATCTTCGAAGAGGTGTGGGATCTTCGTGAGGAGTTATACATGTTTGGTAATTGTGTCCTTGGAGAATAACCGGGAATAGAAGCTGGAAGCTGCCAATTGGATGCTCCGGTGGTCCTTTAGGATGTTCCTATTATCGTCGGTGATCTGGTATAGGGCAAGCTTCTTCCTGCGGCCCTTGACACAGGAGTGGAAGAATTGAGAGTTTTTGTTGCCCTCGCTATCCCAAGTGAGTCTGGCTTTCTGTTTCCAAAATTCTGTTTCGATCCGCAGACGGAATTTAAGAAGGGCTCTGTTGAAGTTTAAAGTAGATCTGGCTTTAGGGGATCTATTAGCCACGAATATGGCTTTAGCTGTGGTTACATCGTCTTTTGCTTCTCTCACTGCCTGGAAAATATCCTCGTTTGCTTGATTACTCCAAGCCGTGAGGGCTTTCCTGGTTGGTTTGAGCTTGTCGGCTATGCGAACGAGGGGGTCGAAGGAGTCAACACTGCTCCAGGCGTCGCTAACGATGTCCCTGAAGTACGGATGTTCGCTCTAGAAATTGAAGAAGCGGAAGTTCTTCTTCTTCTGGTTTGATTTTCTGCTGATCTCGATGAGTAGGGAAGAGTGGTCTGCTTCGGTGGAGTTAAGGTGCGAGAGGTTGGTGATGATATCAAAAATGTTCCATGGAGAGTTGACAGGTGCACGATCCAGGCGGAAGTATTGCCTACGGGAGCCCTCTTGCATGTTGCACCAGGTGAAAGTGCTTTCGCTGAACTGGAGGAAGGATAGGTGGGCATTGAAGATGAAGGAGTTAAAGTCAAGCATAGCCAATGGAACGGGGGGCCGGCCGCCGGATTTCTCTTTCCGGCAAGTGACAACGTTGAAGTCCCCGGCAGATCCAGGGTTTGTTACTGGGGTTGAGCTGAAGCAGTTCTTCCAAGAGGTTTCTTCATTCAGGAATCTCGCAACTGCCGTGAATTGCAGACAAAAGCGAGCGGGTCCTGAGAATAGGGTGATCCACCCAGCCAGTGAGGGACTGGGCCGAATCGTAGATCATTTCCAATTTCACATCGTGGGAGAGGAGGATCCAAATGTCATGGCAGCTAGCTATCGCCTGAAGAAATTCGAGTTGAAGCTTAATAGATTTAAGTTTGTTGGAGGGGGTTTTGGGTTCGATGATCACCAAGATGTCAGTTTTGTGAGTTTTTTTTAGACTGATTAATCTTCTCATGGTTGGTTTTTAGCAAGACCTTTGACATTCCAGGATAGGATGTTAAGCATTGAGGTTATTTTTTGTGGGTTTGTTCAGCTTCGTGATCGACCTGGTGTCCGACTAGCTGTCTCCTTACTTATGTCTATAAGTTGAGTTTTGGGTTTGGGTGAGGGCTTTTCGGTTCATTTGTTGGCAATTAAAATGGCCTCATCCGAGGTGAGAGTGTGGGTCTCTTCCGCCATGTCAATCGAGACACTCAGGGTGCTGCCAGTTGAGAGGATACCGGTGTCAAGAACTTGTTGAGCTCTGTCGACCGATGCTTGACCCAGGATGGTTAAGGAGTCTGCTCTGAAGCTATTTTTTGGATGATCGGTTCCAGGTTGGTTAAGGGGTCTGCGCTGATGTTGTCTACTGGATTGGAAGTGGAGGGAGTGATTGGGGAGGTGGTAATCGTCGCGAGTTGGGGATTATCCTCCATAAATGGGGTTGTGGTTGTCTCTTCTAGGGCGTTAACTTCTTCACCACTACGGACGGGTTCAACTTGGATGTCGCCTTTGGATGGGTGTTCGCAATCTTGGACCTCTTCCTCTGAAGTTGAGGCAAGGTTGTCATATTTGTTGGTTAGGGATATGGATAGGGGGTTGGATGGGCCGACTGTTTGGACTGGAGGGGTGTAATCTTGGGGTTCGTTGTGGTCGGGGCTGTCTTTGAATCTGATGTGGGAGTTGGATTGAGGGGGTGGTGGTGATTGGTTGTATTTATTGGTCGATTTATCATGTGCCGACTTATGACCGCCTCTCCTCTTGAGCTATGGGTGAGCATAATAGCAGTGCTTTAAGGAATGACCACAGATACGGCAATGCTTGCAATTGATGATATTGTTGTCGTAGATGATACATTGTGAGTCGATCTTGTTGTCAAGCGATATTTGGTTGTGGTTTGGCAGGTCTTTCGAGATGTCTAGTTCCAAGCAAATCTTGGCGTAGTTCCTCTTGGAGAGGTTGCGAGTCTCTGCTGCTAATGCCATGAACGTTCTGAAGGAGATGGCTATCCTTTTCAATGCTGCAGGGGCGAAACAAATGAGGGGCAAGTTCGAAAAGGTGGCCCATGCGAAGATGGTCGTCGAGTCTTCATGAGTATTGAAGTCCGGGGTCCATTTAACGATTTTTATGGACAAGCCATCAATCTTGCATGTGCCTCTGGCCCACATATTAGTGTGGTCACTAGACAAGGAGAAGTAGAGGAAAAGGTGCCTTGGATCCATAGGGGCGACTTGGTACACAGACTTGAGGCCCCATCTCACAATCACTTTCTGGAGTTTAGACAGCTTCGGGCATCCGCTCGAGAACTTGAGGGCTAAAGTGAAGGGGAACGAAGCGACTAGGGATGAGATCTCAAAGGAGGAGAATGGCACGATGAATGCTGGTGCTTCAAATCCAGGCGCTTCAGGGGAACACGCAAAACCAATCTCTGACAGCTCAATGGCGGGTAAATCCAAAATTTTCTTGAAAGAGCGGTCGGGGCGGGGCTTATCGGCATAGGATGGGGCAGGGGGTGGATGGGGGGTAGGGAGGATAGGAAAGGGTGGGAGGGGGTGGAGGGGATGGGGGGCAGGAGGAGGGCGGATGGTTAAGAGGGAGGGTAATGAGGCTCGATCGGGGGAGGGGAGGAGAGTAGGGGAGTAAAGGGGGGTGGAAGGCTGGGACCCGGAGGGCTGCGGGAGTGGGGGGGGGGCGGAAGCAGGTGTGCCATGGCAAGGAGGTCATCTGGAAGGAGCGGGGCACCGCTTGAGGAGAAGATGGCCGGGAGGAAGCATGAGATGTCGCATGAGGATTTGAAGAGGGCGCATGGGGATCCGAACGAATCGAAGGTGTCGTGTGCGTAGGACACCACGAGAGAAGTAGCAAGGGGATCCGAGGGGGCTGCAGGAGAGGTGGCCGCAAGGAAGGAGGTGGCCGCATGAGAGGAGGATGCATGAGATGAGGCCGCAAGGGAGGAGGTGGCCGTATGGGACGAGGTAGCCGCATGAGAGGATGTCGCATGGGAGGAGGTGGCTGCATCGGAGGAGGTGGCCGCATAAGAGGAGGCCGCATGGAATGAGGCTGCATAGGAGGGGGTGGACGTATGGGATGAGGAGGCCGCATGGGAAAAGGACGCATGGGAGGGGGTGGCCGCATGGGAGGAGGTGGCCGCATGGGAGGAGGTGGCCGCGTGAGAGGTGGCCGCATGAGAGGGGGTGGCCGTATGGGAGGAGGTGGCCGCATGAGGATCCACATGAGAGGCCGCTAGAGAGGTAGCCGCACTAACTACAACAGGACGGG
>JANAVB010036019.1:16733003-16740503 GCA_029216955.1 Iris pallida
ATGGGAATCTATCCTGCCAGTGCCTCTGGGCCAGACATTCTTGTGATCTCTCTCTGAGGTCAGGTAAAGTAACATGTGTTTAGGGTCCATGGGCGCCACTATGTACCACGAAGTGAGACCCCAACAGGCAATCACTTCTTGAACCCGCGACAGATTTGGACATCTACTTGAAAATTTAAGAACAAAAGTGTGCAGGACGGTGGAGGACAAGAAGGATATTTCGACAGGAGAAAAAGGCACCTGATCTTAAGGCCTTCTGACGGATCAGAGTAAACAATTTCTGGAAGCTCGACTTCATATATAGGCAGAAAGTGCTTGGCTAATCGATCAGGCCTAAGCTTATCAGCATAAGACAGTGCGGGAAGAGAATGAGGCAGGTATGCTATGGGGGTTGAGTAGAGGAAGGCGCAGGACCGATGGATGGTGCCGGAAGAGATGGCGTCGGAAGAGATGAACGGGGGAGCAACCGATCAGTATAGGCGCGATCGACCCCGCGCCAAAAGAAGTTGATGGGGGGCAAGCGCCACCTAACGGGGTGACTTAAGAGGGATAGCTAGGTAGCGTAATTCCAGTATGCGCTAAGCAATGCGCGCAGGGAAGGCTGAGCCCCAGGGAGGTTGTGCCAATCAGGGATGGCACAAGGGAGGGATGCTCTAACAATTTTGAATTCAAAATCAAAGGAAGTGAGGGGGAGGGAGAGGGATCGCATCCCAAGGGCGATGCGACCGGCCCGACAGGTCGTACGAGGAGGAGAGACGGAGCTCTGGCTACTGCAGGAGTGGCAAAGATCCAAGCCTGCTTCGCCGGTGAAGGGCCAAAGCGAGCAGAGGCCGCTGGAGGCCCAGGAGGAGGGGCAGCAACTGCTTGGGCAGACTTGCCGATGAGGGAAAGCTAGTTGGCTGACCAAGAAAAGAGGACAAGGGGCCTGACTACAAGCGAGGAAGACGACGCGGTGGTCCCTGCCACTAGCGACGGAGGTAGCTCCACCAGGGAGACCCCTGACTCGCAGGGGAGGTCAGCCATGGCCTCCTCAACGGCGGGGGAATGAGCCGTCGAGGTAAACAGATAGGTAGCACCAGGAACGGCAGATAGGACAGCAAGCCAGAGAGAAACGAAGCCGGAAGAAGCCGAACAGGACGAGCCGGTCACCGGAGAATGGCGCAGATGGAGGGGGGTGACGAACCTGACCCTGGGAGAGGGAGCACCGCCGCGGCTGCTGCCGGTCGCGGCTAGCCGGAGGGGAACGATCTACGTCGCAGCACAATCGCCTCGGAGACGCTCTACAGGTCCATTTTATTATTATTATTATTATTATTATATATATATATATATATTGTACTAAAGAAAGAAAATAAAAGAAAACAAAAAAATTTCCCCAAACACAGCCTACCCCAAACCCGAGCCTTGGACCCAGCATCATCCCGACCCCCTAAGAAAGCCTCAACCTATAGCATAAAACCTGCGTTATATACATATATCTAACAAGTGAGAATGAGAGAAGATCATCTGTCACTCCCGTTTCCTGTTATACGTACTTCCAGTATACATGTACGAATTTCGACCCGTATATTATTCACTGTATTTCTTTATGGCTTGCCTTGATGTATCTTGACTAGGATTGACCTTGGGGTTGGTTTGCTCCAACTTGACTTGCTTTGGATGGCTTGGTTTGGTTTATTTTGATGGTTGGTTCAACATGTTGAACCATCCCCTCTCTTTATAAACACCCAACTACTTTCTCTCTCTTCCTTTACTCTTTATTATTTCTTCTTCTTCCTCATAACTCTCTCCACCTACCAAGAAACCCTAGGCAAGTGCAACTTTCTTTATGGAGGAACCTAATTCTATTCATTCCATTGTCTTTCTTACTTGATTTATGACACTTTAGAACTTAGCTTTTTTCAATTTGGTGGATATTTTCTTATAGATCTATGTTTGTGCCATTTTTTGTTTTTTTGGGTTTTGATCTATCAAACTTACTTGTTTTTGAAAACTACATGTTCCATGTGGTAGAGAATTTGATTCTACAGAATTTTGACCTTTGAAAAGTTAGATTTTAATTTGTTTTGAGGAAGTTATGGCCAAAGCAAGTTTTGGACACTTCTATGTTCACCTGTCCTGGTTCTGGCAGGGACAATGAATAGTGCTGGCCGCATAGTGCTGGACGCATCGCTGTATAGTGCTGGCCGTATAGCTGCATAATGTTGGCCGCATCGTTGTATAGTGCTGGTCGCATAGTTGCATATAGCTAGACGCATAGTGCCAGCCTGCATGGATGCATAGTGCCAGGCCGTATAGTGTCAGTCCGCATAGATGCATAGTGCTGGCCGAATAGTGTAGTCCGTATAGATGCATAGTACCTGGCTGCATAGTGCCAGTCCACATAGATGCATAGTACCCGACTGCATAGTGCCAATCCGCATAGATGCATAGTACCTGGCCGCATAGTGCTAGTCCGCATAGATGTATAGTGCCTGGCCGCATAGTGCCAATCTGCATAAATGCATAGTGCCTGGCCACATAGTGCCAGTCCACATAGATGCATAGTACCAGTCATCATAGATGTATAGTATCTGGCCGCATAGTACCAGTCCGCATAGATGTATAGTGATACATAGTGCCTATTTTGGTTGTTTTATGTCCCATTTGGCTGAATTGTGGCCAGAAATTCTCCCAACTCTCAAAATAGAAGTTGTAGATCTTTTTCTTAGCTTCAAGAATATTCTACTAGCTATTTTATGCAAGTTTCTCACATTCACGATAATGTAAGGATAGAATACGATTGTGGCCTATTAAGGCGTACTCTTAACAAGTAACAAGCAACATAATAATTCTTGATAGTGGCCCGTCGTGGGGTACTCTTGACAAGTAACTTGACCTGATAATTCTTGATGGTGGTCCATTGTGATGCACTCTTGACTTGATAAGTAACCTAACATGATAATCTTGATATGATATTGCGACGACTATCTTGACTTGCTAAGTAACTCTTGTCTTGACATCGTGGGTGTTTGTGCTTGTATAAGCTACATGTCTCATCTTGTATCATATCTAGGACATGGATTTCTGGTTGCCACGGTCAGGGATTCATACTGAATAAGACTAAGATAATGACTAGATTGATCAAGTAGTCCATGAAGAGATTTCTCAGCTACAGGCAGTCCCGTTATTTGGGTGCTTTAATTGGACTTGTAGCCTGCCGTCGAGTAGGGCACATTTCCAGTACACTGTCATGTGTTGCACACCCAAGTCACCTAATCCAACTCTCTCAACTTGCAACTGGATAATCTGGATTAAGTCTGTAGGGCTTATGGTTGTTGGAACATCTCAATGCTTCATGTTAGTAACTAGGTTTATGATAACCCTGGTTAGTTAAAGTATCAAGCCGTACTCATTGTTTGGCTGTGATTGATAGATGGAGTCTCGTCTAGTCTTACCTAGACAAGGCAGTACATAGTTACTTCAGCCCATTACTGTTATGCTTTACTTATTCGATAATTGGTTAGAAACTAAGTTCTGTACAGGTGAAGGGTTACAACCCCGGTCCTTGTTTGGTTTACGGGTGGTAACTTGGTTACTAGAATAGTCCTTTAGTTATCTTATCGTTTATCACCCTGTTTTCTTTAACTCATATTTTTTGTTATTCTTTATGTATCATGTGCTAATATGCTGGTTTTAGTTCTTAAGTGAAGCCTCCATTATGGCACTTGCTCTTTCTGGGGTTTGACCCAGCTAGTTTTGTATGGCCAGATTTTGAAGTAGCTCCCGAGGATCTCCAAGCCTTCCAGCCAGATGGTGAACACTAGACGCAACCCTGACAATGAATGGGTTTTATTTTGCCCTCCCACTCTAATGTAAATTATTCTTTTGGGGCATTTAGCCGCCGAGCAAGTGTTAGCTCGTATTGAATTTATATTCATGTCTACCTAAGGGCTGTAACATGATTGACAAAACCTAGGGTTGATCATGTATGACTTAAGCTCTTGCTAGTCTTCACATTTTGTATGACTAGATTCATGATCATCTGAATATATAATATTTGGGATGCCTTACTTTGTATGTCTGATGATCTACCATCTTGTTACTTTTACTTGCTTGCTTGAGATTGAGACACTAGGCTTGTTCTTGACCCTAAGAGACTAATGGTTTGTAGTAAATCCTCATGCATCTAGAAAGCCATGACCGTATTGCGAGGTAGGATTCACTTCAATGTACGTAGTTGGCAGTGTCTGTCCCCCGCTCTTCAGTATTTTGGTTATGGGGCATAACACGATTTAAGTGGTGGCCCATGCAGGTCTTGTAAATCAAGATGTGTGGAGGTTTTAACGAATAGATGTCTCAATCAGTACTCGCCCTTGATCTTTACTCGTGTCTCCTAATCTTTCTGAAATCTTGATCTGATCACATGCTTATATCCGCGATCAATCTTGGTCCTTCCTTATTGTTTCCCATGTCATTTATTCAATGGCATTGTTCCTGGTCCTGTCGATCAGCCCAGCGGAGCACCTCTAGTAAACCAGCAACAATCGAGGGACCATGCCCCGCACTCTGGAGCAGCTTTCCGAATCATGTATTCTGCGAACCCAGTACCCTCGGTTCAGCCAGTCCAGCCTGCAGAGCCTGATAATAGAACCCAGGTGGGACTCATCCAAGAATTGCTTGCATCACAAGATCGTTGGGGCGATGCCCTGCACCAGACAGTACAAGATTCTATAGACATAGTTGGTTATCCAGGGAATAATGCAACAAACATCTTCAAGCGCCTGAACCCTCCTTTCTTTAATGGAACTGAAGATGCTATTGCTGCTGATGCATGGCTTCAGGATACAGAGGTTATCCTGAAAGCATCTAGGATTCCTGAGGATGAGAAGATGGCCGTTGTGTGCCTGCAATTATTGGACTTAGCCCACACCTGGTAGGCGATGGTAGCAGTAGGTTTGGCAACACCTGTCTTATGGGCGGTATTCAGTGGCAAGTTCCAGACAAAGTATTTTGACACAGTAGCTCGCTATCATCTGTAGACGAGATTCACCAACTTAAGCAGATGGACAGGACGGTCGATGGATATGCGGCCGAGTTTTCTAGGCTTAGTCGGTTTGGTCCCACCTTGGTGGCAACCGAATTAGACCGAGTCCAGCAATTCCTGCAGGGACTCCACCTAGAGATCATTATATCAGTGGAGCAGTTTGAGCACCAGACATTTGATGTCGTCTTGCGAGAAGCAAAGAGGCATGAATATACTTCGCAGAGGATTGTAGATAGAAGCGAAAGATGACAGAGGTCCCATGGACAGATGTCCCGGTCATCAGCACCAGCCCCGGCAGCTAGGGCTTTGACTATTGGAGCTTCTAGGAGGGCGACCACAGTTTTATCGGTTCAGCACTCGACACCAACGTATCCTCAGCAACAGAAGCAGAAGCAGTCTTCCGCAATGGGCTGCACTCATTGTGGGAAGCCAGGGCATATAGTATTAGACTATCGCAGAGGCTAAGGATTATGCTTGACTTGTGGGGCATCGGACCATAAGATAGGGTCCTGTCCGAATAGAGCCAGTTCATCATCATCAAACCTAACTAGTCCATCGGTTAGGAGTCCAGTACCAGTGTAGCAGTTTTACCAACCTCCGAGGCCACTGCCACCTCAGGCTAAGCAGTATACCCAAGTTCAGATTCAGAACAGGCAGAGAGGTCACTAGAAAAGAAGACCAGCAACAAAAGGACATGGTCAGGCTATGGCTCTGACGGTAGAAGAAGAATTGGCATCAGTGAGGTGGTGGCTGGTACCATTCTCGTCAACTCTTTTCCAGCATCAGTATTATTTGATTCGGGTGTATCGCATTCATTTATGTCTACATGATTCACAACACGAATAGGACTGGAGCCCGAGTCATTATTAGTAAGGCTCAATATACTTACTGGTAACGATCTTATGGGAGTAGATAGATTCTATTCCTCGTGTCGAATCGTAGTTAGCGGTAGAGAGTTTTCCGCTAGGTTGATACAATTTCGATGGCCGACTATAATGTGGTCCTAGGAATGGATTCGTTGAAGGATCAATATGCAAGAATAGACTGTCATATTGGCAGGATTATTTTTGGTATTCCAGGTGAACCAGAGTTTTCATTTTCAAGAGGCGAAGTAGAACCTTCTCCACCAGTCTTGCGGATGGCAATAGTAGTAGCAGTACAGTTTCTCAGAGTAGTAGAAGAGTTTTCTGATATATTTCCCGAAGAGCTTCCAGGCATGCCCCCAAAGAAAGAGACAGAGTTCACCATTGATTTGCTTCTAGGGACAGCACCACTGTCAGAGAGAGTCTACAGAATGGCATCTTTAGAGTTAGAGATCTTGTACAAGATGATTGAAGAACTCACAACTAAAGGATTCATTCGTGCTAGTAGATCACCTTGGAGAGCCCCGATACTTCTTATAAAAAAGAAGGATGGTACATCAAGATTATGTGTTGACTATCGTACCTTAAACTCTGTAACAATCAAGAACAAATATCCTCTACCAAGGTTAGATGACTTATTTGATCAGCTCAGGAGAGCGACAGTATTCTCGAAGATTGACTTGCAGTCAGGGTACCGTCAGATCAGAGTTAGAGAGCAAGACATCCAGAAGACAGCATTCAGATTAAGATATGGACATTGGGAGTTCCTTGGTATGCCATTTGGAGCAACCAATGCACCAGCCGTATTCATTGACCTCATGAATCGTATCTTTTAGATCAGTTTGTGATAGTGTTTATAGACGACATCTTAGTCTATAGCAAGAGTGAGGCGGAGCATGAGCAGTATCTCTGTGTAGTTCTTTAGATTCTCAGGGAACACCAATTGTATGCGAATTTCAGTAAGTGCAAATTTTTGCTTGATCGCATTTCGTACTTAGGTCACATCATCACTAGAGGTGGAGTAGAAGTGGTCCCCTAGAAGATAGTGGCTATAGAGACATGGCCAGTTCCCTGCATCGTCACATAAGTTCGAAGTTTCCTAGGGTTGGCCGGCTATTATCTGTGGTTCTTATCAGATATTGCTCGAATTTTAGCACCCATGACGCGGTTGACCCGTAAGCATTACAGTTTGCTTGGACAGCAGAGTGTCAAAGTTCATTTGAGAAGTTGAAGCAAGGACTAATGACGGCCCCTATTCTTACGCTTCCAGATGGGATTGGAGGATTTTCAATTTATTGTGAGGCTTTAGGCATAGGATTGGGATGCGTATTGATACAACATGGCAAGGTAGTAGCTTATGCATCATGTCAGCTTCGTGATCATGAGAGAAATTACCCACCCCATGACTTAGAATTAGTAGCGGTGGTTTTTGTACTCAAGATGTGGAGGCATTATTTGTATGGAGATTGGGTAGAGATTTTCACCGACCACAAGAGTCTTAAGTATGAGTTTAACCAGAAGGATCTCAATATTCATTAGAGAAGATGGCTAGAGCTACTTGTAGATTATGACAACAACCTGTAGTATCATCCCGGGAAGGCCAACATAGTA
>JANAVB010036019.1:16745503-16791084 GCA_029216955.1 Iris pallida
AACTGTCTACATTGCATGTGTCATCCCCATTTTCTGTATTAAGTATTTGTACTCGTAATTTGACTTTTGGCACGTATTTTATTTTCTCGACTTGTGGATTCGGGTTCTCGTAAATGGGTTTTGGACCATAGCTTGGTTTTATTTTGTAGAGTTGGTCTGATTTGGTTTGGTTCATCATGAGTGGAACACCATAGCCTATTCTCCACCTCCATTCCATCACAACCACCCTCATTAAAACCCACCAACTTTTTCTCTCTCCTCCATAACTCCATTAATTTCTTACAACTTCTTCTTCTTCCTTCTTCCACACAACTCCCCAACCCATAGGCAAGTGCACCTTGCCATCAAATAAGGACCTAATTTTAATTGTCCATTAACTAGATTAGGCCATAGAGAACAACTTTAGAACTTAACATTTTGTGATTTGGAGCTTTCATTTTTCTAGATCTAGGTTTTAACCATTTTCGAAAATCCTTGGTTTTGATCTATTAAACTTCGATTTTGGCATGTTTTGATGCTTCCATGTGGAAGAGAATTCGATTTTACTCAAGTTAGAACTTTGAAAATCTAGATTTGGTTTTAATTTGACAAAGTTATGAAGAATTGAAGTTCTTGGTGTTCTTGGACCTGCTCTCGGCCAGGAAGAACATCCCTCTGCCTTGCGCTCTTTAGCGCATGGCCGGTTGCGCACCCCCCCCGGCCTGTGCTCTTTAGCGCAGGGCCGATTGCGCATGACCTCAGCCAGTGCTTTGCGCTGCGCTGGATTACGCTGGCGCAAGCCAGCCTTGCGCAATCCACCTCTGCGCAAGCCAGCCTTGCGCAATCCACCTCTGCGCAAGCCAGCCTTGCGCAATCCACCTCTGCGCAATCCACCTCTGCGCAATCCACCCTTGCGCAATCCACCCCTGTGCAGTCTACCCTTGCGCAAGGCAACTCTTCCGCAGCTCTTCCATGCGCAGTACATACCCTGCGCAGCCCAACCCCTGATCCCCCTTGCACAACCCACTTGTCTATGATGAATTGTTTATTTCTTTAAGCTTGGCTCTTCTATAGCCCTATATATATTGGTATTTTATTAGATATTTTACGTCCATTTTATATCCTTACGCCTTTTGTCATGAACTTGATTTTACTTAATATACTTGGAATGACTATTGTACATGGCCTGGTATGACAAGGAACTAGCATAATATGACAGTGACCCGTAGTGGTGCACTCCTGACATGACCAACCTAACCTGATAGTAGTCCGTCGTGGCGCACTCCTGACAAGTACCCTGACATGATTTAACTCGATGCTGTTGCGACAGTTAACTTGACTTGACTTGCCTTGACACCGTGGGTGTTCCTGCTGGCTTGCTTGTGCAATCCACTTGTCTTGTCTTGCATCATGTCTAGGACGTGACTTCCTGGGTACCACGGCCAGGGACTCGCGCTAAATTGGATTAGGCTAATGATTAGATCAAACTAGAACATGGAGAATTCCCAGTCACAGGCAATCTCGTTATCTGGGCGCTTTAATGGACTTGTAGCTTGCCGACGAGTAGTGCACATTTCCAGCACACTGTCATGTGTTGCACCCTCTAAGTCACCTAAGGGTACATTTGTCTCCCGGGCAATGTACCCACCTATAACTCTCAACCCGCGGAAGGATAACTGGATAGTCTGCAGGGCTTGGGACTGGAAATTTTTACTTGCATCTTGTTAGTAATTAGGCTTGTGATAACCCTAGTTAGTTAAAGTAGTAAGCCGTAGTACTTGCTTGGCCGATTGTGAATGAATGGTGTCCAGCTCTGTCTAAGTCTTGTCTAGCCCCTGTACCTGGAACTCTTGATCATGATTGTTTTACTTATCTCTAACGATAAATGGGTAGAGACAGTGAGCTATTCAGGGGAAGGGGTACAATCCCGGTCCTTGTTTGGTTTAAGGATTGTAACCTGGCTCCCGGAATGGTTCCACGTCCCTAGTCGTTTATCGCTCTGTGTACTTTTATTACTTGTACTTTCCTTTTATTCTTTATGTTCTGATATGCTGGCTTTTATTCTTATTTGTGGCCTCCTTGTGGCACATGCTCTTTCTGGGGTTTGACCCAGCTGGTTTTGTGTGGCCAGATTTCGGAGCAACTCCCGAGGATCTACCAAGCTTCCAGCCCAATGGTGAACACTAGACGGAACCCGGGCTACGAGTGGGTTTTCCCTTTTGTTTTCATCCACTTATATGTAAATTTATTCTTTTGAGGCGTTTAGCCGACGAGCACCTGTTAGCTCGATGCACATTTACTTACTGTCTGCCTACGGGCTGTAAACATGATTAACAAATCCTAGGGTTGATCATGTATGACTGAACTCTTGCTAGTCCTATCATTTTGTACGACTAGCTTCATGATCATCCAATATGTAATATTTAGGACGCCTTATATATATATATATTTGATGCTCTAATATCTTGTAACTCTGTTAATTGCTGGAGATTGAGACAATAGGCTTGACCTTAAGAGACTGCTGGCTTGTAGTAAACCCTCATATCTAGACAGCCGTGACCGTATAGTTGAGATGTATTCTATTTCAATATACGTAGCTGGCTATGTCTGCCCCCGCTCTCCAGTATTCTGGTTCTGGGGCGTGACAGCATGAAATAAAGCACGATCTACACTGTCTATATTGTATAAAATAAAGCACGGTCTACAGGGTTGATCACATATCTACTTAGTACATACTTCTCTATCCGACTACTACACATGGATTAGTCACGATAATAAATCACGAAACACGGTACAATGAAAACATAATATCATGAAAATAATCCATATGCCACTAACCCATGTGACGTGTCAAGAATCAAATATGTATCACTAATTATGCAATTATAGTAATTAACAATACTGGAAACAAACATGAAATATACTCGCCTGGAGTTCTTAGCTGGTGAAACAAATAATACCATTGCGTCCAAAATTGTCCAATTGGCTAGGGATGATACGTAGGAGCTCAGATTCACAAGAAATTGAAGAGTATGAGTAGTCATCATCAAGAGCGTAAAATTGAAGGAATTTACGTAAATAATTATTTATAAACATTTTTAGAAATTATTTATAATATTTGAAAACTACCTTTTTATTAGAAAAATATTTTTGGACAAATACTTTAAAATCTAGAAAATTGTTTTTTGGTTAAAACTATATTTTGTTAAAATAAAATTTAGGCCAACTTCTATATTTGAAAAGTAGATAGAAATACTGTAATAATATTATTTTTATTTTCTAAGTTAAAACCATATTTAAAATACTAAAATAATACAGTATTATAGTTTAGAAAAAACTAATATATTTCCCTAAGATAATACAAATAACAGTAATAATGATAGAAAAACAGTGTACATATACATATATCCTAACAGTATTAAAATATTATTAGTGATAGTAATATAATCCTAGCTAATGATAATAATGAAAATTAACATAATAATACTAGCAGGGATTAGTAATTATTCTCTTCCCACGGCAAGTCAAGTATATATGAAAATGTAAGGGAGAGGGATTGACTATTGAGTAAAGAGGGGGCGTAAACACAGGAGTCATTACAAAAGAACTATAACCAGAGAATCCTCTCTTTCCTAATTCTCTCTCTTTCTCAATTCTTCTATTCTCCACAAATTCCTCACAAAGGAACTTCATCGAGAGAGAGAGAACAGAAGGGAGAGATGGAGTACAGAAAGAGAGCAAGAGATGAGGGGTTTAGAAGCTCACCGGAGGTAGGGCTGGTCAGGTAGCATGACTTGGCGACGGAGCGTAGGTCGACGGTGCACCGGTTTGGGGTTCTGTTCGCGCTGTCGACCACAAGATCGGTGTGATGCCGAGGCGGGGCGACAACGGATGGGGCCCTGCTCGCCTGGTAGCTCCGGCAAGCAGATCGGAAGTGGTTGGCTCTGTACAGCTGGAAACATAGGGGATCTGGCGGCGCACTCCAAAGGCTCGGCTGGCGGCACTTTGCCTGGCAAAGGAGCGGTCGACCACTATGGTGGCGGTGGTGATCCCAGTGGTGGTGATGGTCGGGGAAAGATAAATGCGGGCGGTGGAAGTGTTATTGTCGATGATGGTGGAGATGATAGTAAGTGTGTGTTGGTGCTTTCTTTACATAGAGAGAGCTTGCTCTCAACATGCCTTGTAAATTTTAGTCCCACATCGGAAATGCACCATGAGTTATCTAAACATATATACTTGGGTATGTTGTTGAGAGATGCACATGGGGTTGTGACCCTAAGGAGGGAACCATGTGGGTGATTTTACAAGGAGGTAAGAATAAGGCTCCAAGGATTAAGCACTAATGCTTTTGTCATTCTCTTGGATTAATTCCATTTGGAGCTAAGCCCCAAAGGGGCTTAGCAACTCGGACTCGGGCTCATAGGCTCATGAGGCATAATGTGGCATTTTGTTGGCGCACTTTGCACTTAGCACGTCAGCAGTCATGCGTCTCATGCGGCTCATTGGAATGCGGTCTTTACATCCATCTTATGTATCACTAACTTATGTATAGTTGCTAGAGCGATTAACATCCTGATGGTGGTCATCCGAGCTACTGGAGCGTACGTGTCAAAGTAGTCTATCTCCTATTTCTGAGAAAATCCCTTGGCTACCAGCCTGGCCTTGAACTTGTCAATAGTTCCATCTGCCTTCATCTTCTTCTTGAAGATCCATTTACATCCGATGGGCTTTTCTCCTTCAGGTAGATCGACCAACACCCATGTGTTATTGGAGGTGATAGAGTCAAACTCGTCATTCACTGCCTCCTTCCAGAAGATGGCATCTCTAGTCTTCATCGCCTCATCATAGGTAAGCGGATCTGCTTCCACATGATAGGTGACAAAGTCATCTCCGAAGTCTTTCGGTCTCCTAGCTCGCTTAGCTGACGGCTCTGCGAGTTCTGGTTCAAGAGTTGTTTCCTCAACAACAGCTTCTTCTTGTACTACTGGCCCATATGAGATTTCAGTCTCATTTGTACCTACATCATTTTCCGGAATGTCCGAAAGAACAATGTTTTTGTCTTTTGCAAACTTGTCTTCAAAGTATTCAGCATTGCGAGATTCGATAATATGATTTGACTCAATATCAAGAAATCTTCTAGCATCACTCTTCTCGGCATACCCCAAGAAGATCGCCTTCGTAGTCCTTGTCCCTAGCTTCTGAATCTTCAGATCTGGGAGCTTCACATACGCCAGACACCCCCACACTCGAATGACATTCAAGTTTGGTCTGACTTTGAACCAGAGTTCATGAGGAGTTACGTCCGAAGTTGCATATGGCACTCTATTTAGAATGAAAGTGGCCGTTAATGCAGCTTCTCCCCAGTAGCATTTTGGAAGACCTGCAGTAAGTAGCATAGAATTCATCATTTCTGTTAATGTTCGGTTCTTTCTCTCTACTACTCCATTGGATTGAGGAGAATATGGAGCAGTAGTCTCGCATATGATTTCATGTTCTTTATAGAATGATGCGAATTCATGAGACCTGTACTCCCCACCTCGATCACTTCTCAACCTCTTGAGTTGTTGTCCAGTCTGCCGTTCAGCTTCGGCCCTGAACTCTCTGAACTTCTCGAAGGCTTCGTCTTTAGAGTTGAGCAAGTAGACGAACGCGAATTTTGAGAAGTCGTCGATGAAGGTTATGAAATACTTCATCCCTGCCTTCGTAGAGAAATGTTTGAAGTCACAGATATCGGAGTGCACCAACTCCAGAAGATCTGTACTTCGATTGACCCGATAAAAGGGTTTTCTTGTGATCTTCGTCTGAGCACACACTTCACACTTCTCCACCTTACCCCCACATTTGGAGATAAGTCCTAGACTAGACATTTTGTTAATTCTTTTACAATGAACATGTCCTAGTCTATTATGCCACAACTCAAGAGAATAATCAGAAAATGTAACTGCATTAATATCATCAAACTGGTTGACAAGCTAAATTTTAAACATTCCTTCGGTTTGATAAGCCTTCTCGAAGTATGTTCCTTTCTTGGACATCACCATCTGACCAGCATTGATGTCCATCCTCAAGCCTGCGTTGCAGAGCAGGCTCCCAGAGATCAGGTTCTTGGCAATTGCCGGAACATTCTTCACACCTTGAAGCGTCAGAGTGTTCCCAGAAGTGAGTTTTAGTTCCACGGTCCCGATCCCCAGAACTTCAGCTTGGGCCTGGTTCGCCATGACAACCTTCTCAGATATGGCTGGTACGTGACGAACCATTCCTTGCCAGAACAGACATGGCAAGTCGCACCAGTGTCTATCTACCAGTCAGAGTCAACCCCCATATTTGTGACATGTGCGATCATAGCAACAAAGTTAGAAACCAATGAAACCTTATTAGGCTCACCTTTCTCTGATTGTTTAGGCTTAGATCTGTATTCACTCTTGTAGTGGCCTTTCTTGCCACAATTGTAACAAGTCACGTGGGACTTAGTCTTCTGTTGCTTGAATGAAGGACCCTTCACTTTTAGATTAGTGAAGTCCTTCTTCTTGGGATGAGAAGCCGTCTGCTTCCCCTTGGGATCTCTCGTCTGCACAAGATTAGCTTTAGCCAACTGTTTGGACAGAGTGTCCACCTTCTGTTGGGAACGCATCTTGTCCTCAACATGGATCTCTTGAAGTAGATCTCCTAAGCTAATGTCTAGCTTCTTTCTGTGCATCCTTGCATAGAAGGTACTCCATCCAGCAGGAAGTTTTGAGACGATCCCTCCGACGACAAACTTGTCGGAAAGGGGCATCTCTTCGTCTTCCAGTTTCTGACACAGCTTCAGAAATTCCTTCACCTGTGGCAACATGGACTTTTCGTCCTCAAAGAGCAATTTGTGATATTTTTCAACCACAAATATTTTGCTCCTGTTCTTGTCTTCTTCATACAGATTTTCCACAGACTCCCATATGTCTCTGGCAAGTTCCTTCTTTGAGTAGGATTCTGCCAGGGAGTCCTCCATAGCATTCAGGATGAGAAGCCTGTAAATGCTATTTTCCCTTCTCCACTTGGCCTGTAGTTTGGTAGCCGCGTTGATGGCGGCAGTAGATCCAGTGTCTGGAACAGAGGGTTCTTCCTCCAACAGAACATGATAAACGTCTTTTAGTAGATCCTATTTTTGTGGAATTTGAATTAATTTTGTGGGATTTGAATTAAATCTCGTTGCTATCTTTTGGGATTTGATTCAATCTTTCCATAACTGAAGAGGCGGCTAGGGTTTCTACCCTCTCTCTATAAATACTCTCTTCTGGCTTCCTTTGTGACTACTACAAAAATTACAAGTCAGAAAAGGAGAAAGAGAGGGCGAGTTGCTGCCGCCATTACAAGTCCATCCGAGGAGTCTGAACAGAGGTGACTTCGAGCGTTCCACAAGTTATTCAACTTGCTGGTTCCTGGAAGCATATCATGTGGGGCGAATCTTGCTTTGAGCAACGGTGTTTTGATACCCCAGTAATGTTCTTCTTCTCATCTCTCTCTAGTTTTATTGTAACTCGTTCTGTCCCAATTGCAACACGTTTGTAAGGAAGAACGAGAGATCTTCTCTTCTCTTTTTCCCTCTTTCATATTGTAATTTGGCTATTTGATTCATTGTACCATCATAGATCTTGAGTTTGATCACTACAAAGTTTTTGTGTGACATCTCAGATCTCGATTGCATCTGTTTTTCATCTTAGATCAAGCCCCAGGAATAACAGTGTGTGGGTCAGGGTTGGCCTGTTCGCCGAGACAGGGAGGAGTGGGGTGGGGATGAAAACAATGCCGGTGGTAGGTCTAGTCATGGCTTGGCGAAGGTCCAGCGCGGTGAAGCTTCGCTGGAAATCGGCATGGGAACGGCGACGTTGGTCAGAAAAGGTGTAGCGGCGACATATTGGGGACAGTACGACGCCAACGTCGATGGTAATTGGCGGTGATTGGGGAAGTTTTAGCTTTGGTTTTTTTGTAGGTATGTCCTAATTGATGTCGGACACAGAATTTGTATTACCGTAAAGAACTTGATAAGGGAATGGATCAGGACACAGACACACGGGTCCGAACAAAATTTGGATTTGGTTGTGTAGTGTCGAGATTATTGTGGTGGCTCATATTGACGAAGTGCTAATGGTAGAGTTTGGTGAGGGCGGTAGGTGGTTGTAGCCTGTGATAGCGATTGGGTATCATGGGGGTGATGGTGTCGATGGCTATAGTGGATGGCTAGGGTCGCTATCCAGGAAGGGCATGAGGGGATATTGGTTTGATAGTCGATGGAGGCGGTAATGATGATGATGATGATAATGATCGCCAAGGAGGAGGGATTTTTCTGATGATGGAATAAGACATGTACGAATAGAGAGAGATGAGAGGTTTTTAGGGAATGGTTCATGTATAGAATTACAAATATATTAAGCCCTAGGCTTAATTAGATATAGATACATAAATTTTGTTTAATCTAAATTATCATACTAACCATATAAGGATTTATTTAAATATCCCTTACTAGGGAGCACGGAGATCCCAAAAATGCATAGTTTCTCCAAGTAGCTGTAGGGGAACCTGTGGCTAGATTGAATCCTAAGCGACCCTCGACTAAGGACCTGCAAGCGGATGAGCTATCAAGTAATTTTAAATCATAGGAATATATATCTATGTCAATTAAGTGGTCATTTTTTTAAAAAAATACTTAATACTTATCACAATAATTTAAATCACATATTTAGTATTATCAAATAATTTCAAGCATATAAATTTAAATATTTAGTTAAACAATATTACATGATCAAGATACTTTAAAATACAGCTTTATAATCCAAAATCTTATTAAAATATTTTTAACAACCTTTTATTAATAAAATACTCACTAACGGTTTTCAAATACCATTTTTGAAATCAATATTCTTTTTGAAAGTCCAAAAAGTAATAAACGTCTTTTGAAATTCCAATAATAAAAATCCAAGAACAAATGCCTCGATCAACCTAAAGAGAAATGCCTAAAGAGAAGTACGAAAGAAAATAATATAATAATATTCAATACAAGGTTTTTAAAGATGAATTGCTTTCTAAAAAAATATTTAAAATAAGATAATTAAAATAAAATAATTAACGAAATAATTTGTGACAATCCGGGAAGAGGGGTTACAAATCTTCCCTCGAATTTAAGTACTACTAGCGTAGATGGACTTGGTTGGTCTGTGAAAATATAGGAAGCTTTTTAGGATAAGAAAATATGGATCAAATGAGTGAATTATTTTTTTAGGGGTTTTACTAACTTTGGAATTTGGGAATTGTGTAAAAAAAGAGAGGAATGCTCCTCTACATATAGGAGATGGGAAATCCCAAATAGGATTTAATTCAAATATAGGAATGCTCTTCTCATGAATTAAATTGGATTTAATCCAATCCTTTTCCAAATCAATCACAAAATTATTCTAAAATAACATATATTATTATAAATAATCTTTAAACTAGATTTCATAGAATCAACTATTAAAATAGGAATAATTCAAATATGTATATTTTCATTAGTTCGAATATCTACTAAAATAATATAGCAATAGATTTAAAGGAAATAACCAAAGATTTAGGACTGAAACCAAACCAAATCTAGAATTGGCTACATCGCAATTCGATATTATTTAAAAATATATTTTTATAAAGATAGTTAAAGGAAATTTATAAATAGAGAATTATTAAGTTTAAAAGCGTTCCTTTTATAAAAATAAATTCATATTTCAAAATAGTTTCACAAATCTTTTCAAAATATCTTTTATTCGATTTTAAAAAAATCTAAAAAATTCAAAAAATAGGCTTTCAAATCTATCTGCCTTAGAAATATTTTGCCCTCGAAGTTTCAAAGGATGCGGTTAGGCACGATTAGGAACATAATCAAGAAATGATATGATTAATGATCAAATGAGTTAGATCGTGAACAGAAATCGAACCTTAAGAAAAGATACCACGTGGCACAATTAACGTATAGTCGAAAGGGTCCAGTCACAATGGTCAAGGATATAATCAAAATTGGATTAACTAAGCAAGAAAAAGTCGTTAGGCACGATTAACTGCTGTTGGAATTATATAGGCACGATCAACGATCAAAATCTAGACAAGGTCTAAACAAGGTTGAAATCACTCAGATACAGCTAAGATGTGGTCACGATCAAGGTTAATCATGCAAGTTATCCAAGCATGATCAAATTAAAAAGTTGGTACGAGCATGGACAAGAACAAAATAGTCATTATCATAGTAGAATACAAACATTAGCAGTAATTGAGTTGAAGTATAGGCACGATTATGATTATAGTCAAATGGTTTAGTCATGATCAAAGTCGTTTAGGGATGATCAAAATTTAAATTTTGTTTGGTAAGATTAACTCGATTAACTATTTAAGCAAAATGACTCACGCACGATTACTAAGTCAAAATCTAGAAAAATATGCGAATTAACTCGATCGGAATATTATCAAAAATAGTCTAGTTTCGATTAAAAGTCGTAAGGGTAATCCAAATCGAAATCATTTTCAGTACGATCAATTATGTAGGCATGATCATAGAATTATAATCTAGGTGCGATTATGGATCTAGTAAAATATGGAATAAAATCTAGTAATTAATTTTAAATGAGGAGGAACCAAATGACGACTCGACGAATGGAAGATAAGAAAAAGATAAGAAGGGAAGAACTGCAAGCTTAATTTATAATAAGAAATATGATATCAAATCAGTTTGGAATGAGAGTACAAGATTTTGCATATCATGAAAATCAAAGGTCATATGCCAATAAAATATAGCCTCTATGGTATTCGAGAACCATATGCATATCTGAAGCCGTTTCATCGAGAATTTATGCATCGCCAGTGTATATCTAGCTGTAGTAAATTCTTGGTTTCATGACTCAAGTATGATATTGTATTAAATATTATATTAGCTCTACCAAGATTAACTTGCAACTCAAAGGTCAAAATAGGAAAACTAGGACATAGTTTTAATAACATTTGATAATTTACACTTACTCGAAATTACTTCAACTTCAGGATCTTGCCACGCTAGTGCGCTGCTAGCTACAGTGAAACCGCAGTAACGATAATTCAAATAAAAGGCGACAGCATGCTGCTGTCTTGCCATCATAAGTCATCAAAATTATTCCAGTTACATTCCTAAGAATTTCAAAGGAGTTTTTTAGAAATTCAACTAGAGGATCATGATTAGAAAAGGTAAGTATCAGTCCTTGAAGTAAAAATTATCAATTTAGAAAATCAAACGATTGATCAGGAAGGAAATGACGAGATAAATATAAATTTTTCTATCTCTATAATATTCAATGATCGAGGGGAAACATATATGTCTTGAATTTTCAACAAACTGACACAGAATAAATATATAGATAGTTTGTTCATGTTCGGCTCAAACATAATGGATGGAAATAAATATAGACTCTTAGGAAAAATAATTACTTATGGTCATTGGGAAATGACTAATTGATATGAGTAATGGTGATAATATTTAGAGAGAGCAACAAAGATGATTTGAACGAATTATCAAGGATAGGAATCGAATTCTAGGATGGCCTAAGTTACAGAGTGAATTGTCTACCCACCTTAAATCATATCATCATATCAAATAAAATGGTATATCGTTCTATAAAAATTCCTAAGTTAGCTAATAGGGTGTAGAATTCAATAGCTCCCTACCTAAATCACATGACCTACGTAGCAACTTAACTACCTAACAGTCAAATTGAATAAAGGACTCCTAGTCCTAGTCATTCTTATAAAATCAAATTAATGCTAATTATGAATGAGCATTTCCTAGTCACAGGCTCACAATAGTACGACTAACTTAAGTACTACTACGAGTTCGCACAATTTTATAAAAATTGACCTGCATGGACCACCAAAAAACTTATCACGACCCGCACCCGTTTTTCGGGATGCGAGTTCGTGCGCAAGCCAGCCTACGTCGCGGTATCAACGGTAGAACGCTGTCAAGGCCATAATGCTCAAAATAATAATAATGCTCATAATTAAATTCTTTATTACTTATTCACAAAAACTAAATAAATTTAACATATTTAAAGGTTTATATTTGATTTATTAACATACAATGTCTTACAAAAGAAATAGAAAAGACCACTAAATGAATACTCAACTTTCTAACTAACTCTAGGTTTTGCCACTCGTATTTCCTCCAAGGATCCGATGCAAAGTGTAGTTGCGACTAATCTAAAACATGTTGGTTTCCAGTCAGGAATGGAACGAGTACAAATCAAGCATGCAGTTAAACATATATAATAATAACTATAAAAATAGTGAATAGAGAATGTCATATATGATAAAATAATTACTATAAAACATGGCACGAAAACATATGGTGAAACAGTCGGTCATGAACTATAGGAACAAGTAAAGCATGGAACAAGGAAACATAATATCATGTGATTTGATGTACACCGACTACCAAAATAAGTCATACTAGCAATGCCATAGGACATCGCTAAACGAAAAAAATGTCGCTAATTTCATTTAACGATGAAATTATCGATGAAACATCCATGCCGCCTATTACCTAGTAACTAACACGAAAAATGTCGTCGTTCATCGCCACGGCGACATTACTTTGCGACACAAAAATGTCGCTAACTTTTTAGTGGATAGCGACGTTTGCCGATGAGGCGTTGCTAAGTAGCGATGTACACAGTTGTTGCTGGCAGTTTTGCGGTTAGCGACGTAATCTACGACATTTAGTGACGTAAAGTCTGACATTTTGGGTTTCCCATGTCACAAAATTAGTAACGTCTAGCGACCGTCAGCGACGTCTCTGACACAGGCTAATGACATTCAGATACGTGAATAGCGACAAAATTAGCGAAGTTTCTTGACTATTTTACATACATGTCGAGTTTGCCATGTTAGCAAGTTTGTATCGCTATTCATTGGTAAATGTTGCAAAGCGTCGCTAAGTTTAAAAAAATTAAAAAAATTGGATTCTGCTTGCTTTTCCATCTAGAATCTCCTTGTATTTTAAAATGACAGTTTACAAATAGTAGCCCCAAAGCAACCCTCCGTAAATTCTCTAGGTTCATCGACCCCTTCGGTGTAAAACTCAATACTGGTAAACAAACATAATTAGACAAATCCAACATAACAAATCCAACTATTAATAATCAAACAAATAGAATCAAACAACAAGAAAGATAAAAAATAGCCGAGTGGAAACAAATCTACTACCAAATGGCTATAAAAAGAGTTTGTCCAGTAATGTTTCAACAGGGTCAACATAACACAGTCACTAAATGAATAAAATAAATACATAAAGACCCACCAATGGGTCAACAAACAACAACACAACACATAAAAATAAGTACAATAAAGGACTATGCATGGTCAGAAGGAGGAGGAGACAGTCCCTGTATCTTGGACAACAAGAACCTATAATGCGCCGGTGTCAGCGTCACCGGTAACGACTCATCAATAGGAGGAGGAGGAGGGAGTAGAACCGATACAGTCGGTGTGGATGCCGACGCATGACCAGGAAGTATATGCTCCAAGACTAGCAGTCTAGAGTTGGTGGAATCCATAACACCCGCCAGTCGCGAAAGCTAATCGCTCATAGCCAGCTGTGACCACTGTACCGCCTGAACAGCAAGATTCGCCCTCTCCTACATCGCCTGAATGGCACGATTCATCCTCTTATTTGTCTCCCTAATGGTGCTCTCGAGCATATCAAATCGTATGGTGAGTGCCGTATTGTCCATCTACGGCTAAGACTGGGACTGTTTCATAATCCTCCGTAAATAGCTTGTCACGTTGTTCAATAACCTGGCGACGAAGTTCCTTCACTCGGCTCGACTCCTGTGAGGACTATAGGGAATATATACTAGCAGAGGGGGCCCTACATGACTGCGTCACCACAAAGGTATGGTAGTATCCTGTACCATAATACGTACACCTCTGAAGACCACCAACGGAGGTCATCCAGATCTCGTTCAACACTCGAGGCGGAGGGGGCTGCGAGAAAGTACCAGCCCATCCCTTCGCAGGTGCACTCATACGCTCTAGCCTAAGATACTCATCCTAGAAAAGTACGTATCTCGATAAGCATAATATTTACCACCAACCAAGTTGTTCCCCGTCTATGGATATATATTGCATATTTCTTAAGTTATACTAAAGTTAGTAACACGTAAAGTAATACTTAAATAGCTCTACATGGCCCTATCATCGATGAGCTTTTCGTCCTTTTGATGGGTGGCCGTGAAGACGGTCACTATGTTGGAGTTTCTCACCCCTCATTATCTGTTATAATAATATCTTTGTTATTAAAGTAGAACATTTTATTCCTACTTTCATTAAAATAATATATTATAGTAAAATATATACCAGGCGACGAAAATATTCTATTATAAGAATAGAGCCACCACACTACTTCCCTGCCCTCATCCTAGCCGCCTTCGCCTTCTTCGACCATTTTTTGTACTTAGGATTGTCGAATCTAGCCCTGATTGCAGACCACTCCTCGGGCGTGATCCAACCTTGGATCGGTCTTCCGGAGAGCTCTCGAGCCTTCTGGTCTTCGATCGCATCCCGGATCAACTTAGCGGCAATGACAGAATGTGGATAAAAGTATGATTTCTACAAGAATTAAATTAGTTAGTTGTATAATATGCATAAAGAAGATTTATACTGAAAGCAATACTGTCACTCCCGTTTCCTGTTATACGTATTTTTTAGGATATGTATACGAATTTCTAACAATCGTCAGGTGGCCCATGTTTTGACTTATCTTCCTTAGCTTAGCCTTGGTTTAATCTTGACTTTGTTTGGTTCAACTTGGTTCAACATGACTTGGCTTGGTCTTGGCACTCTTGACATTGACTTAGTTTATCTTGGATCATCTTGGTTTATTTTGGTTCATCTTGGCTTACTTGGTTTATTCTTGGCTTGGCTTGGTTTGTCTTGGTTTGAGATGAGGAGGGTTTGTATAAAAACCAACTCCTCTCTCCCTCCTTCATAACTCTTTCATTTACTCCTTCTTCTTCTCCATTACTCCTTCCACCCACCAAAGAAACCATAGGCAAGTGCAATCTTGCTTCATGATGGATCTCTAATTTTATTTTTCTATTCTCTTCTCCACTTGATTCTAAGCCTCTTTCGAACTTGGTATTTTCGATTTTGATGGATGAATTTTTGTAGATCTATGTTTTGAACTTTTCTTGTTTTTCTTGGTTTTGATCTATTAAAGGTTGGTATTTCTATGAAGTTTAGACCATTGGAAGTCTCAATTCGGACTTGTTTTGAGCAAGTTATGGCATTTTGAAGTTTTAGGGTTCCATGGGTTCTTTTTTCTTGTTTGGAGAAGAAAAATAGAGCCCGACGCAACCTAGCCTAGGTGTCCTTTGGCCATGGTGCAACCTAGCCTAGGTGCCATTTGGCCCTGGCGCAACCTATCCCAGGTGCCCTTTGGCCCTGGCACAACCTGACCAGGCGCAACCCAGTGCCTAGCACAATATGACCCGACGAAACCTGACCCGGCGCACCCTAGTGCCTAGTGCAACCTGACCCGACGTAACCCAATGCCAGACACAACCTGACCCGGCGCACCCTAGTGCCTGGCACACCCTAGCCTGGCGTAACCCCGCTCAGGCGCCACATGTCTCCCTCGGCACCACCTATTATTTCCCTGGTGCTACTTGACCAGCGCTACTTGTTGCTATGATACCCTTGCCCCTTGCCCTCCCATGCATGTTCTCCTAGTTCTTATTGTATATGCATGTGATCTTGCAAGTAACTTGTACATGACCTATCCTGTGAGGACCCGGCTCGATAACTTGTTGAGCATAACATGACTTGCCAGTATTGATCATGACATGAACACGACTTGACATGAACACGGCATGATAATCTTGATAGTGGCCCATCGAGGCGCACTTTTGACATGCACTCTTGACATGATAAGTAACTTGACATAAACATGGTATGGTAATCTTGATAGTGGCCCGTCGAGGCGCACTCCTGACAAGTAATCTTGATAAGTAGCAAGTAACCCAACATGACATGATAATCTTGAAAGGCTGTTGCGACAGCTACCCTAACTTGCTAAGTAATACTTTTCTTGACACCGTGGTTGATTTTTCTGATTGTGATAGTACCAGCTACCTGTCTCGCCCTGCAACATGTCTAGGATATAAATTCCTGGTTACCACGGTTAGGGATTCAAAATGAATCTAACTAGGTTAATGACTAGATTGATCAAGTAGTTCATATAGAGATATTTTTCTAGTTACAGGCGATCTCGTTATCGCGGCCACACCTGAGTAGACTTGTAGCATGTCGACGAGTATGGCACATTTCCAACCCACTATTATGTGGAGCACTTCTTGAAATCATATGTACTAAAGCATACTGCCATGTGTTGCACTCCAAGTCACCTAATGATTCTCTAAACTCTTGATAACTCTAAGCACCCTCGCCTGGATAACCTGGATAGCTACAGGGCTTGTGACTCAGGATCATCTTAAATGCATCTTATCAGTAACTAGGACTGTGATAACCCTAGTTTAGCTAACGATAGCAAGCCGTAAGACTTGAATGGTCGTGCCTGAATGCTTGCCTGGTCGTTAACATAGGAATTATATTCTGCCTTTTGTTTTCATAACGCAAGCAATTGTTTTATTCTAACTCTGATTTTTTGTTACTTAATTATGTTTACTATTTATATCTTCTGCTTATTAACCTGCTGGTTTTAGTTCCTTAATGAAGTCTCTCTTGTGGCACTCGCTCTTCTGGGTTCTGACCCAGCTGGTTTTGTATGGCCAAATTTTAGAGTATCACCCGAGGATCTACCTGTCTTCCAGCCGGATGGTGAACACCAGACGTAATACTAGCAACGAGTGAATTCTTATTTGCTCTCCTACATTATTGTAAATTATTCTTTTGAGGCATTTAGCTGCCGAAAAAGCGTTAGCTCCTGTTGAAACCAATATTCTGTCTGCCTAAGGGCTGTAGCATGATTGACAAATTCTAGGGTTGATCATGTATGACTTTAACTCTTGCTTGTCTTCATATTTTGTATGACTAGCTTTATGATCATCTGAATATGTAATATTTGGGATGCCTTAATTTGTACATATGATGATCTAATATCTTGTAACATTTATTTGTTTGCTTGGGATTGAGACACTAGGCTTGTTCTTGACCATAAGAGACTGATGGATTGTAGTTAAAACCCCATGCATCTATACAGTCGTGATCGTATCGCGAGGTGGGTTACACTTCATGGTACTTAGCTGGTTGTGTCTGTCCTACTCTTTCCAGTATTCTGGTTCTGGGGCGTGACACGGTTAAAGTGGTGGCCCATGCATGTCTTGTAAAATCAAGGTTGTAGGGGTTTTACCGAATAGTTGTCTCAATCAGCACACATCGTTGATCTCTACTCTTGCCTTCTAATCTACCTGAATCTTGACCTGATCACATGCTTATATCTCCGATCTATCTTGGTCCTTCCTTATTGTTCCTCATGTTATTTCTCCAGTAGTATTATTCTTGGTCCTGCCGATCAGCCCATCGGAGCACCTCTAGTGAACCAGCAACAACCTGGGGAACAAGCAAAGCACTTAGGGGTAGCCTCCAAAGTCATGCCTTCCGGGGGTCAAGAGCCACCGGTTCAGCCAGTCCAGCCTGCAGAGCCTGACCAGGAAGCCCTGATTGGACTCATCCAAGAATTGCTTGTATCACAAGATTGTCCGGGAGATTCCCTGCATTAGACAGTACAAGATGCTATGGGTAGAATTGGTTATCAAGGGCACAATACGGCTAACAGTTTCGAGCGCCTGAACCCTCCTTTCTTTGACGACAGTGAAGATACAATTGTTGTTGATGCTTGGATTCAGGATATAGAGGTTATCCTGGAAGCCGCTAGAATTCCATAGGATGAGAAGGTGGTCGTCGTGTGCCTGCAGTTATTGGACTTAGCCCGCAGCTGGTGGGCGATGCAAGTAGTTGGTTTGGTGACGCATGTCTTATGGGCGGTATTCAGCGACAAGTTCCAAACGAAGTATTTTGATGCAGTAGCTCGATATGATCTACATACCAGATTCAGCAATCTCAAGCAGATGGAAAGGACGATCGATGGATATGCGGCCGAGTTTTCAAGGCTTAGTCAGTTTGCTCCTACCTTGGTGGCGACCGAATTGGACCGAGCCTAGCGGTTCCAACAGGGGCTCCATCTAGACATCATTCTAGCGGTAGAGCAGTTTGAGCATAAGACCTTTGATGCTATTTTGCGAGCAGCTAGGAGGCAAGAGTACACCTTCCAGCAGATAGTAGAACGAATAGGGGGCCGGAAGAGTTCTCATGGTCAGTTATCTCAGTTGTCAACACCAGCCCCGGCAGTTAGGACTTTAACTATTGGTGCACCTAGGAGGGAGATCACAGTTTTGTCGGTTCAGCACTCAACACCGACGTAGCCTCGGCAACAGAAGCAGAAGCATTCTTCCGCAATGGGCTGTTCTCATTGTGGGAAGCCTAGATACGTGGTTTCAATGTGTCGTAGGACACATGGATTGTGCTTGGCTTGTGGGGCGCCAGACCATATGATTAGGTCCTATCCTCATAGAGCCAGTTTATCTTAATCAACCCTAACCAGTCCATCGGTTAGGGGACTAGCACTAGTGCAGCAGCAGTACCAGCCTCCGAGGCCCTTGCCGTCTCAATCTCAGGCATTCCAGTAGTAGAGGCCTCAATAGTATACTCAGGCCTAAGCCCAAGTTCAGAATAGGTAGAGAGGTTACCAGCAAAAAGGACCAGCACCAAGAGGATAGGGTCAAGCTATGGCCTTGTCGGTAGAAGAAGAATTGGCATCAGGTGAGGTGGTGGCTGGTACCATTCTCGTCAACTCTTTTCCAGCATCAGTATTATTTGATTCGGGTGTATCGCACTCATTTATGTCTACACGATTCGTGACACGGTTAGGACTAGAGCCCGAGTCATTATCAGTAAGGCTTAATATTCTTACTGATAACGGTCTTGTGGGAGTAGATAGAGTCTACTCCTCGTGTCGAATAGTAGTTAGCGGTAGAGAGTTTCCCGTTAGATTGATTGAATTCCCAATGGCTGATTATGATGTGGGATTGGTTGAAGGATCAATACACAAGAATAGACTGCCATATTGGCAGAATTATTTTTGGTATTCCCTGCGAAGAAGAGTTTTCATTTTCTAGAGGCGAAGTAGAACCTTCTCCACCAGTCTTGCGGATGGTGGTAGCAGCAGTAGTTCAGTTTTCCAGAGTAGTAGAAGAATTTTCTTATGTATTTTCTGAAGAGCTCCCAGGTATGCCGCCAAAGAGAAAGAGAGAGAGTTCACCATTAATTTGATTCCACGGACGGAACCAGTATCAAAGAGAGTCTATAGAATGGAAGCATCAGAGTTGGAGATCATGTACAAAAATGATTGAAGAACTCAGAACCAAGGGATCCATTTTTGTTAGTGGATCAGCTTGGGAAGCCCCGATGCTTCTTGTGAAGAAGAAGGATGGTACATCAAGATTATGTGTTGATTATTGTACCTTGAATTCTGTAACAATCAAGAACATATTCCCTTGCCTAGGATAGATGACTTGTTCGATAAACTCAGTGGGGCAGCAGTATTCTCAAAGATTGACTTACGATTGGGGTACCATCATATCAGAGTCAGAGAGCAAGACATCTTGAAGACATCATTCAGATTGAGGTATGGGCATTGGGAGTTCCTCGTTATACCATTTTGGGCGACCAATGCACCAGCAGTATTTATGGATCTCATAAATCGTATTTTCATGCCCTATTTGGATCAGTTAGTGGTTGTGTTTATAGATAATATCTTGGTCTGTAGAAAGAGTGAACTGTAGCAGAGGTTCGCAGTTTCCTAGGATTGGCAGGATATTACCGCTGGTTTGTGTCAGACTTTGATCAGATTTCAACGCCATTGACGCGGTTGACCCGTAAGGATGTGTAGTTTGCTTGGATAGTAGAATGTCAGAGTTTATTCGAGAAGTTGAAGCAAGGATTGATGACAGCACCCATTTTTATGCTTCCGGATGGGACTGGAGAATTTTTAGTGTATTGTGATGCTTCTGGTAAGGGATTAGGATGTATCCTAATACAGCATGGTAAGGTAGTAGCTTATGTGTCACGTCAGCTTCGTGATCACGAGAAGAATTATCCAACGCATGACTTGGAGTTAGCAGTGATAGTTTTTGCCCTCAAGCTTTGAAGGCATTGTTCGTATGGAGATAGGGTAAAATTTTATCGACCACAAGAGTCTTAAGTATGTGTTTACTCAGAAAGATATTAATATGCGTCTGAGAAGATGGCTAGAGTTACTTGTGGATTATAACATCAACCTGCAGTATCATCTTGGTAAGACTAACGTAGTTGCAGATGCATTGAGCAGAAGAGCAGGAGCTTATTTTCTAACAGCACAACCAGAGTTATTAGCAAATATTCAGAAGATGGGTATCGAGGTAGTTCTCCCTACCAGTGTAGCATTGAAGGCTAGTATACAAGTTCAGTCCAGTATAGTTAAGAGGCTTAAGGCATCACAGTCAACTGATTCTACGCTTCAGCGGCATAGGGCAGAATGTGAAGCAGAAAGGAGATTAGAGTTAGGTATTCACGAAGATGGTACTCTTCGACATGGAAGGCGTCTTGTGTGCCCAGCGGTGATATCAGACAGAAGATTATGGCAGAGGCTCATAGTTCGCAGTATTCAATTTATCCCAATGGTACGAAGATGTATCGTGATATTTGCCAGCATTTTAGTGGAATGGCATAAAGAGGGAGATAGCCCGGTTTGTCTCTCGTTGTTTGGTCTGTCAACAGGTTAAGGCTGAACATCAGAGACCAGTTGGACTTTTTCGACCTTTATCGATCCCAGAATAGAAGTGGGAGCACATTACTATAGATTTTGTAACTAGATTACCTAAATCCCCAGCTGGAAGAGATACTATATGGGTTATAGTTGACCGACACACGAAGGTAGCTCATTTTCTCTCTTTTAAAATTGGCTAGTCAACGTATCAGCTTACAGAGATGTATCTTAGACAGATAGTCAGATTGTATGGAGTGCTAGTCAGTATCGTGTCGGATAGAAATTCAAGTTTTACATTGCACTTTTAGTGAAGTCTTCAAAAGATTTTACGGACTCGTCTCAAGATTAGTTCAGCTTATCATCAACAGACAGATGGCCAGTCGGAGCGTACGATTCAAAAACTGGAGGATATGTTACGATCCTGTACACTTGACTTTGGTAGTTCGTGGGAAGATCACCTGTACCTAGTGGAGTTCTCTTACAATAACAGTTTCCAGGCCAGTATCCAGATGGCACCATTCGAGGCACTATATGACAGAAAGTACAGATCACCTTTAGCCTGGAATGATGTAGGCGAGAGGCAGATGCTTGCTCCATAAATAGTTACTTGGACTATCGAGGTTGTCAGACAAGTTAGAGATCATCTTCGAGTTGTGCAAGATCGTCAGCATAATTGAACCGCTTCTCATCGGCGTCCTCTTGAGTTTTCTTTCGACGACCATGTATTCCTTAGGATCTCGCCTACCCGTTGCGTCATTCGATTCGGCTTATGGGGAAAGCATAGTCCTAGGTATATAGGGCTGTTTAATATTTTCGAGCGAGTAGAAGATGTGTCCTATTGTCTCGCTCTTCTGCCATCGTTACGTGAGGTACATAACGTATTCCATGTATCCCAATTATGACAGTACATTTCGAATCCGAGCCATATCCTTGATCATTAGGAATTAGTTGTTGGTACCAACCTTTCGTATAAGGAAAGGCCCGTATCCATATTGGACCGAAGAGAGAAGGTACTAAAAAATAATACTATTAGTTTAGTCCGTGTTGCTTGGGGTCATCACTCTTTAGGTGAGTCGACCTGAGAACGTGAGGATGATATCCGATCGCAATATCCACACGTGTTTGACTCATAAGGTATAATGTCTTTCTTATGCCTTATGCTTTTACTTTTTTGCTTGCATGAATGATTGCTTGATTGACTGCTAGTTGTAGATTGCCAGTATTAGTATAGCTTGCCCTGACACCTCTAGCCTCTAGATTAAATTCTGAGGACAGAATTATCTTAAGGTAGGTAGAGTTGTCACTCCTGTTTCCCGTTATACGCATTTTTTAGGATACGTATACGAATTTCTGACAATTGTCAGGTGATCTTTGTTTTGACTTATCTTGCTTAGCTTAGCCTTGGTTTAATCTTGACTTGATTTGGTTCAACTTGGATCAACATGACTTGGCTTGGTCTTGGCACTCTTGACTTGGTCTTGGTTTTCTTGGATCATCTTGGTTTATTTTGGTTCATCTTGGTTTATTTTGGTTCATCCTGATTAGGGGAACGAGTACGTGGTTACGTCCAGCCTATGTCGCAGAATCGGCAGTAGAATGCTGTATAGGTCATCTATAAATACTACAACTAGATAAAATATAAGGGTACCTGTCATCTCCGTACGGAGGTATAATATGGCATAACTCAATCAAAAGACAAACTATGATAGATAGCACGAAATAAAAATATGATAGAAAGGAAAACTGGAAAGGAGTTCAAGATCCAACACAAGCTCAGAGATATAAACACATCACAAAAACTCAAAATATAATATAAAAACTATATTCTGAAAACACTAGCTGGATCACAGTCCAGGCAAACCTATCTAACAGTCTAAACAGGGGCTACATCATCTATGGGCTCCAGGGGTAATGTCTCATCAAACTCTATCCTGGCCATACCCATAAAAGGTAGAGCAATCAGCTAACATGTACTCTGTAAATATCAACGGTTATCCTGTCAGGAAAATGAGCAAGTACAAACACTAACAACAGTTCCATATGAATTGATAAATTCTATAAGATACAGTATAATGAAATACAAGACAAAGATATAGGATGACTTGGGAGCTATTCGGAAGCCGAGTTACAACCCGTAAACCAAACAAGGACCAGAGTTGTAACCCTTCTCCCGAACAGAACTTAGCCTCCAATCAAGGTTTAGCATAAGATAATGTAGAACATGTAAGTACTGAATATCATAATATGGTGAGAAAAGTACTAAATTTTGAACTGAGCAGGATATATGATGTGATAAAATAAATATAAATTGTGCCATGAATTATTAGAGCATTATGTGATCGGCTTGAGAAAGTTATAGGACAGGCTATCCACTTGGCCCGACAATCACATAAAAATTACTAGAAAGGGTCATGCGGTCAACCTGGATAACGAGCACAAGAAATAAGATCTCGTTACACCCTACGTGAGGTGAGAGTGGCGCAAGCACAAGAATATAGTGACAGGGTAGCTTTGATCACATAGTCCCTAATAATTCTCCATCCCCGAATAGTATAATGGATCCGGACATGACACGTCATGACACGGGATTCCCTAAGAGGGTAGCTACTCCCTCTCAGGAATCGATGTCTATACAAGTACTGGGAACAAGACAGGAAATGTACCAATATACCAAGAAAATCTAGGAACAACATCTCATGTCACGATCCGACATATACTAGTCCTTGAACCATCGTATCGGAAAATCAAGATACTACAACTGAATCGGATATAGTAGATATCAAGATAATGAAAACTATCAGTGAATGTACTCATCTGCGGTCCTGAGCTGTCAAATGGGGTCGATGCTCAGAGTGATGCCATAAACCTAAGGATGAGATATATATAAGCTAATTAGGGTTCAACAGTATTAGGCAGGATTATATAGTATAAGCTATGTAATCTAGGTCAATCTCAGTCAACTAAGTCAAACTAGGTCACAGAAAGTCAAACTAAGTCAAACTAGGTCAAACTGGGTCAAAGGTTGACTTACAATTGAGTTTTGATCAACTGGTCAACTCTAGGTCAAACTTGGCTAATGTTGACTAACAATTGACTTTTGGTCAACTGGTCAACTCTGGTCAAGTTCTAGACATTTCTAGGCCAAGTGTTGACTGATAGTTGACTTTTGGTCAAAGCAGTCAAACTTGGTCAACCGAGGTCAAAACTAGCCTAAACGTACTATTCCTAATATTTACCTACCAAGATACCGTATATCTTAGTCAAAGAGGATCAACTCTAATCTAAAAATTAAAATATCAAGTTGTACCTCGTTATTCGTACATCGAAACCTACCAGGTAAATCGAGATAAGATAATCAACGGTAAGGTTAATAATCTTATCACAGTGATCCACATGATCATCTTGCCAATTTCAACGATGTGAGATCACTGGAGTCGACTGATCTCTGTTTCGTTGTACTAATTCCGAAATACGAACTTAATAAGAATTAATTAAAATAAAAGGTAATACACAGAGAAATATCTACAAACATTGTCGGATGATGAAACAAACATCACCAGCGTGTCCAGAATGGTTAAATCAGCTAGGATAGCCTACCCATAAGTCCAATTTGGACACAGGGGCAAAAAGGTTATTTTGGGTCAAAACGGTGTCTATGTCGGACCCGCTTTGCACCGAAAAAACATGCAAGAATACTAGTCCACTAAACCTAACAAATTATATGTCCACGAATCCAGAATGACGATACGAACCCAACGGTATATCCAGAATTGGATTCCGTTGACCCGATCTCAATTTGGTAGTTGACTAGGACATTAAAATTCAAATTTGCACGGAAAAGCGTATCGGAGTCAATGTCCTCAAAACTGAGCAAATTATATGTCAACGAGTCCAGAATGATGATACAAACTCAACGGTATGTCCAGAATTGGATTCCTATGAGCCGATCTCAAAATGACCCGTTGACCCGTATATTGATATCCGACTTGTACCGAAATGCGTGCCAGAACCAATGTCTACTAAAACCTAGCAAATTATATATCAACGAGTCCAGAATGATGATATGAACTCAACAGTATATCCAGAATTGGATTCCGATGAGCCGGCATCAAAAAGTCCCGTTGACCCGGACTGTGGGACCCGCTTTATACCGAAATACGTGCCAGGGCCCACGTCCTCTAATCTAACAAACTTTATCTGAAAACGTGCCAGAACGACGCCACGAGTCTACTGGCGGTGTCAGAAATTTAATCCGAAGTCCCGGGTTCAAAAGTGGAATTTTATAAGTTAGAAATTACGAATTCGGACGGCCAACTTTGGCGTCAAATTCAACCAATCAAACGTGCTCACAATGAAACAAAATTTAAGGGGCAGGAAGAGGGTTATACCAGCTACGCATAGGAACCAGTGGCATGCCAGACGTAGCTGCGATGGAGGAGATACGAACCGACGAAGTTGGCTCCATAAAACTGTCCAAAAATTATACAATTTAAAGCGTCAACTTGGTGGCCGGTTTTGATGTATCAAACGATAAAATTAACGAACAAAACATGAGGGGAGTGGAGGACGATATACCGAGATTGTGACATAGCAAAGAGTTCACCGATCCAAGGGTTGAATTTCCCGAAAAATGTGTGCGCAGTCGCTACGACGAGACGCCATTTCCGGATCCACTCCGAGTGCGTCACGACGGGATCTTGTGTAAAATGCACAAATCTCATAGACGACAAGTCCCGGAGGATGGTGGCCGCCACGGCAAGGTGTATCCAGCCCATACATAGCCCGGGGGGGCTCGCCAGTGACGAAGGCGATCGCGACGGCACCGTGGCTGCTGTGCACGTACGGCATGTTGCTGCTGCGGCCATAGCTGGCGGCTGCTGCTGCTGCTGCGCACGACGGTGCGACGGCAGGGCAGTGGATGGTCGGAGGAAGAGAAAGTGGTGGTTACTGGCGGAGGTGAGGTGGCGTGCTGTAGTGGTGATGAAGTGGAATGGTGTAGATGATGGTGGTGGCGTGGTGATGTGAAGAAGAAGAATGAGGAGGAGAAAGGGGGCTCGGCCATGGGAGGAAGAGGGGGTCGACCATGGAAGAAAGAGGGGAAGAAGCTGAAGTCGGGGATGGTGGTGTTGGGGTGGTGGTGTTGTTCGGCCAACCATGAGGGGAAAATGTGGAGAGGATGAGGAATATTATGTGTGTGTGTATTAAAATAATAAATGAGAGAGAGGGAGAGAGAGTAGTGTATTAATAAAAGAAAGAGAGAATTGTGTGTGGGAATTTTAGGGTCGGCCAAGAAATTGAGGGTGTGGGAGTGAGTTCCATGTAGGAATGGAAGGCTAGGATTAAATAAGGGTGGAATGAAGGCTATGATTTAATATGGTAAAAATTAGATCAACTTTAGGAAATTAAATAAAAGGGGTTGTCGAATGAATATTTAAAATGGATAGAATAGGTATTTAATATTTGAAGAAAAAATAAGTGTGGGGATATTCATGAGGGGGCAACATGAAGTTTGGGTCGGGTTCGGTTGAGCCGGGTCGGGTCAAAATCAGACATGGTGCAATAATTTAATTTAAATAGGTATTTATGATTATGGATAAATAAGTAACATGTGGGGACTCAAATAAATGGAACACAAGTGTCAGGTGGGTAGTAGGCTTCGTGTGGGCCATGTCCATATTTTGGGTCGAGTAGGATGGATCGATGTCGAGTCCTAAAATTAAACTAGAAGTCAGGCCATATTTTACGGTGGATAATTAATTAGCCTAAATTAACCCAAAAGTTGTACGAAGCAAATGAAGCACAAGATGGTATGTCTGAGTAGGACACGAAGGTCATGGGTGTAGGGCATCTCGAGTAGATCAGGTATGAGAGTTGATTTCAAGAAAATGACTAGCCTTGTGCTCCTAAATTAAAAGTCACGGTAACGTGCATATGATCATCAAAGATAAAAGTGGAAAAATCAATTAATAATTATTTAATGATAAAATGGTCTAAATTGATCCGAAGTTGTGTGAAGTAAAAAGAGTACAAGGGAACAAGTTTGGATAGGACATGATATATCAATATGAAGGTAATCTTGTCTACTACACACTGATGAAGAGAGTTTCCAGAGATTGGCATCCCTGACGCTTAAGAAGTCAAAGTCACGAAAAAGAACATTAAATCAAATAATAATATCTATTGCAAAATAATTGATTTATAAAATTGAAAAAATAAGCCCTAAATTCAGGGGTCTTACAGTTTACGCTTGGCTTGGCTTGGTTTGTCTTGGTTTGAGATGATGAGGGTTTGTATAATAACCAACTCCTCCCTCTCCTTCATAACCCTTTAATTTATACATTTTTCTTCTCTATTACTCCTCCCACCCACCAAAGAAACCCTAGGCAAGTACAATTTTGCTTCATAATGGATCTCCCATTTTATTTTTCTAATCTCTTCTCCACTTGATTCTAAGCCTCTTTAGAACTTGGCATTTTCGGTTTTGATGGATGGATTTTTGTAGATCTAAGTTTTGATCTTTTCTTATTTTTCTTGGTTTTGATATATTAAAGCTTGGTATTTCTATGAAGTTTAGACCCTTGGAAGTCTCAAATCGGACTTGTTTTGAGCAAGTTATGGCATTTTAAAGTTTTCGGGTTCCATGGGTTCTTCTTTGCTGTTTGGAGAAGAAAAACAGAGCTCGACACAACCTAGCCCAGGTGTCCTTTGGCCATGGCACAACCTAGTCTAGGTGCCCTTTGGCCCGGGCGCAACCAAGCCCATGTGCCCTTTGGCCCTGGCACAACCTGACTCGATGCAGCCAGTTCATGGAGCGACCTGACCCGACGTAACCTGACCCGGCGCACCCTAGTGCCTGGCGCAACATGACCCGGCGTACCCCTATACCTAGCGCAGCCTGACCCTGCACAGCCCAGTGCCTAGCGTAACCTGACCCGGCACACCCCAGCTTGGCGCAACCCCGCTCAGGCGCCACCTGTCTCCCTTGGCACAACCTGTCATTTCTTTGGCGCTACTTGACCAGCGCCACTTGTTTCCATGATACACCTTGCCCTCCCCTGCATGTTCTCCTAGTTCTTGTTGTATATGCTTGTGATCTTGCATGTATTTGTACTTGACCTATCTTGTGATGACCCGGCTCGATAACTTATTGAGTATAACATGACTTGCCATTATTGATCATGACATGAACACGACTTAACATGAACATGGCATGATAATCTTGATAGTGGCCCATCGAGGCACACTTTTGACAAGCACTCTTGACATGATAAGTAACTTGACATGAACACGACATGATAATCATGATAGTGGCCCGTCGAGGCACACTCCTGATAAGTAATCTTGACAAGAAGCAAGTAACCCGACATGACATGATAATTTTGAAAGGTTGTTACGACAACTACCTTGACTTTCTAAGTAACACTTTTCTTGACACCGTGGTTGATTTTTCTGATTATGATTGTACAAGCTACATATCTTGCCCTGCATCATGTATAGGACATGGATTCCTGGTTACCTCGGTCAGGAATTCATAATGCATCTGACTAGGTTAATGACTAGATTGATTAAGTAGTTCATATAGAGAAATTTTTCCAATAATAGGCGATCCCATTATCCCGGTCACACCTGAATGGACTTGTAGCCTGCCGACGAGTATGGCACATTTTCAGTCCACTGTTATGTAGGGCACTTCTTGAAATCATAATTACTAAAGCACACTGTCATGTGTTGCACTCCAAGTCACCTAATGATTCTCTAAACTCTTGATAACTCTAAGCAACCTCGCCAGGATAACCTGGATAGCTGCAAGGCTTGTGACTCGGGAACATCTCAAATGCATCTCATTAGTAACTAGGCCTGTGATAACCCTAGTTTAGCTAACGATAGAAAGCCGTAAGACTTAATTGGCCATGCCTGAATGCTTGCCTGGTAGTTAACATAGGAATTATATTCCGCCTCTTATTTTTATAATGCAAGCTATTGTTTTATTCTAACCCTGTCTTCTTGTTACTTAATCATGTTCATTATTTATATCTTTTATTTATTAACATGCTGGTTTTAGTTCCTTACTGAAGCCTCCCTTGTAGCACTCGCTCTTCTTGGTTCTGACCCAGCTGGTTTTGTATGGCCATATTTTGGAGTAGCACATGAGGACCTACCTGTCTTCCACCCAGATGGTGAACACCAGACGTAATCCTAGCAACGAGTGGGTTCTTATTTGCTCTACTACTCTATTATAAATTATTCTTTTGAGACGTTTAGCTGTCGAGCAAGTGTTAGCTCATGTTGAAATCAATATTCTGTCTGCCTAAGAGCTGTAGCATGATTGACAAATCCTAAGGTTGAGCATGTATGACTTTAACTCTTGCTAGTCTTTGTATTTTGTATGACTAGCTTCATGATCATCTGAATATATAATATTTGGGATGCCTTACTTTGTATATCTGATGATCTAATATTTTTTAACATTTATTTGCTTGCTTGGGATTGAGACACTAGGCTTGTTCTTGACCATAAGAGATTGATGGATTGTAGTTAAACACCCATACATCTAGACAGACTTGATCGTATCATGAGGTGGGTTGCACTTCAAGGTACGTAGCTGGATGAGTCTGTCCTTCGCTCTCTAGTATTCTGGTCCTGGGGTGTGTCAAATACACTTTAGTTACCTTGAAATGGGCAAACCAGAATACCTTCCTCTCGTCTGAGGCATTCGAGTAGTTTATCCAAGCGCCACTGTAGTTAGACCTCATAAATAACCCCAATTCCCTCTGAACTGAAGGGGGATAAAATTTACACAACGATAATTATATTCATGAATATACCGATATATGTATAAATTAATGTTAAATATTTTGTATACTTTCTAGGCCCGTCGGACCAAATCCCCATCCTCGTCTCATCCGAAGGGGGCACATGGGGATCGCTCGAATCATATGGAGATGGAGTAGCTGCGACCTGCTCTACCCGCTCGTCCGTTTCCATAGTGTCATTAGCATTCGAAACATTGGATGGGGTAGTCTCAAGCCTCGAACTGTCCATCCTAGGAGTATTGTTACATACCGTCGACGCAGTCGGAGATGTGACTGGTCGATACACTGGAGTACTAGGAGACGAGGGTTCTGAAACCATCATCAGATAAGGGAGTAGCACTCCGTCCAAAGGTAGAACCTCTACCGGCATGGGATGCTCCTCTACCGGTGGAACCTCTACCGAGGTAAGATCCTCTTCGTCCTGCCATACCTGATAAAAATAGTTATATACAAGAAATGTAATACATATTCTAAATCAAAATTTTATGCATTTAACATATCATAGTTTAAAAAAAAATAGACCCGGAGCAACCCTCCGTTGAATTTCTAGATAATAACCAAGTCTAGATAATAGCATCCAAAAACATCAAGTCTTAATAATAACTAAGTCTAGATAATAATAATAAAGTAATCCAGAAACATCCAAGTCTAGATAATGACCAAGTCTAGAAAATAACAAGAAACATCTAGAGTTGTATAAAACCTCCGAGTCTAATCCAGAAATAAGTCTACCGAAGATAAATTCGGTCAAAAGTTATATCATATATAATTCTACCCTCTACGCTGGGGCAGATAGAACTCCCACAGCCACCGTGCATAAGAAGGCTCCACGCCATCAAGATCAATATCTATAGGAGCTGGATGACTGAAACTTTCGGTGCCACTGCCTTTTGGTGCCACTTCCTCCCTCATAGTGATCTCGTCTTTAGGAATTACTTCATCCTTAATAGCAGGAGACAGTACTTATTTCTTAACCTCGATCTCTACTTTAGTATCACCTCCTCAGCAGTAGGAGGCAACACTTCCTCTTCAGCAGCAGCATGTACCAAAACTGAATCAGCAGCCATCTGTGCCTCTCTCAAATGACGTGCTCGGTTCATGGGTGCCATCTAGTAAGATTTATGGAAGCATAGAGAATAATTAGGGGTTAAACAAAATGACAGTACATTTCATAAATCTACTTGTTGCATGGAGATTAATTAGTGGTTAAACATATTTTATATTTAATTTTTTTCAATCATCTTCCGAAAATTCATCTTCTTTGTTCTCTACGTCCTAATCTTCCTCTTCTTCCTCATCTTCGCTTTCATCTACTTTGTTTTTCTCTTCGAATACTTCTACCTCGTCTATACGATTAAACGTGTAATATGGAACTTTCGTTGTGTCCACGTCAACTATATTTGTTATGAGAGGTAGTTTGTCCTCCTGGTAGGCTATTTCGTCAGTATCGTAGGTATTTCTGGCTTTAGGCTTGCATACTGTCTACCAGTCCAAACTAGTTGTTCCTCATTTAGGATATGTAGTGAAAGTAAACATGTTGAGCCAGACTTGCTAGGACAAATGGTTTGTATCTATGGTATTGACGACGATAGTTAATATCCACAAGACCATGTTTGTCAATTTTTCAACCATGATCTTAGATCGGATCGAACGAATCACACTTGAACAACACGATCTAGCTGGCTCTATGCCGTAGTTATATGTCAACTCCATAATCTACCATAAGACGCCATAGAAATCATAGTCTGGATGGACACTTTTGTTGTTTGTAGATCTGATACACAAACAACTATTTTTTGTCGAATCAAAATTCGGGAAGTTCTCTCTGATAGGAGCATTTGTTGACTTGACCCTAAACCCATACACACAATAACTTGGCCAGATTTTAACGGAATAAGTTGGCCCCTCGGCTAGAATTCTAATAGATTCATTCTCTAGTATTTCGTCTGGACGATCGACCAAAATACCACAAGATAAGAAATTAAATTCAGTATTCCATTAATTACTTATAAAGTGCATATACAAAAAGTAACCGAGCTCCTTACATATGCACTCAACCATGAAAGGAAATAACGTCTCATTTCTAGTTATAGTTCTTCATCTGTTATGTACTGTCTATTCGATCTCACCTCATCATTAAATATGTTGAAAACAATAACATATCAGCCAATCAGTGCAATAATAATATTGGATACTATTACATGCATAGATGATATAAACGTGGACGTATTAGTTACTTCCCTGAATCCACCTACAAGGTGTCCCTTTATCTACCTATAAAGTCTCCTTTTATCGACGCATCTTCTTAAATTCGATACGTATCCGTCAGAAAATTTTAGGGCCTGAATCCACCTACAAAGTCTTCCTTTATCCTCCATGTCCAGTGAGAAAATTGCTTTAGGCTGCTTATACTTCACGTTGCCTTCCTTTATCAAATACAATGCAGGACGTCTACATATATCTTCCAAGTCCAGCCTGGCCTTGGAATTGTCTTTCGTCTTTGCCATTATGTCTATCATAGAATTAATTATATTGCCAAACACATTCTTCTCGATATGCATGACATCAAGGTTATGTCTGATCATATTGGTGCTCCAATATGGCAGGTCCCAGAAAATAATCTTTTTTATCCAATTATGAGTGCGACCAAATTTATCACACTTGTATCCCTATGTAGGCTCTTCGATAGCACTTGGGAAATATTTGACCTCCTCCCAAATCATGTCTCCGGTCCACCTTGGCGGTGGATTGACCTTCTCCACAATGCCAGAACGAAAAGCATTCTTGTTCCTCCGGAACGGATGATCCTTCGGCAGGAACTGTTGATGACAATCGAAGAACCACGATTTTCTTTCGGGTTTCAAACGAAAAGCCTTTGTACGGTCCATATAATACGGATATGAGAGACGACCATGAGTGCTCCATCCCGATAACATTGCATAGGCCAAAAAGTTGTTGATGGTCCACATAAGTGCAGCCCTCATCTGAAAGTTCTACTTTCTAGAAGCATCGTATGTGTTGGCGCCTACTTACCATAGCTGATTCAACTCATCTATCAACGGCTATAAGTACACATAATATTCCTCTTCGAATTGTTCGGACCCAGAATAATAACGGTTAGGAATATGTAAGGAGTCTTCAGCATGGTCGTGGACATCCATATACGGCTCCAAATTAGGCTCTGGCTCCGTTGCTAAAGGCACAAGTTCTCTATGGTACACAATATCACGTTGATACTCTCTTGTATCTTGATACTATAATATAGTTTCAAATACCCATGACACTAACTATACATACGTTCATCATATACTTCTAGGATACTCACTCTATATACTCTTGGTACTACGATATACACTTAGTGTTGTCACGTGTTCTTTGTGAGCCATTTCATGAAAATGAAATTTACTTATGTAAGCCTTTTGAGGCTATCAGCGTTAGACTAGATTTTCGAAAAAATATTTAAAAGACTAAGTTGTATGACTTTTTGGTATAACTTTGATAGCCCCAAAAGGCTTGCATAAGTAAATTTAATTTTCAGAGAAAGGCTCACATGGACAATTGATTTCCAGCTAACGTGGACACTTAACATAAGAGATAGAGATATCTCGGTCGTCATGTGTTCCTTGTGAGCCCATAAGGAAAACTTGGCCTCGGAGTGTCCAAGCTAGCACTTACCTAGCTAGCACTTACCATGAAATACTTGGCGATAGCTAGCTAGCACTTATAACTGTATATTTCTATACCCATATATATGTATCTATCTATATAGATTATATATTAACCCTCACTAGCTCACTCATCCCTCACTCAAACATATACACACCTCTCACTTGGACACTCTCATATACTTAACTGTATTTTTATCCCCTTTTAAAATCTTTCAAGTAGTGGTCTAACAATTTCTATTTCGTAGACAGGGTGGTGTGGGACTTCCTGGCAAAGAGCTACTTTATTCGGCTGGAGCTGGAGGATATCGTGCGCTTCACCTTCTTACAGACTCCACGCTCGTCGCTAAATTGATCATCGACAATTACCAACAGTAAAATTTTCATATTCTTTATGATACTAATAGGTCCAGGCTGGGGTTCACCTCGACCAAGTGCTCAGAAAAAGATAAGATGGAAGAATTGGGGTTGTCACGACCCGCTCCCGAATAATCGGACACGAGTCGAACACGCCCAGCCTTCGTCGATGGACACGACGAAGTAAGCTGTACAATACTAAGGAAAACTCCAAGTCACAATGTAATGTAAACAATCACAGAATGAATAAACGTCCCAAAAAATATCACCACAATCCACTAAGTCAATTTGTACAATATCATCCAGAGACAAATCCGGTAAAAGTAAAATATATATTGATAAAATCAAAATACAAAGTACAATATCCAGAAAAAAAATCCTGCAATATCCAATTATATCACCGTGCTCCATGTGGCCCCAAGCTCACCTGCAACGTATCATATCAAGAAAAGAGCAAAGTATAACCCGTACAAGAACAATATACAATGTAATCTGAAATACAGAATACAAGGTGATACCAGAACTGAAAATGAAACTATGGTACCAGAAGTGGAGTGCAAAACTGAAGACAATAGACACGACAATCAATATGCAAAGACAATGAACACGACAACCAATGAACAATACGATGAACACGACAATCAATGAATGTGTGACCTTTTTGAAATATTAACCTAATGTGTGACTGGCTTAAGGACCACAATCCACAATCAATCAATTCATAATTCTACAAAGTGTGGCTTAATCGTATGTGAGGTGTACGATTAGGCTATCCACAATACCTATGTTGGGTGTGGTCACACAAAAGTTAATATTTTCCCCAATCCTCGTAATAAAAAATGACTCACAACGCAATGACGAACAAGGACGATGCAATCGGGTGTATCATATATCCGGTATGAGAACATGGCACATGAATGTAAGACAAAAAGACAAAGTAAAAGATCGAGTCGGTGTACTTGCCTCGCTTTGGAAGCACGGGAGTATTACTGCATGAATGAATGTCACCTGGTATTTGGTACAAGTCGTTAGGGTTGAAAACATTTAACTAACTATTTAGCTATACTAGAACCTAGCTAATTATTCATTTAATTTCTAACCCATATATATAGATATAGATTTTATCCAAAAATGCTAGTGAAAATATTTAAACTATATTTAGAAAAACCATTATATTTAGAAAATATTTATAGTCCAAATGACCTACCAAGAATTTATCAATTTATCAAAGTAGATTTATATATACTTTAGCTAAGATAATTTTTAGTTAAAAAAATAATACTAACAATAGCTTTCACAGTAGTTTGATAAATCTAGTATAGATACTAATATTATGAAGTTAATATTATTTAGATTAAACAACATTGAGAAATATACTTACTAGAAAAACTACACTAGCAGCAGTTTAATGGCAACATATATAGATAGTTCAAGAACTAATTCATTTTCTATCTAACTTATAACTAAGTTCTACATCTACTATTAATACAAAATGACATTTAACATATAAGCCTATAAGCCCAACCCTCAAGTCCCTAGTATTGCTGAAACAAATATTGTAAAAGGAAAAACTAAGCCCACTGCTGAATACATATCTCAATCCATAGGTCCAGCCTAAAAATTAAAGAGTTAGACCAAGCCCAACTGAAACAATTAAACTTAACAATCAAAACAATCTTCCATTATACTTAAATTCACAATTTAAACCCCATCTTCAAACTTATCTTGGACCAGCCAACATCTAAACCTTATCATTTACTTACAGATCTCTCCTCTTAGTTACTGTCAGGTTTTGTATGAGAAGAATCTTGAAGGGGCTCTCTGATCGAAGGGTCACATATGATATTGCAAGAAAATGACATATTAGACTCTTCGAATCTCCAAGAGTCACAATGCTGACTCTCGAAGAGTCATCTCTGACTCAGCATTTAATTGTCAACAAAAGAGAAAAGAATTTAAAACGAAATGAGACTTTCTCTCACCTCCATTCAGCCGAACAGCCCCTTTATTCAAACTTCTTCTTTCTAACTCCCCATTCTTCCACAGCCACTCCAGCCGAACAAACCTATTGTCCATTCTTCCTACGTCTTCATTTACTTCTAAAATCTACCACTCCACTCATTCTTTACACACTACAGCCCCTCCCACAAACTCATTCAGCCGCACGAAATCCTCTCTACACATCCATCATCTTCCCCAAACCTAAACCTTAGGTTTCTAATCCAGCCCCCTATGTCACGACCAGTTACCCAAATTGTTGGGCCGAGCCGAGCCATGTCCAGCCTACGTTTGTTAAAGCGTAGTAAGCTGTTCTAAGAATAGACAATAAAGGATCAAAGCTGCTAACAGTTCTAATATCATTTTTAAAGGTTCATCACAACACAGCATCTATAAGCCAAAGTAAACAAGTACAGACTTATTAATACACTTCCAAAGTATCTAACTGGAGACAAAGTCCAGTATCCAAATATAAGATCAAAACAAAGTCTAAGTCTCAAAACACATAAAAAATATCTAAGCAAGGTTCCCCGCTGGGGCCTCTTCTGGAGCTAAGGCCAGGTCCTCAAATGCAGTAACATAATATCAATCACATAGCATTTTTTTCTTGAAAAGTGAACCTACAACGTTATCTGTCAGGACGGAAGCAAGTACTGATTCTACAAACATATCATATTGATCATGTGATAGAAAAGATAAAATAACGTAATCATGGCATATCTTGATTTATCCAGTTTTAGATACATTTTATCTTGGCAATACATATTCGTTTTAAAGTTTAAAACTGTAGTAGGTGGTGATCAGTCAATAGGTAAAATAGGATGTACAGTGGTATATATCAATTTTCTGAAGTGTACATACGTACCCTTAACGGCATTGGTGTATATCCATACACAAACGCGGGATCAGACATACGACAAAGGTACATATAGAATGTAACAGTGCTCGATAAATACATACGGAGAAGCGGGACATGATCACGTACACTTCTAACAGTTTCCCCTTAACCCGTTTTTATTAACATGTGAGTGATACGAGAACAGTATAAAACATATGAAAGATACTGTAAGCAGTATAGGCATAGTAAGTACTGAGAGCAGTATAAAAATAGTGGATATTCATAGCAGTTTAAAATAAGACATGTACTGAGAACCAGTAAGAAGCATGTGAAGATATGATAACTGTCCTAAGCATGGTAGGGACTAAATTAATGTAACATGTGAAGATTTAACTTGCAGTTATCCAGAAAGCAGTATTTTGACATAATTTAACCACAATTTATTTTTATACACAGTAAATAAGCTTGTTGGGGTACTTGCCTCGAGCAAAGCAAGAATTCTAGTACGAAGATATAGATGTCCGGTGTCCTGTCAAAATGATATACAAACTCAGCATCTAAGTTATGTTCAAGATTTTACACTAGTAGTGTGACACGACTCCTAACTGGATACTAGCCAAGTGGGGACCTAGCATAAAAGTCCAATATGGGATGACACTATATCCAAACTAATTTTCTAAGGCCTTTACACTAGTGTAGGGTGAGGTCCAATACTACAATAACTCAAATCAACACAAAACATTGTAAGTCGTAACTACTCAATAAATAAATCAGACTGTTCACTGAGTTCCAATAATTTTTGAGATAGACAAAAGGCTCAATTATACATAAAATAAAGTACCAAAATGATCCTTGTCAATTATAGAAATTTATACTAATTTTTTCGGGATTTATAAACCCTCATAGATATTTATTAAAAATCAGAAAACACATGTATCCTGAAAATGTGTTCTGTTTTCCTATTTTTATAAAATATCAAAAGTACTTATTAAATATGGATAAAATTATTGTAAATTAGATAAATTAACATAGTATCTAAATACAATTTTTCCCAGATTTTTCCAGTAATTAAAATATATATAAAAATTCCAAAACAGCAAGTAACAATTTCGAGAAAAATAATTAATTACAAATTAAGGATGATACATAAGCAAAATCTACAGATGTTGTCGGATGATAAAATAAATATCACCAACGTGTCCAAAATGGTCAAATTAGCTAGGGTAGCCTACCCATAAGTCTAATTTGGACACAGGGGCAAAATAGTAATTTTGGGTCAAAATGATGTCCGCCGTTGGACACACTTTGCACCGAAAAATGTTCAGAATAGAAGTCTACAAAACCTAGCAAATTACATATCCACGAATTCAGAATGATGATACGAACCCAACGGTATGTCCGAAATGGAATTCCGATGAGCCGATCTCAAAATGATACGTTGACGCGGACATTTGGAATCCGATTTGCACCGAAATGCGTGCCGGAGCAAATGTCTTCAAAACTCAGCAAATTATATGTCAGCGAGTCTAGAATGACGATACGAACTCAACTGTATATCCAAAACTGGATTCCGATGAGCCGATCTCAAAGTGACACGTTGACTCAAAAAGTGGGACCCACTTTGCACCGAAATACGTGTCAGGGCCCACGTTCTCCAAATTAAGCAAACTTTATATAAAAACATGCCAGAAAGACGCCACGAGTCTACTGATGGTTTCAGAAATTGAATCCGAAGTCCCAGGTTTAAAAATAAAATTTAACAAGTGCAAATTAAAGAATTCGGACGGCCAATATTGGCGTCGAATTTGACCAACCAAACGTGCTCACAATGAAACAAAACTTAAGGGGCAGGAAGAGCGTTATACCAGCTGTGCACAGGAACTGGTAGCGCGCCAACCGGAGCTGCGATGGCTGAGTTACGAGCTGACGAAGTCGGCTCCACAAAACTGTCCAAAATTTATATAATTTAAAGTGTCAACTTGGTAGCCAGTTTTGAGGTATGAAATGACGAAATTAACGGACGAAACTTGAGGGAAGTGAAGATGGATATACCGAGATTGTGATGGAGCAAAGAGTTCATCGATCCAACGGTCGGATCTCTCGAAAAATGCGTGCGAAGTCGCTGCGATGGGACGCCATTTTCGAGTTCAAAACTCGCGCGTCACGACTGGATTCCATTCAAAATGCCCGAATAGCCTATTTCTCGCGTCGGGGAGGACGATGACTGCCTGGGGGGTCGCCAAGCCTCGCGCACGGGCTGTGGGTTGTTAACGGCAGCGGCGGTTGGCCGGATGGCCGCGTGCCACGCGTCCATGCGCGTGTGGTGGTGGCGCGACAACTACTGCTGCTACTCGCAGCAGCTACGCTGCTACTGCAGCGCTTCTCGGCAGCATGGGGTGTGCTCGTCGGCCTGGCGCAATGGCTGCGGTGGTGGCCATGGAGGCGACGTTGGTGGTGGTTCGGGTGTAGATGATGGTAAAAATGGTGAGAAGTGGTGGTAAGATGGTGATGGTGGTGATGATAGTAATAGTGAAGGTGGTGGTGATGGTGTTGCTCACGGTAGTGGTGGCGGCTGAAATGGTGGTGGAGGTCGGTTGTGAAGGGGGGGTTCGGCTGTAGGAGTGGGGTGGTGTGTGTGTGAGTTGTGTTGAGAGAGAGAGAGAGAGAGAGTAATATATGTGAGTGTATATATATTATATATATATAGAAAGAGTGAGAGAGATATTATGATAGAGAGGGCGAGAGAGAGAGATATTTGAGAGAGAGGGAGAGCGAGAGGTCGACCAAAGGGGGGTGTGTGCTGACTGTGATGGGGGTGAGGGGGGTGAGGTGTGTTTGTGAGTAAAGAGAGAGAGATAGAGAGTATATATATATATATATATATATATATATATATATATATATATATATATATATATATATATATATATATATATATATATATATATATAAGAAAGAGATATTTAAGATATTTAATAAAGTAGAGAGAGGAAGAGATATTTTCAAAATAGGAAAAAGAGAAATATTGTGTGGGGTATTTGGGCAGTCATGGGAGGACAACATGGAGCTTGGGTTCGAGTTCGGTCGAGCCGGGTCGGGTCAAAATCGGACAGGGTACAATAATTGAATTTAAATATGTATTTATGATCACGGGTAAATAAGTAACATGCGGGGGCTCAAATAAATGGGATACGAGTTTCATACGGGTAGTAGGCTTCATGTGGGCCATGTCCATACTTTGGGCCGACTAGGTTGGATCGATGTCGGGTCCCAAAATTAAATTGGAAATTAAATTAGGTTTTACGGTAGATAATTAATTGGCCTAAATTGAACCGAAAGTTGTGCGAAGGAAATGGAGCACAAAATAGAGTGTCTGAGTGGGACACGAAGGTCATGGGTGAAGAGCGTCTCGAGTAGATCATTCGTAAGAAGTTAGTTCTGAGAAAATGACTTGTCTAGTGCTCTTAAATTAAAAGTCATGGTAACGTGCAAACGATGATCAAAGATAAAAATGGGAATAATTATTCAACGATTAATTGGTCTAAGTTGACCCGAAATTGTGCGATACAAAAAGAGCACAAGGGAACAAGTTCAAGTGGGAAATAATATATCAAAACGAAGATAATCTTGTCTACTACAAAACTCGCAAAGAGAGTTAACAGAGATTGGCATCCCTGACGCTTCAGAAGTCAAAGTCACGGGAAGGAACATTAATGATCAAAACAATTAAATAATAAAATATTTTTTGAAAATAATTCATTCAGAAAATTTGAAATAAACCCTGAAATTCAGGGGGCTTACATCCTACCCACCTTACAAGAATTTCGTCCACGAAATTAAAAATCACCCAATAGGTCCAAATATAAAATGTAGCTGCTCTGGCTACGATACTCAAACTGCTACCCTTGAAATCATCTCTGCTGTTTCTCTTTACAATCTTTTTGGTTCAGGTTCAACTAAGTCCTTCTATCATAAACTTCGTCATATATCCTTTGGAATCTTCCATACTAACATGGAACCTTTATGTATACCCTAAACTATAGGTCATTCTCTGGGTATGTTTATAAGCCTAAAATGCTTAATCATCAACCATATTTTCAACCTCAATTATAAATACTGGATTTCCTTATCGTATCCTAAGTATCCATATTCTATCAATCCACAGGCCCTTAGCATCATTTGTCGTCAATCCTTTTCTACAGCTTCTCTTTGAAATCATACGTTCAATACTTATTCTTGGCGTAGAGCCTTCTTCTTTTTACTTAATAACTCCTCCGAATATGAATACTCAATTTCAAACTCCTCATTTATTAATTACCAATGTAAGTATGTCTTTGCCTCGTTCCTTGTCTTTTTAACTGATATCTTCCCGATCTCGTACGCAATACGATAACTCATTCTAACTTGTTCTATATCAATCCACATATCGATCTACCCTCTAATCACATGTAATCAGCTATAGATAACCAATAATCACTTGGTCATCAAAGTCCTACGAATGCTCAATCCTCAAACTCTAAGCACAAGATTCTAATCCTCAATCCATAGTCACAACAATACAATATTTTATTTCTCCATCTTAGATATCCTATCATCAATTCATACTATCAATACAATCGTTCTTAATGGTTTCCAAGTACTCTACTACAGTCAGTCACTCATACTTGTCCTATAAGCTTAATCTAACCAATCCCTAGGAAAAGTATTTATCACAAACACACAATACATTTATAGTTATACTATAGAATCAGTCAACAAGGTTTGGCTATTTTGGTCGTCTATCAAAATAAAAGTTAACAAGGCCTAAGACTGGGTCAAACAATCCATAATTGTGTCCAAACAAGTTAAAGGGTCAAGCAAGACAGAAAAATTTACCGGAATATCTCCAAGAATGGTACGAAGACAACGAGATGCATAACGAGAAGAACTACCCAAGAGGTTAACAAAGAAGAGTTTAGTCAAGTCATAGGAAGGATGGAACACAAAAATAATTATGTCCAAAAAGATAACATGAAAGTAATCCTATTGGAGAGTCCTAGAGAACCTATAATCCTGGTTGTAGATGTAGATAGGACAGAGTTAATCAAGACAGGAAAAAATGATAATAAGAATTTATTCTTGCTCATTCGGCCATAACGAAGTGAACCAAGTTGAGATATGATCTGATAGCCATACACGTCTTCCTGAAATCATGTTGCCAGAATTTTTGCCACACCAGAAAGCTTAGATGCAATAAACGATAGAATCAAGACTAAGGTATATACCCTATAATCATGTCATCTAGAATTCTCGTCACGCCAACCGGTATGGCTACGAGAAAATCTAAATTCTATAACTAAGATAAGTATACCCAAAATCAAGCCCTATGTTTTTATCATACCAGCTAATATAGCTGCGATAAATTCTAAACTCCATAACTAAAGCAGACATTTACCTTATCAGGATATATCATAATTCAATCCACAAAATTTATCACGATGCAAGATCAAAGTCAACAACAAAAATCAGAAATAAATTTCAACAACAAATTAAGGAAGAGCAAATGGAAATAAGTGGAAATAGATTTCTAGGTAAGATTAGAGTGAGATCCTCCGGGGTCATCCCAAGGGTACTATCCTGTTCAAAATTGTTATCCACTGAATTTCAAACAAGAGACTAAATATAGTTAACGTTCCTACGCTGTGATGAGTTTTCCTATGTTGCAATCCTAGATATCATCTATGTGTTCTAATTATTGTCCCTAGTGTTATCTAGTTGTCCTAAAATCCTGATTGCAGGCGTGCTTGGTACAATAACGTAACCAAACAACTTAAGTCTTGACCTGCATGGGCCGCCACTAAAACACGCCACGACCCGTTATCCAAATTGTTGGGCTGGGCCGAGCCATGTCCAGCTTACGCTTGTTAATGCATAGTAAGCTGTTCTAAGAATAGACAATAAAGGATCAAAGCTGCTAACAGTTCTAATATCATATTTAAAGGTTCATCACAACACAGCATCTATAAGCGAAAGTAAATAAGTACAGACTTATTAATACACTTCCAAAGTATCTAACTGGAGACAAAGTCCAGTATCCAAATATAAGTTCAAAACAAAGTCTAAGTCTCAAAACACATGAAAAATTATCTAAGCAAGGTTCCCCGCTGGGGCCTCTTCTGGAGCTAAGGCCCGGTCCTCAAATGCAGTACCATAATATCAATCACATAGCATTTTCTTGTCGAAAAGTGAACCTACAACGTTATCCTGTCAGGACGGGAGCAAGTACAGATTCTACAAACATATCATACCGATCATGTGATAGAAAAGATAAAATAACGTAATCATGGCGTATCTTGATTTATCCAGTTTTAGATACATTTCATCATGGCAATACATATTCATTTTAAAGTTTAAAACTGTAGTAGGTGAGTGATCGGTCAATAGGTAAAATAGGATGTACAGTGGTACATATCAATTTTCTGAAGTGTACATACGTACCCTTAACGGCATCGGTGTATATCCATACACAAATGCGGGATCAGACATACGACAAAGGTACATATAAAATATAACAGTGCTCGGTAAATACATATGAAGAAGGGGGGCATGATCACGTACACTACTAACAGTTTCCCTTTAATCTATTTTTATTAACATGTGAGTGATACGAGAATAGTATAAAACATATGAAAGATACTGGGAGCAGTATAGGCATGGTAAGTACTGAGAGCAGTATAAAACATAGTGGATATTCAGAGCAGTTTAAAGCATGACATGTACTGAGAAACAGTAAGAAGCATGTGAAGATATGATAACTGTCCTAAGCATGGTAGGGACTAAATTAATGTAACATGTGAAGCTTTAACTTGCAGTTATCCAGAAAGCAGTATTTTAACATGATTTAACCACAGTTTATTTTTATACGCAGTAAATAAGCTTTTAGGGGTACTTGCCTCGAGTAAAGCAAGAATACTAGTACGAAGATATAGATGTCCGGTGTCCTGTCAAAATGATATACAAACTCAGCATCTAAGTTATGTTCAAAATTTTACACTAATGGTGTGACACGACTCCTAACTGAATACTAGCCAAGTGGAGACCTAGCATAAAAGTCCAATGTGGGATGACACTATTTCCAAACTAATTTTCTAGGGCCTTTACACTAGTATAGGGTGAGGTCCAATACTACAATAACTCAAATCAACACAAAACTTTGTAAGTCGTAACTACTCAATAAATAAATCAGACTGTTCACTGAGTTCCAATAATTTTTGAGATAGATAAAAGGCTCAATTATACATAAAATAAAGTACCAAAATGATTCTTGTTAATTATAGAAATTTATAATAATTTTTTTGGGATTTATATACCCTCATAGATATTTATTAAAAATCAGAAAACACATGTATCCTGAAAATGAGTTCTATTTTCCTATTTTTATAAAATGCCAAAATTACTTATTAAATGCTGAAAAAATTATAATAAATTAGCTAAATTAACATAGTATCTAAATACAATTTTTCTCAGATTTATACTGCAATTAAAATATATATAAAAATTCTAAAACAGCAAGTAACAATTTCTGGAAAAATAGTTAATTACAAATTAAGGATGATACATAAGCAAAATCTACAGATGTTGTCGGATGATAAAATAAATATCACTAACGTGTCCAGAATGGTCAAATTAGCTAGGATAGCCTACCCATAAGTCTAATTTGGACAGAGGGGCAATATAGTAATTTTGGGTCAAAATGATGTCCGTCGTTGGACACACTTTACACCGAAAAATGTGTCAGAATAGAAATCTACAAAACTTAGCAAATTATATGTCCACGAATCCAGAATGATGATACGAACCCAATGGTATGTCCGAAATGGAATTCCGATGAGCCGATCTCAAAATGATACGTTGACGCGGACATTTGGAATCCGGTTTGCACCGAAATACGTGTCAGAGCAAATGTCTTCAAAACTCAATAAATTATATGTCAACGAGCCCAGAATGACGATACGAACATAACGGTATATCCGAAACTAGATTCCGATGAGCCGATCTCAAAGTGACACGTTGACTCGAAAAGTGGGACCCACTTTGCACCGAAATATGTGCCAGGGCCCACGTTCTCCAAATCAAGCAAAATTTATATAAAAATATGCCAGAACGACGCCACGAGTCTACTGGTGGTGTCAGAAATTGAATTCGAAGTCCCGGGTTCAAAATAGAATTTAACAAGTACAAATTAAAGAATTCGGACGGCCAACATTGGCGTCGAATTCGACCAACCAAACGTGCTCACAATGAAACAAAACTTAAGGTACAGGAAGAGAGTTATACCAGTTGCACACAAGAATTGGTAGCACGCCAACCGGAGCTGCGACGGTGGAGTTACGAGCTGACGAAGTCGGCTCCACAAAACTGTCCAAAATTTATACAATTTAAAGTGTCAACTTGGTGGCCAGTTTTGAGGTAACAAATGACGAAATTAACGGACGAAACTTGAGGGGAGTGAAGATGGATATACCAAGATTATGACGAAACAAAGAGTTCATCGGTCCAACTGTTGGATCTCTCGAAAAATGTGTACGAAGTCGCTGCGATGGGACGCCATTTCCGAGTTTAAAACTCGCGCGTCACGACGGGATTCCGTTCAAAACGCACGAATATCCTGTTTCTCGTGTCGGGGAGGACAACGACCGACCAGTGGGGGGTCGCCCAGTCTCATGCATGGGCTGTGGGTGGTTGCACACCATGCGTCTATGTACGTGCGGAGGTGGCACGGCAGCCACTGCTGCTACTCGCAGCTGCTACGCTGCTGCTGCAGCACTGCTCGAAAGCGTGGGAGGTGCTCAGCCGGCACGGCGGCTGCGGCGGTGGCCGTAGAGGCGACGGCGGACGGTGGTGGTGTTCGTGTTTACATAATGGTAAAGTGGTGAGAAGTGGTGGTGAGATGGTGATGGTGGTGATGATAGTAATTGTGAAGGTGGTGGTGATGGTATTACTCACGGTGGTGGTTGTGGCTGAGATGGTGGTAGAGGTCGGTTTGGGAGGGGAGTTCGGCTGTAGGAGTGGTGGTGGTGGGTGTGTGAGTTGTGTTGAGGAGAGAGAGA
>JANAVB010036019.1:16791097-16798597 GCA_029216955.1 Iris pallida
TTGCAGTTATCCAGAAGCAGTATTTTAACATGATTTAACCACAGTTTTTTTTATTACGCAGTAATAAGCTTTTAGGGGTACTTGCCTCGAGTAAAGCAAGAATACTAGTACGAAGATATAGATGTCCTGTCCTGTCAAATGATATACAAACTCAGCATCTAAGTTATGTTCAAAATTTACACTAATGGTGTGACACGACTCCTAACTGAATACTAGCCAAGTAGACCTAGCATAAAAGTCCAATGTGGGATGACACTATTTCCAAACTAATTTTCTAGGGCCTTTACACTAGTATAGGGTGAGTCCAATACTACAATACTCAAATCAACACAAAACTTTGTAAGTCGTAACTACTCAAATAAATCAGACTGTTCACTGAGTTCCAATAATTTTTGAGATAGATAAAAGGCTCAATTATACATAAATAAAGTACCAAAATGATTCTTGTTAATTATAGAAATTTATAAAATTTTTTTGGGATTTATATACCCTCATAGATATTTATTAAAAATCAGAAAACACATGTATCCTGAAAATGAGTTCTATTTTCCTATTTTTATAAAATGCCAAAATTACTTATTAAATGCTGAAAAAATTATAATAAATTAGCTAATTAACATAGTATCTAAATACAATTTTTCTCAGATTTATACTGCAATTAAAATATATATAAAATTCTAAAACAGCAAGTAACAATTTCTGGAAAAATAGTTAATTACAAATTAAGGATGATACATAAGCAAAATCTACAGATGTTGTCGGATGATAAAATAAATATCACTAACGTGTCCAGAATGGTCAAATTAGCTAGGATAGCCTACCCATAAGTCTAATTTGGACAGAGGGGCAATATAGTAATTTTGGTCAAAATGATGTCCGTCGTTGGACACACTTTACACCGAAAAATGTGTCAGAATAGAAATCTACAAAACTTAGCAAATTATAGTCCACGAATCCAGAATGATGATACGAACCCAATGGTATGTCCGAAATGGAATTCCGATGAGCCGATCTCAAAATGATACGTTGACGCGGACATTTGGAATCCGGTTTGCACCGAAATACGTGTCAGAGCAAATGTCTTCAAAACTCAATAAATTATATGTCAACGAGCCCAGAATGACGATACGAACATAACGGTATATCCGAAACTAGATTCCGATGAGCCGATCTCAAAGTGACACGTTGACTCGAAAAGTGGGACCCACTTTGCACCGAAATATGTGCCAGGGCCCACGTTCTCCAAATCAAGCAAAATTTATATAAAAATGCCAGAACGACACGAGTCTACTGGTGGTGTCAGAAATTGAATTCGAAGTCCCGGGTTCAAAATAGAATTTAACAAGTACAAATTAAAGAATTCGGACGGCCAACATTGGCGTCGAATTCGACCAACCAAACGTGCTCACAATGAAACAAACTTAAGGTACAGGAAGAGAGTTATACCAGTTGCACACAAGAATTGGTAGCACGCCAACCGGAGCTGCGACGGTGGAGTTACGAGCTGACGAAGTCGGCTCCACAAAACTGTCCAAAATTTATACAATTTAAAGTGTCAACTTGGTGGCCAGTTTTGAGGTAACAAATGACGAAATTAACGGACGAAACTTGAGGAAGTGATGGATATACCAAGATTATGACGAAACAAAGAGTTCATCGGTCCAACTGTTGGATCTCTCGAAAATGTGTACGAAGTCGCTGCGATGGGACGCCATTTCCGAGTTTAAAACTCGCGCGTCACGACGGGATTCCGTTCAAAACGCACGAATATCCTGTTTCTCGTGTCGGGGAGGACAACGACCGACCAGTGGGGGGTCGCCCAGTCTCATGCATGGCTGTGGTGGTTGCACACCATGCGTCTATGTACGTGCGGAGGTGGCACGGCAGCCACTTGCTGCTACTCGCAGCTGCTACGCTGCTGCTGCAGCACTGCTCGAAAGCGTGGGAGGTGCTCATCGGCCTGGCACGGCGGCTGCGGCGGTGGCCGTAGAGGCGACGGCGGCGGTGGTGGTGGTTCGTGTTTACATAATGGTAAAGGTGGTGAGAAGTGGTGGTGAGATGGTGATGGTGGTGATGATAGTAATTGTGAAGGTGGTGGTGATGGTATTACTCGGTGGTGGTTGTGGCTGAGATGGTGGTAGAGGTCGGTTGTGGAGGGGGAGTTCGGCTGTAGGAGTGGGGTGGTGTGTGTGTGAGTTGTGTTGAGAGAGAGAGAGAGAGAGTGATATATGTGAGTGTATATATATTATATATATAGAGTGAGAGAGATATATGATAAGAGAGAGAGATATTTTAGAGAGGGAGAGAGAGAGAGAGGTCGCCAAAGGGGGTGTGTGCTGGCAGTGATGGTGGTGTGGGGGTGAGGTATGTTTGTGAGTAAAGAGGGAGAGAGTTATATATATATAGATATTTTAAGATATTTAATAAGTAGAGAGAGGAAGAGATATTTTCAAAATAGGAAAATAAATATTGTGTGGGGTATTTGGACAGTCATGGAGGACAACATGGAGCTTGGTTTGGGTTCGGTCGAGCCTGGTCGGGTCAAAATCGGACAGGGTGCAGTAATTGAATTTAAATATGTAGTTTATGATCACGGGTAAATAAGTAACATGTAGGAGCTCAAATAAATGGAACACGAGTTTCATGTGGGTAGTAGGCTTCATGTGGGCCATGTCCATACTTTGGGCCGACTAGGTTGGATCGATATCAGGTCCCGAAATTAAATTGGAAATTAAATCAGGTTTTACGATAGATAGATAATTAATTGGCCTAAATTGAACCGAAAGTTGTGCGAAGGAAATGGAGCACAAAATGGAGTGTCTGAGTGGGACACGAAGTCATGGGTGAAGAGCGTCTCGAGTAGATCATTCGTAAGAAGTTGGTTCTGAGAAAATGACTTGTCTAGTGCTCTTAAATTAAAAGTCATGGTAACGTACAAACGATGATCAAAGATAAAAATGGAAATAATTATTCAACGATTAATTGGTCTAAGTTGACCCAAAATTATACGATACAAAAAGAGCACAAGGGAACGAGTTCAAGTGGGACATGATATATCAAAACGAAGATAATCTTGTCTACTACAAAACTCGTAAAGAGTTTACAGAGATTGGCATCCCTGACGCTTCAGAAGTCAAATTAACGGGAAGGAACATTAATGATCAAAACAATTAAATAATAAAATATTTATTGAAAATAATTCATTCAGAAAATTTAAAATTAACCCTAAATTCAGGGGGCTTACACCCTAAAACCTAAATCCGAGAGGGAACAAGAAGAAGAAGAAGAAGATGGGGTCCAGGAAGAAGAACAGGAGCTCACCTTGGGTTCCAGCAAATGGCGGCCGACTACGGTGCTAGGGTTCCGATCTACGGATCTGGCAGTGGCCGATCTCCCATGGCAGCAGTCTGGTGGTGTTGACCGGTGAGGTGGCATCGAAGCTGATATCCAGCGACTGTTGACGTCTGTTAGGCGGATCTGACGGCTACGTGGTGATTTTGGCGTGGCAGTGGAACTCCGGCCATCTGGCGGTGGCGCACAGCGGAGAAGGCGACATGGTCTTCAAAGTTCACAAGAATCGATCACACCATGGCAGTCGAGAAAGCCTCGCTCGGTGCGTCGGCATCTTCGAGGTGCTGGCACGGTCTCGAAGAGGCAAATCAAAACTCGAGGGCTCACAATAATCGAGGTGACTACGGCTTCGAGCTCCGAGATCTGGCAGTGGTCGAGCTCTTCTGGCGCGTGATGTGGTGGCAGCGACGTTGAGACCGTGCTGCTGCGTTTGAATGGCGGCTCTCGACGGTTCTAGATCGAACTTCCGATAATGTATCAGTGGCGAGCGGTGTTGCTTGGCCACAACAGTAAAAGTGGAGAGAGAGTGATGTGAGAGATGGCAGAGAGAGAAACTATAGAGAGAGAAAGTAATATGGTATCAAAAATTTTTGGGAAACTGTGCACATTTATAATAAAATAATCGTGTGTGTCCAGAGGAGGAATGGCAGAGTTGTAAATAAGTAGATCTGGGGTGTACAGTAAAGGTATTGGGCAGTGGCAAAACTGTGATTATGGACAGATCTGGGTGCATAAAATAGGCCTTATAACTATCCCTAACTGAATTAGTTAAATTAAAAACTATCTAATTGATAGAACAGTTAGCCTCTCATAATTTCTAATTAATTAAAACTAAACAGCTAACCAATTACTTCTCAACTAAAAAAACTTGAATTAATTAAACTAATCTCTGCCAACTAACATAAACAAATTATCAAACTAATTATCAAGGTACAGAAAATCAATCCTAAATCCTAATTAGTTAATAATTTAGTAATAATCCATTATTATGATTAAGTCGAAACTAAAGGTATTTACTAGCTTATAGTAACAAGCACTCAGTTATGAATAAAAACAATCCTAAAACCAAACATTTCCTATAAGTTTAAATTTATTAACAAAATCTACTATTTTTTTCCAAAATGGATAAAATTCAGGAATACTTAAAAAATTTATTTAAAACGTTGTTCAAGTAAAATTTGGTTTTTCTTAAGAAAACACTATTAACCTAAAGAAAAAAATTTAATATTCCAAAATTCATAAAATTGATTTAGGGAGTTACAAATCTTTCCCCCTTACAAAATTTCGTCCTCGAAATTTAAGGGTTGTAGATCATGCAAAATCAAACAAAGTTTATCAAGAAAGCAATAAAAGACAAAATTGTTTTATTTAGGTTGTAAGCAATATCAAGGACCAACAAGTGGTCACTAGGCACTATAAAACTATAAATGCAAGAAAACACAGAGACAAGCCTCAAAATAGGTACTACAAGAAAATCTAGCTACTATAAGCAAGGTAAGGAAAATAATGGCCCGTCAATGGTAGACTCGTGTGTCTGGCTGCGCTCCCTGCGGCTACTGATCCTCAAAGACTGGGTCCTGCTGCTGCAGCTCTGGCGCTGGTCCCTGACGAGTGAAAGTTGCAGGGCAATCTCTTACTTGATTAGTGGCAAATCCACAAACCAAGCACTGCCCTAACTTCTTGCGGCATTCCTCAACACACGACTCGACCTCTTACAGTACACAAAAAAAAGTATGTCGGGGTCTGGATCTGTCTATACTATCTCGGTGATGTCGGAGCTCGAACATGAGGATGATGCTGATGCCGAGGTGCTAGCCGCTGTGGTGGCCTCTGCTGAGTATCGGTCTGCTTAGGTGGACCCTGGGAACTGCTGGTGCTAATGTCTCGGTCCTGCTTGAGCTTCGGGTCCATCTCCTTCTCCACTCCCTGAGCAACTTTAAGATGCTCGCATAGGTAGTGGCCTGGCTGATCACCACTGCATGCCGCAACTCTCCGGTGAGGCCCTTCTTGAACTTCCAAGTCCTCTCCTCTGGTGTGCTAACTAGGTTCTCTGCGAACCTGCTGAGTCGAGTGAACTCCGATGTGTACTGAGCCACAGTCATACTCCCTTGCTGTAATGCCTCAAACTGCATCCGAAGCTCGTCTCACTCCACATCCGGAAAGAACTTCTCCTGGAACAACAGTTTGAATTCTTTCCATAGAACTTAGGGTTCGGTCAACTGAAGCTCCTCTCTATACCAAGCTCTAGAAATGTCAAAAAGTCGTATGCTCGCAACCTCGGCCTTCAGATCATCTGGAATTCGCGCTATCTTCAGTATCCGCTCGGCATTTTCTAGCCACTCATCTGCGTAGACTATCCCCTCATGGCCCCAAAAATCCATCGGGTAGAGGTTCTGATAATCTCTTGCGGTCCCTAACCTCGGCGCTGCTGGTGCCGGTGGTGCTGGTGGAGCGGGCTCCCAGACTCGGAGCACATCCATGATCGTCGCCCGAAACTACGTGGCTTGGTGCTTCTGTGCCTCCATAAACTGCTGGAAGAAGGCCATCATCTGGGTACCATCAAATGTTATCGTCGGAGGAAGCGGCTGAGGCGGAGGCGGTGGAAGCTGCTCCTGCGCATCGGGTGCAGGCTGCTCGCTAGTCCCAGCGTTCTTCGTGGCGACCATCCTGTAATAGAAAATAAACCGTTGATTGCTATGTCCTAGAAAATCATAAACTAACCTAGTAAATCATAAGTAAAATCAAATTTAAATAACAATAACCATAACCATTTTCCCATGGATCCTATGCTATGATGTGTTTTCCTTAGCTTCGTCGGTCCCCCAATAGCACTTTATAGCCTAAGTGCCATTAGGATAGACCTGCATGGAAGACCACTAAAAATATGTCACGACCCGCTCTCGAATAATCGGACACGAGTCGGATACGCCCAGCCTTCTTCGATGGACACGATGAAGTAAGTTGTACAATACTAAGAAAAACTCCAAGTCACAATGTAATGTAAACAATCACAGAATCTATAAACGTCCCAAAAAAATCACCACAATCCACCAAGTTAATTTATACAATATCATCTGGAGACAAATCCGGTAAAAGTAAAATATACAATGATAAAATCAAAATACAAAGTAGAATATCCAGAAAAAATAAAATAAAATAAATGCTACACTATCCAATGATATCACCGTGCTCCATGTGGCTTCAAGCTCGCCTGCAACGTATCCTGTCAGAAAAAGAGCAATATACAACCCCGACAAGAACAATATACAATGTAATCTAAAATACAGAATACAAGGTGAAACCCGAATGCCAAAACTTAAAATGAAACTATGGTACCAGAAGTGGAGTGCAAAACTGAAGCCAATGGACATGATAATCAATATGCAAAGACAATGAACACGACAATCAATGAACAATACCATGAACACGACAATCAATGCAAGTGTGACCTTTTTGAAATATTACCTAATGTGTGACCTGCTTAAGGACCACAATCTACAATCAATCAATTCACAATTCTACAATTCTACAAGGTACGGCTTAATCGTACGTGAGGTGTACGATTAGGCTATCCACAATACCTATGTTGGGTATCACACAAAAGTTAATATTTTCTCCAATCCCCGTAATAAACAATGACTCACAATACAATGACGAACAAGGACAATACAATAGTGGGTATCACGTGTCCGGTATGAGAACATGGAACATAAATATAAGACAGAAAGAGAAAGTAAAGATCGAGTCGGTGTACTTGCCTCGCTTTGGAAGCACGGGAGTAGTACTGCATGAATGAATATCACATGGTATTTGGTACAAGTTGTTTGGGTTGAAACATTTAACTAACTATTTAGCTATACTAGAACCAAGCTAATTATTCATTTAATTTCAAACACATATATAGATATAGATTTTATCCAAAATGCTAGTGAAAATATTTAAACTATACTTAGCAAAACCATTATGTTTAGAAAATATTCATTGTCCAAATGACCTACTAAGAGTTTATCAATTTATCAAAGTATATATATAATATATATATCTAATATATATATATATATTATATATATATATAAATATATATTAATATATATATATATAATAATGTATATATATACATATATATATATATATATTATATATCTATTA
>JANAVB010036019.1:16801097-16843597 GCA_029216955.1 Iris pallida
TCAAACTAATTATCAAGGTACAGAGACAATCAATCCCAAATCCTAATTAGTTAATAATTTAGTAATAATGCATTATTATGATTAAGTGGGAACTAAAGGTATTTACTAGCTTATAGTAACAATAACTCAGTTATGAATAAAACAATCCTAAAACCAAACTTTTCCTATAAGTTTAAATTTATTAACAAAATCTACTATTTTTTCCAAAATGGATGAAATTCAGGAATACTAAAAAAAATTTCTTTAAACTATTGTTCAAGTAAATTTTGGTTTTTCTTAAGAAAATACTATTAACCTAAAAGAAAAATTTTAATATTCCAAAAGTTTACAAAAAAGATTTAGGGAGTTACAAGGGTTTTGCTCTCTAAGGAGACACTGGAAACTTGAACTTTTATTTTTTATTTTCCTCCCCACTTTTTTCTATTATGCTTTCTTGCTTGTTCTTGTTCATAATTATATTTTTTGAGATTATAGTTTAGTCATTCAATTACTTGATTATTAGTGTACTTAGTATATAGTTCATCAAGTATTGCTATAATAGTAGGTTGACTGCATCAATATCATTCAATCTGGCCACCTACCATTGCTTGGCAAATGAATCAGAGTGTCCAACAAAATTATGGTCTAATAATCATCTTCCCGAACTATATATCATGTCATTTTTAGACTCTCTATACGCAATTGATTGCTTACATAACCAATCACTCATTGAGCTACTCCAAGATGCATTGATTACATTTAGTGTATTAAAAGGTTAGTTCTACTCAAAACTACTGCAAGCTAAACAGAGGTAAAGTTATAGTCGTGTTAGCGTGTGTGTGTGCCGTGTCTGTGTCAGCGTGTGTGTGTCGTGTTTGCGTCAGCGTGTGTGTGTGTTTGTGTCAGTATGTGTCGTATCTGTATCAACGTGTGTCTGTGTCGTGTCAGAAAAAGGGAGAGAGGGTTAGGACTACCTGCCTTGGTCGGGGTCGGGTCGGGGTCGCCGGGGCTGGAGCAGCTGTAGAGGGGACTGGAGCAGCGGCGTCGGCGGTGGAGGACTGTAGCAGCATTGGAGGGAGGGGGTCACCGGAGGGAGGGGGTCGCCGGAGACGGGTGGGGTAGGGGAGAAAATTCTTGGGGAGAGTGGAAGAATAAAAATTTTAGGGAAGAAAAATAAAAAGTCAATCGGCCAGCAACCCTATACAAAATAATTTAGCGACGTTAGTAAAAGACGTCGCTAAACGTCGCTGTCCACTAATATTCTGGCGACATTCTAGTGGATGAGTCGCTAAACATCGCTGACAAAAATATACCAACGATGTCTACAGACTACACCGCGACTTTTGCTTTCAAAACCATATTGCATGCCATGAACTGTCGCTGAAAGTCGGTGATAGTAACGTTCAGCAACGTCAATTTTATTTGTCGCTAAATACAACAAAGATAGCAACATTTTTAACCGATGTCACTAATATCGTCGCCAATATGACTTATTTTGTTAGTGACCTTTTAATATGTGATCAGGCTGGTCCACTACACCGCACGATCTACATAGGATTTGAATCCTCAATTTCTACATTACATGAAATAAAATACGGTCTATACTGTCTACATTGCATAAAATAAATCACGGTCTATATTGTCTATATTGCACAAAATAAAGCACGGTCTACGTGGTTGATCACATATCTACTTAGTACATACTTCTCCATCCTACTACTACTAATGGATTAGTCACAACAATAAATCACAAAACATAGTACAATAAAAACATAATATCATGACAATAATCCATATGCCACTAACCCGTGTGACGGACATGTCAAGAATTAAATATGTATCACTAATCATGCAATTATAGTAATTAAAAATACTAGAAATAAACTTGAAATGTACTCGCCTGAAGTTTTTAGCTGCTGAAACAGATAATACCATTGAGTCCAAGATTGTCCAATTGGCTAGGGCTGATACGTAGGAGTTCATATTCACAAGAAAAGGAGGAGTATGATTAGTCATGATCAAGAGCGTATAATCGAAGGAATTTATGTAAATAATTATTTATAACCATTTTTAGAAATTATTTATAATCTTTGAAAATACCTTTTTATTACAAAAATATTTTTGGGCAAATACTTTGAAATCTAGAAAATTATTTTTTGGTTAAAACACTATTTTGCCAAAATACAATTTAGGCCAACTTATATATTTAAAAAGTAGCTATAAATATTATGATAATATTATTATTATTTTCTAAGTTAAAACCATATTTAAAAAACTAAAATAATATTGTATTATAATTCAGAAAATACTAATAGATTTCCCCAAAATAATAGAAATAACAGTAATAATAATAGGAAAACAACATACATATACATATATTCTAACAATATTAAAATATTATTAATGATAATAATATAATCCTAGCTAATGATAATTAACATAACAATACTAGCAGGGATTAGTAATTATTCTCTTCCCACAGCAAGTCAAGCATATTTGAAAACATGTGGGAGAGGGATTGACTATTGACTAAAGAGGGGACGTAAATCGAGGAGTCATTACAAAAGAATTTACCAGAGAATCCTCTCTTTTCTAATTCTCTCTCTTTCTTAATTCTTCTAATCTCCATAAATTCCTCACAAAGGAACTTCATCGAGAGATAGAGAACGGAAGGAAGAGAGGGAGCATAGGAAGAGAGCGAGAAAGGAAGGGTTTGGGACCTCATCGGAGGCAGGGCTCGTCGGGTAGCGTGACTTGGTGGCGGAGTTGTTACTCTCGTTTCCCGTTATACGTATTTTTAGTATATGTGTACTGATTTTCGACCCGTATTATGATTTGTCTAGCATGGTTTGGTCTTGGTTTAGCTTGGCTTGGTTTAATTTGGTATGGTTTGGGTCAAGATGGTTCATCATATTGAACCCTCTATATAACCCAACCCCTTTCGCTCTCCTCCTTTACTTTTATTTATTTCTTCATCTACTTTTCTTCTTCATTTATTTTCTCCTAAACCCTTAGGGAAGTGGCTTCATGAGAGATCTCATGTTTTATTGTTCCAATGTCTTCCTTACATAATTTTATGACCCTTTAGTACTTGGTATTTTTGTTTTCTGTGGATAAAATCTTGTAGGTCTAAGTTTACTCAAATCTTGGTTTTCTTGGGTTTTGATCTATCAAACTTCATTATTTCAAGTTTTGATTGTTCCATGTTGTAGAGAATTTCTTTCTACCAAATTTAGACCTTTGAAATTCCAGATTTCGAGTTGTTTTGAGGGATTTATGAACTTGGGAAGTTCATGGGTTCCATGAACTCATGCTCTCGGCATGGAGAAGAAGAACAAGGCTAGGCGCATAGCTCTTTTTATGCACCCACAACAGCCTTTCCTTTGGGCGCATAGCCCTATATATGCGCCCCAAGCAACCTACTTCCTTCAGCTTGGGCGCATAGCTCTTGATATACGCCCATAGCTCTTCAGCTTGGGCGCATGGCTCCTGATATACGCCCACATAGCCATGGAAGATAGTCTTCTTGCTTTCCTTCTTGTACACCCTGTCCCCAGCATGTGGACGCATGATGCTTTGGGCGCATACTGCCCTTGGGCACATGTTGTCACTAGCCCCCTTCCTTTTGCCATGATAATTTATATTACTTTCTCCATGCTTGACCCCATGGTCCTTAGTGTAAGTTGTGACCTTTGAGCTTGACGGTCATACTCCCATGATAGTCTTGTATATTGTTATTATCTGTGTTACGTATGTACTCTAGGCTTTAAGCACGATCTTAGGATGACATGTATACCCCTTGACTAATCCTTCGGTGGCCCGTCGTGGCGCACTCTTAACCAGTAAATTCTTGGCATATACGAGCACGGTAAGATAAACATAAACATGACTTGGAAATATGGCCTAACATGATAACTCTTGATAGTGGCCCATGGTGGCACACTCTTGACAAGCCCCTTGACATGATAACACTAACAGTGGCCCGTCGTGGTGCACTCTTAACAAGTAACAGGTAAACATGACATGTACAAGCTTGATAGTGGCCCGCGGTGGCACACTCCTGACAATTAATCTTGACAAGTTGCAAGTAACTCTCGTCTTGACACCGTGGGTAATTTTTCTTGATTGTGTCGGTACAAACTATATGTCCCGTCTTACATCATGTCTAGGACATGAATTCCTGATTTCCACGGTTAGGGATCTATACTGAATCTGACTAAGTTAATGACTAGTTTGATCATGTAGATCATAATGAGAATTCCCAGTCATAGGCAATCCTATTATCTTGGCGCCTCAAGTGGACTTGTAGCCTGCCGACGAGTAGGGCACATTTTTAGCACACTGTTATGTGTTGCACCATAAAGTCACCTAATCAACTCTCTCAATCTGCGGAAGGATAACTGGATAGTCTGCAGGGCTTGTGACTGTTGGAACATCTCATTGCATCTTGTAGTAACAAGGCTTGTGGTAACCCAAGTTAGTTAAAGTATCAAGCCGTACGCATTGCTTGGCTGTGATTGATGGATGGGGTCCAGTCTAGTCTTATCTAGACAGTGCTAATCTATGATTACTTCAGTATATTACTGTTATGCTTTACTCTTATCGATAAATGATTGGAGACTAAGCTCTGTTCAGGTGAAGGGTTACAATCCCGGTCCTTGTTTGGTTTACGGGTTGTAACTTGGTTACCGGAATAGTCGTTTAATTATCTTATCGTTTATCACCCTGTTTTCTCTAACTCATGTCTTTTGTTATCATTGATGTCTTTATGTGCTAATATATTGGTTTTAGTTCTTAAGTGAAGCCTCCATTGTGGCACTTGCTCTTCTGGGTTCTGACCCAGCTAGTTTTGTATGGCCAAATTTTGGAGTAGCACCCGAGGATCTACTTATCTTCCAGCCAAATAATGAACACCAGGCGTAACCCTAGCAATGAGTGGTTTCTTCTTTTGTTCCCTGCTCTATTGTAAATTATTCTTTTGAGGCATTTAGCCACCGAGCAAGTGTTAGCTCGTGTTGAAACTTACTTTTGTCTGCCTAAGGGCTGTAACATGATTGACAAATCCTAGGGTTGATCGTGTATGACTTAAAATCTTGCTAGTCTTTGCATTTTTATGACTAGTTTTACGATCATCTAAATATGTAATATTTGGGATGCCTTACCTTGTATGTCTGATGATCTAATATCTTATAACATTTACTTGCTTGCTTGAGATTGAGATAATAGTTTGTTCTTGACCATAAGGGACTGTTGGCTTGAAGTTAAACCCTTATGCATCTAATCAGTCATGACCATATATCGAGGTGGGTTACACTTTAATTTATGTAGCTGACCGTGTCTGTCCCTCGCTCTCCAGTATTCTGGTTCTGGGGTGTGATACGGTTTAAGTGGTGGCCCATGTAGGTCTTATAAATCAAGATGTATGAGAGTTTTACTGAATAGATGTCTCAATCAGCACTCGCCCTTGATCTCTACTCGTGTCTTCTAATCTTTCTAAAATCTTAACCTGATCACATGCTTATATCCTCGATCTATCTTGGTCCTTCCTTATTGTTTCCTATGTCATTTCTTCAGTGGCATTGCTCCTGGTCCTACCGATCAGCAAGGTGGAGCAGCTCTAGTGAACCAACAGCAACCTGGGGACCAAGCCTAGCACTCTGGAGCAGCTTTCCAAGTCATGTATTCTGGGAACCCAGAGCCCCAGGTTCAGCCAGTCCAGCCTGTAGAGCCTGACAATGGAGTCCTGGTAGGGCTCATCCGAGAATTGCTTGCCTCACAAGATCGTCGGGGCGATGCCCTACACCAGACAGTACAAGATCTATGGACAGAGTTGGTTATCAAGGGAACAATGCGGCCAACAGCTTTAAGCGTCTGAACCCTCCATTCTTTTATGGCAGTGAAGATGCTATTGCTGTCGATGCTTGGCTTCAGGAAATAGAAGTTATCCTGTAGGCAGCTAAGATTCCTGAGGAAGAGAAGGTGTTCGTAGTGCGCCTGCAGTTATTGGACTTAACCCGCAGCTGGTAGGGATGCAAGCAGTTGGTTTGGTGACGCCTGTCTTATAGGCGGTATTTAGCAACAAGTTCCAGACGAAGTATTTTGATACAGTAGCTCGGTATGATCTGCAGACGATATTCGCTAATCTCAAGCAGATAGGAAGGACGGTCGATGGATATACGGCTGTAATCCCCCAAAATTTTAGAGAATTATTTTTATATAACTGGTTATACATGTTGTGTTGAATTATTTTATATTTTATAACAAGTTTGGCATTGAATTGTGTAATTTTTATAGCAATTAGCAACACAAATACTACTATTAGTATTTCTTACACAATCTCACTCAAAAATATATTTTCAAGTGATTACTAAATTTTTGGAAAAAATTTAGATTTTATACTAAATATTTTATGATATATTGCACTAATCAAATTATTTAGTAAATAGCTAGATATAGAAAGTTTCGATTATTTTAAATCAAAAGCTAGTGTAAATATCTTTATATGGATCTACTTGCCAAATAATTTCTTTAAAATACTTTATAAGGTTTAGTTAAATTACTAGGATTTTTGTATATTTTATTTGGTCATATAATTATTAAATGCTATAGATATATATATATATATACATATGTATTTACTGTTTTAAAAAAAATATATAACTCAGGTTACTGTTCCCCGAAGGGAACAGTAGCTGATGCCCAGCCCACAGGGCTCGGCCCAACAATCTGGCCTGTGCAGCCCAGCCCGGCTAGCCCATGAAATTTTCCCTCAAGGCCGACTGATATAGCACCGTAGCTATATATATGCCGCGTAGGAGAGTCTTCACCCCTGAAACCCTAGCAAAACACCTCGTTGACCTCAAGGATCGACTCCAGCGTGAACCGCACACTCCGGTGCCGCCATCCTGCCGTCGACAACCGGCCGTCGTCGCCTAAACATCGTCGGACCGACCCAAAAATAGAGTAACTCTGTTTTACTCGACCGCAGGTACGCCAAATTCTCCCTCGTCGTTCTTCCATCATACTCGACTAATTTTGATTTCGTCGAATCCTACATAGAGCCTATCTAACCCTCTCTAAACCCCTTCAGATAGAATCTAGTAAACCCTAATATCTTGCTCAGAAAATTGAACAAAACTTCCCAAAAAAACTGTTGGAACAGAACAGTTTTAGGTTGCCCAAACCATCGACTTGGAAGCCGATTTTTGACCCATATACTGAGGGTTTCAGCAAACCAACTGAAAACAGTAAAACACAACATATACAGGATTAAATCGCACCTGTTAGATTTATATTTCAGTTAATATACAAGAAGATAATTGATGTTGAAGATTCAAGAAAATCTATTTTTGAAACTAAAAAATTTTAGAAAACTTTTCCCGATACGGCGTACGCCCCGACAAACCGGGCGACGTGGTCGCACACTATACACATCAAAAGGCACATATGGATGTTGCCGACGTGTGGGAACTGACGGAACTCGATTTCGTTGCGCGTGCGCGACAAAATCAGTGCGTATCCGTCGAGATACCCCCGTATCGTCATTTTGTAAACTTGACCATACCTTTATGCACGTTCTTCGTATTGAGACGAAACTTGTGCCAACAGGACCTTATCATTTTTCTGGTCCTGTATACCAAGTTTGGTCCAATTCTGAGAAGGTTGATCGGAACGCTAAATTGGCGGGCCTGCGACCCGCTCTAACGGGCAATTTTGTGCACGGCCCACCGGAATCCAACTTTGGACATACGGTTGGGTTCGTCTCCTCAAACCAGACCCGTAGACATGTAGTTTGATGATTTTAGAAATTATAGGTTCTGGCACGCATTTCGGTGCAAAACGGGTCCAACGGCGGACATCGTTTTGACCCAAAATTACGATTTTGCCCCTGTTCCAGAATTAGACTTTTAGACAGGCATTTCCTAGGTATTTCTTTTATGCCAAATCTGTTCGTGATATTTATTTCAGCATCCGAGATCGTTCGTAAAAGTTGGCTTTCTTTGCTTCCCTACTTTGACGATTTGAGTCATCAGGCGTTGCCATTCTGCACATTACCTCCAGGCAATATACCTTGCCATCCACTGTTTATTTATTTAGCTCATATTTTATGCATACTTCATTATTTTCTTTATAAAAATAACTGTGATACATGGCATAACTTGTTAGAACTTACTGTTCAGTTATATTCTTGCTATGTATTATTTTCTTACCCATTAAACCTAGAGTTAAGGGAACGCCTTGTTTTGTTGCATTCATAGGCCTTGACACATTGTAAGACAAAGTGTTGAGTCATATATAGAACTCAGATACGCATGATTGGCTCGCCAACAGTACATATAAGCCATGCGATAGGATTAACCGCTAATAGACATTGTATGCTTAGTTTGACTTAGCGGTTAATAGGGGTTATATGTGTTGTGGATACAACATAGTAGGCATTGGACGGGTAGTACATATCCTTAGCGTATGGGCTACTTTACACATTTTCCTTATGACCGTACGCTCCACCAGAGATGCGGGTTGACGACCCCTTATTACTGCTGGCCACTGACGTTCGTGGAACGATTATGCCTGTGGCCCCTGGTGCCCCAAAGGGGGACTATGCCGATCCCACTTTTAGCCAGGGCCCATGCGTTGGAGGGATGTACTTAAACTGTATTGACATAGAATGGTAGGCTACCCTTATTTGTTAGGTACGAGTACTCTTGGTTTGGGTACTTGTATCTGACCGTGGCTTGGAATAATTTGTGGCAGATGAGTTTGCCACATCCTGTCCTTGTTTGGTTGTAGGTGTGGCTTACAACTCCGATGAGAAGGTATTGAACCTTGTTGGGGTCCGGATACCATATTGGATTTGTGACTTGGATAGATATTTCACTGAGGGTCAGGATGCCATCACCTGTCCTTATTTGGTTGGGGAGATGGTACGCTAATCCAAATGGTGAGATATTGGACCATGTTATGATCTGATCTTACTTATTCTTATTGAGCAGTATTTATTCAGTTATGTGGCATGTTCTTTTTGTATCTTGTTACGTCCCTCTGAGGACCTGGTGATTTCTCCAGGTATAGGTGTGCAGGACTTCCCGCAGGAGTATGGCTCCGCTATAGACTCATCCTTCACGTTCGAGCGAGTTGTACCTTCTGATCACAGCTATCCCTATTGGATCGAGGAGCCTATTTAGTCATCAATTCTTATTTTATTTATCTTAGAGGTCAGACTCTATTTCCTTTCAGTTTATTCTAGTGCCGGTAGTAGATTTGTCTTCGCCCGGCCAACAACTTTATTTTGATATTTACTTTGATTCATGAGATACCATTTTTCTTTATATTTTGTGTGGATGAGACGTAGTTTTTACCTGTGACAGTCTATTGTTATTCACATAACAGCTTATGCGTATATTCGAGATTTCTATATATTGGAGTATATCTCGTATATATATTGCTGGCATGCTACGTTTATAGTCCTACGTATTTTGGGACAAGGGCATTACAGCGGCCGAGTTTTCAAGGCTTAGTCGGTTTGCTCCCACCTTGGTGGCAACTAAATTGGACCGAGCATAGCGATTTTAGCAGGGACTCCACCTAGAGATCATTATATCATTAGAGTAGTTTAAGCACCAGACGTTTGATGCCATCTTTCGAGCAGCAAAGAGGCATGAGTATACTTCTCAGAGGATAGTAGATCGAATCGAAGAAAGGAAGAGGTCCCATGGACAGATATCCCAGTCATCAGTACTAGCCCCGGCAGCTAGGGCTTTGACTATTGGAGCTCCTAAGTGGGCGACCACAGTTTTATTGGTTCAGCACTCGACACCGACGTATCCTCAGCAACAGAAGCAGAAGCATTCTTCCGCAATGGGATGCTCTTATTGTATGAAGCCTGGACATGTAGTATCAGAGTGTCGTAGAGCACAGGGATTGTGCTTGGCTTGTGGGGCACCGAATCACAAAATAGGATCCTGCCCGCATAGAGCCAGTTCATCATCGTCAACCTTAACCAGTCTATCGGTTAGGGGTCCAGCACCAGTACAGCAGCAGTACCAGCCACTGAGGCCATTGTCGCCTCAGGCTCAATAGTATGCCCAAGCTTATATTCAGAACTGGCAGAGAGGTTTCTAGCAAAGGGGACCAGCACCAAGAGGACAATGTCAGGCTATGGCTCTGACCGTGGTAGAAGAATTGGCATTAGGTGAGGTGGTGGCTGGTACCATTCTCGTCAACTCTTTTCCAGCTTCGGTACTATTTGATTCGGGTGCATCGCATTCTTTTATGTCTACACGATTTGCTACAATGATAGGACTGGAGCCCGAGTCATTATCAGTAAGGCTCAATATACTCACTGGTAAAGGTTTTGTGGGGGTAGATAGAGTCTTTTTCTTGTTCTAAATCGTAGTTAGCGGTAAAGAGTTTTTTGCTAGATTGATAGAATTTCTGATGGCCGACTATGATGTGGTCCTAGGAATGGATTGGTTGAAGGATCAATACGCAAGAATAGACTGCCATATTGGCATGATTATTTTTGGTATTTCAGGCGAACCAGAGTTTTTATTTTCCAGAGGTGAAGTAGAACCTTCTCCACCAGTCTTGCGGATGGTAGTAGCAGTAGCAGTTCAGTTTCCCAGAGTAATAGAACACTACCAAAATAACCAACTTTAGCGACGGCCACATCCGTCGCTCATCCGTCGGTACCATAAATTATCGACGGAATAGCGACGGATATTTGATGAAAATGGCCGTCGGGAAATACGTCGTCGCTAAAACTTGTCCGTCGCTAAGCCGTCGGACAAATAATTAACCGACGGACTAGCGACTGATTACCGACGGTTGCCTTTCAATGGTTTAGCGACGGATTAGCGACGTGTTCCCGTCGGTTTACATGCCATATAATATTAAAATATCCGTCGCTAATCCGTCGTAAAAAGGTCGGTAAAAGCGTATCAGAGAGGTTCCTGATACGCAAAATCAGTCGCTATTCCGTCGCCATTCCGTCATAAACCTCGATGTTATAGCGACGGATTAGCGACGGGTAGGGCGTCGGCCTTGTTCTGGAAAACTTCCATATTTCCAGAACCATGTCGACGGATAATGGGTCGATATTCCGTCGCTAGTCCGTCGTCATCCTCGACAGATTAGCGACGGATTAGCGACCAACTATCCGTCGCTAAGTCTCTGGAAACCTACCATATTTCCAGAACCATGTCGACGGGATTTGCCGTCGCTAGGTAGTCGATATTCCGTCGCTAGTTGGTCGCTATCTCGTCGCTACCTGCAAATTTATTTCAACCAGTTAGCGACGGATTCACCGTCGCTAGGTAGTCGCTAGGTGGTCGCTAACTGCAAAATATTTTATATCACCCAGTTAGCGACGGATATTCCGTCGCTCGTCCGTCGGTAACTGCAAAAATTTATATAATCCGTCGCTAGTGAGTCGCTAGTCCGTCGCTAAATGTAACATTAATTAAAAAAAATTACAGAAACATTCTATTTCCTTTTCGTAAATATTATACATATTCATAATATCCAATATCCAAACATCCATGTACGATCAACAAATATCCAAATATCCAAATTCATAATATCCAATATATCCAAATTCATAATATCCAAATATCCAATAACAAATATCCAAATATCCAAATTCATAATATCCAAATATCCAAATTCATAATATCCAAAAATAGTACAAATATCATTTTCCCGGAGATGGATCGCGTTGTCGTCTCGGCGCCGCCTCGGCTCTGCGGATGTACTCTTCCACCATGTACGCCGGCACCTGGGACAACACATGCTCTGGAAGCGTACGGAGCTGCTCTGGCGACATCAAGTCCATGAGCCCAATGAGCACAGTATCCGGTACCAGGCGGACCTCGGCAGAACGGTCAAATGAATAACGTCCAGGGTCGGAAGGACCGGCAACCGCACTAGACGTACCGGGAGCAGACGGATCTGAACCGGGAGCAGAAGGACGCGGAAGGCGCTCCAGCACATCCGACATTAGACTCCGCATTTCCGACATATCGGAGGTGAGAGTCGCAAGCTGCGACCTCATATCGTCCGACGGAGGCGCGGGAGGAGGCGGGGGCGGTGGATATCTCGGAGTCGCGCCCTGCAACGATGCCGCCATGGAACCTACGCCGTAGACGCGCCCTTTATTAAAGCCGCCGACAGACTCTACGAACACGTCGTCGTAGCGAGCGGCCATAGAAGAGGGCGTCTGGGTGGGCGTCGTTTCGTCGACAACCTCGGCAGGGGGCTCAATCTGACTAAGGGCCTCACGATATGCAGCCTATCCAATGAATGTGTTTATACTATAAGTTTTCTTAAGTTATAATCTAAATCCTATGTTTCCCTAAGTTATAATTTGAATCCTACGTTCACCTAATTAAGTTAACAATAATTATATTTCTAATATAAATCTTATAAACGTAATTACTTACATCAGTCGCCTGGGCCCTCGCGTCGACGAAGCTCCCGTCTGCCCGCCTCTTGTGTGTTTGCAGGAATACATCGTAGGCGGTGACCGACTCCGGCTCTCTCCCCTCCTTTACCGCCTGTCGTGCCTGCATACGAAATATACGTCGAATTTAATTAACTACGTATATTAATAGTACCGAATTTAATAGTGAAATGAATTTGCGGTATCTCACCAAATCTGCACGCGTCGCTGCGTGAGGCTTTGAACCTCCCGTATGCAGACCAGCGGCCTGTCTGCTCGCCTTCATTTTCTCTGATTTCTCCCTGTACTGAGCAGTATTCATCTTATCCAACATCTGCTCGTAGTACTCCTCCCGGAGCCACTTCTTCCTCGAATGCGCCGTACGAACGTCGTACACCGCATCCCGTATCTTCTTCCCGACGGCGGCTTTGTAGGCCTTGCGAATCAACTCCTCGCGATGGGGGGGGCCACCAGAACGTCGTCTGACATACAAATTAAATTATCACGTAATTAAAAAATTAGTGGATTAAAGAATAATTAATAATTAACCAAAAGATATATATACCTTCATCTCCTCGAGCCAGACGTACTGCATGTTCTGAGGCACCTCAGAAAAATTGAGGTAGGGGCCATGGTAGTTTTCCCGGATAATTTGCCCGAGTATCCGGGCAGCATCATACGGGAAAAACCTACAAAGAAGCAAAGACTGGATTATTAACTTGAATAAATGAAACAAATTTAATAAATTAACTTAAATTTACTTACGTATCACCCACGGGCCATAGCTCTCGTCGGTTCTCGCCTATCGGCCTCTCTGGAGGCGTCGGAGGATCCGCGGGTCCGCGGATGTACTCACTGGTAGCAGGATGAAGCTGAATCCGGGGGTACTCCGGAGCCCATCCTGCAGTAACTGATGGTGTACCCGCTGGTGCATCCGGGGGCGGAACGGATCCGCTAGCGGATGGAGTCTCAGGCCTCGATGAAGATGAAGGTGGCGCAGCAGAGATAGATCGACGGCGGGAAGAGTCTGTGGCCGGGCTCTCCAGGTCGGGATCGGAGGACTCTATATCCGGAGAATGTGGAAGGCGACCACGACCGCTACCACCACGACCGCTACCACCACGTCCACCACGGCCAGTGCCGCTACCACCATGCCCACCACGGCCAGTACCGCCACCACCAGCACCACCACGGCCAGTACCGCCACCACCAGCACGAGTGGTAGTGACCATGACCTATAAATAGAACACATAAATATAATTAACAATATAGAAGTATAAATGAATATAAAACAGAACTAAAATATATATACCAGCAGCAGGGCGGCGAGTGCCGTCAAGACAATGAGAACTAAGAGTGCCATCTGTAAAAAGAAAATCATACAATAAGTAGATGATCGAACGACAAAAACATAAACTGAAATAAGAATGTGTCCGTCTAAACTGAATTCACTAAGTTAGTTGTAAGTGCTTCTAATATATACCGATATTTAATCTAATCATCGTTATCGTCCTCGTCCTCATCGTCATCGTCATCGTTCTCATCCTCATTCTCATCGTCGACTTCATCTATATCATCATCCTCATCGTCGACTTCATCTGTATCATCATCCTCATCCTCATCCTCATCCTCTTCTTCTTCTTCTTCTTCTTCTTCTTCTTCTTCTTCTTTTTCTTCTTCTTCTTCTTCTTCTACTTCTTCTTCAGGCTCAATACTTGGGACAAGACGCCTCTTTCTCCCCTGGTTGACAGCTAAGTCTTGTATATCAACCTCTTCCTCCCCTCTATTTTCCTCAGCATGAGGTATATCGACATCTTCCACGTCCATGGTATCCGACTGTTGTCCCATGTATTGGGGCTTCTCAATCTGGTCCTCTTGGTATGCTGGGTCTCCAACGTTGAATGTATTTCTAGATTTAATCTTGCATACTGCCCACCAGTCAAATCGATCTCTACGACGCCTTGGGTAGCTTGTATAGTAGACTTGAACAGCCTGACTTGCTATCGCAAACGTGTCGGACCCTCTATACCTCCTGCGATGATTTATATCGACGAATCCAAATTGTTTATCGATTCTCCAACAGATATTTGGTCTCGTATCGAACCACTCACATTTGAACATCACAATATGCATATCATATGGGGCACTATATTGTAAATCTACAATCTCCCGAAGCACTCCATAATAGTCAAAGTCCGGCTCGTCGTCATAGATGGTGCCTCTTATGCAAACACCAGAATTCTTGGAATCGAAGCCGTCATTGAGAAATTCGGCATTTATAGCATGCTGAGTTGACTTAAACTTGAAGCCATTAACGACATAGCCTGACAAAGTCTTTGTATGCTTCTTCGGTCCCAATGCCAAATAACGAATGCTCTCATTTATGAGTGTTGTTTCAGGCAATAAAACCTGTAAACATGTATTGATAATTTAAATATTTTAGCTGTATATATTTTAATGGTAGCCGCATAACATATTATCTCAGTTACTTACGTATTTACGAAACCAGGACGGAAAGGTACAATCAACCTCTCTTTGAAGTCCCTCATCTGTAATATATGGTGTCCTCATTTTGACTTCACCTCTAAATACACTGTTAGAGAGAATAAAAATAAGTGTAGTCACTTAATTCACCAAATTAGAGATTATAACGAGACGTAGTCACTTACTTCTCCAAATCTCTCACTTCTTGTATGTCACAATTTAACAAGACATATCGGTGAGCGGTATCGTACTCATCGTCGGTCAACCACCGTTTCTTACTAGCCCCAATAGGCTTGCCCCTTAAATTGAATATACCTCCATCCTCAACGTCTTCTTCATTCCTTTGAGGTCTATTTCGATTTGTCTCGACATGAGTATCGAAATAAATGGAGCAGAAATTTGACACCTCCTCGATAAGATATGATTCGCATATCGAAGCCTCTATATGAGCCTTATTGCCAACTTTCTTCTTTAGATGGTGTAGGTACCTAAAGAGACAAATTATCTTGAGAATTAATAATGAATTGTAAAATGCACTTAAATTTCACTTAAATTATATCAATTTTTATTTACCTTTCAAAGGGGTACATCCATCGATAATGAACAGATGCACCGACACGGGCTTCGTATGCTAGATGAATCGGTAGATGCTCCATGCTGTCGAAAAAGCCCGGTGGAAATATTTTCTCTAACTTGCAGATTGTTAAGACAATCTTCTCCTCAAGTTGTACCATATGTTGCACCGTCAGCTTAGTTGAACAGATATCCCTGAAGAATGTAGACAGCTCGGCCAACGGAACACATACAGCAGAAGGCAACAACTCTCTCAAAGCAATGGGCAGTAATCTTTCCATAAACACGTGGCAGTCGTGACTCTTCATTCCCGTTAGCTTGCGTTCATTGAGATCAACGCATCTAGACAAATTCGAAACATAGCCGTCGGGAAATCTTAAATTAGATATCCACTTGCAGATTATTAATCTATCTTCCTTGCTCAATGTGTATGGCGCTATAGGCTTACTTAATTGTCCACCAGCACCCCTTTGTATCAAGTTCAGATGAGGACGCTTGCATATCTCGGCTATGTCTTGTCTTGCTTTTGGATTGTCCTTCGTCTTTCCTTTAATATCCATTACGGTATTGAAGACATTATCGAACACGTTCTTTTCGATATGCATGACATCAAGATTATGCCTTATAAGATTATCTTTCCAATAAGGCAAGTCCCAGAAGATACTCCGTTTGGTCCAGTTATGGCTTTGTCCGAACCCCTCGACACGATGGTTCGATGGATCTTCCATTGCGGTGGGCAATTCCTTTACAGCTTCCCAAATATCGTATCCCGAAAATCTGGCAGGAGGTTGAGAAAATTCTTGTTTTCCATATCTGAACGCGTCCTTATTCTTTCTCCAAGGATGGGTCGCGGGCAGAAATTGACGGTGACAGTCAAAGAAAGAAGTTTTTCCTCCATGCCTAAGGCGGAACACCTTACTATTTTCCATGCATATCGGACAAGACATGTTGCCGTGCGTACTCCATCCCGACAGCATACCGTATGCTGGAAAATCATTGATTGTCCACATGAGTGAAGCTCTCATCTGAAAGTTCTGTTTCCTGGAAATATCATAGGTCGTGACGCCGATCTCCCACAGCTGTTTCAGCTCATCCACCAATGGCTGTAAATATATATCGATGTTATTCGTCGGATTTTTAGGACCGGGTATGATAGCTGTCAGAAACATATAAGGAGTCTTCATACACATCCATGGTGGCAGATTGTAAGGGGTAAGAATGACCGGCCAGCATGAGTACTGAGATCCCGACTGTCCGAAAGGGGCGAAGCCATCAGCACATAGCGCCAGGCGTACATTTCTAGGCTCTGCAGCAAAATCTGGATGACACAAATCAAAATATTTCCACGCCTCTCCATCCGAAGGATGTGACAATTCTCCTTCGTCCTTTATGCGTTCTTCGCTGTGCCACGTCATGTGTTCTGCTGTATTTAGAGACATATACATCCTCTGCAAGCGCTTCGTGATCGACAAGTAATGCATATACTTGTAAGGACGTCGTTTTCTAGTCGACTTTCCTTTTCCCTGTACTGGCTTGTAATGATCCGCATTACAGAAGCTGCAACTTTCTGATACGCAATTCTCTTTGTAGTACAACATGCATCCGTTGCGACAACAATCTATCTTCTCGTACCCCAGTCCCAGTTGTCGGACCATCATCTTTGACTTGTAGAAGTTTTTTGGTAGCTCTTTTGATTCCTTCGGTAACACCTCCTTGATTACTTCTGTGATCCGATTATAGCAAGCTTGTGGCAAGTTAAAATCAGACTTTATGTTCAACAACCGCATCGTCACTGACAGTGCGGAATGAGTCTCACAACCAGGATATAGAGAAGTATCTGCGTCCTGAAACATGTCATAGAACTCCTTCGCCTCGGGATTAGGATCCTCCGGATCAAAATTAGGCCCTGCCGCATCATACACCATATCTCGTACAAGGTTCTGCAGATCTCCATAATCAATAGAGCATCCGTGGTCTTCGATGACATCCGTTGCAGCATTATCATCAAAAGCATAAGTAGCAGCTTCCGCAGCCTGTCTTTCCGAATATAGTTCACCTTGCGATGACCACAGGCCGTAATTACGTACGAAACCCTTACGGGTCAAATGATCTCTCACAGTCACCACTTCTTCGTAACGTCTATTGTGACATTTAACACATGGACACTTAATTTTGTTACCGTCCATGTACTGAGCTTTGCTCATTGCATAATTAAGAAATACTTCCACGCCTGCCTGAAAATCGTCACTCACACCAATTCTACTCTCGTGTTGCCGTTTGTACATCCATGTACGATCAACAAAATAACGACTCATCCTCAATTTGGATGTGAAAATCTGTATCGTAAGACAAACTAAACATAAGAATAGCCCGATACCGATACTCATAAATTTGGATTAGGGTTAGGATGTTAGATATAAGTGAACTAGGTGATGTAGAGTACAATATAGGGAACTGTGAATGGACTGAAAGTTGCACATGAGAAGGTTCAATGAAGGGCCCATAAATGGGTCCACATCACTATACATACTCCCCCGTCTCAGGAGTGTGTCTGGCTCATATTTATAACAGCACAGGTCACAACATGTCCAGAATAGCAAAACAGAGCTCTACAATGTATATCGGTATCGGACTATTCCTACGAGTATTGGTATCGGCGATATCAATACTCGTGTGAATAGGAGATTGCAATATAAGTCTAAGCTATCTAGCTAACATGTATACTTGCATTTACATTGTATCATAACTTGTATCTAGTTACCTTGCTAATCATGTATATACTCTTAACATATATGTGAAGATACTATACTAACATGTATTTAAATCAAGGTTCAAAGTATCGGTATCGGAATCGGTATCGGACTATATATTCCTACAAGTATTGGCATCGACGATATCAATACTCGTGTGAATAGGAGATTGCAATATAAGTCTAAGCTATCTAGCTAACATGTATACTTGCATTTACATTGTATCATAACTTGTATCTAGTTACCTTGCAATATAAGTCTAAGCAATCTAGTATTCGTATCGGCGATATCGGTAGTTTCGGCGGTATCGGATCGAAGTATCGGATTTTTTTGGTATTGGAAAACAAATAATTATTAATAAATTATTTACATTTAAAAACATATAATTTATACATTTAGGTATCGGATCTAAGCAATTTATGGTATCGAAATGCAACCATAAATTATATGTTTAAAAACATATAATGTATCGGATCTAAGCAATTCATGGTATCGGAATGCAACCCATTCCCCACCCCCCCGACCCCCCTGCCCCCACTCAACACCCCCCCCCGACCCCCCTGCCCTCTCCATTACCCACCCACCCCTCCCCACCCCGACCCCCCTGCCCCCATTCCCCACCCCCAGACCCCCCTGCCCTCTCCACCCCCCACCCCCCCGACCCCCCTGCCCTCTCCACCCCCCACCCCCCGACCCCCCTGCCCCCATTCCCCACCCCCCCCGACCCCCCGACCCTCATTCCCCACCCCCCCACCCCCTGCCCCCAATCCCCACACCCCCCCGACCCCCTGACCCCATTCACCACCCCCCCCCGCCCTCTCCACCCCCCACGAAGCCGACCCCCCCCACTCCCCCCCCGGCCCCAAAACCCAAAATTAGAGAGAGAAAGAGAGAGAGAGATACCTGGTAGAGAGAGAGAGAGAGCCGCGAGAGAGAGAGAGTTTTTGGGGGGAATGAAAAATTCCTCCCCGTCGGTTCAATTTAATTTAGGGCACAGAACCTAGCGACGGAATAGCGACGGAATAAATTAGTCGCTAAACCGTCGCCAATTAAAAGGTATTTTCCGACGGATATATCCGTCGCTAGTTAGTCGCTAAAGTTCCCGCCAATGTTTTAAAGATTTTGCCGCCAACATTTGCGACGAATAAGCGACGAAAAAGAATCCGTCGCTAACGTTCGTCGACTTAGCGACGGAAACCCGACAAATTTTTACATTTAAAATTGGAAAAAATTATGTTATGTTGTCTGTCGCTAATCCGTCGCTACGATGTCGGAAATAGGTCGCTATTAGCGACGGAATCCGTCCGTCGCTAAACTTCCGTCTGTAAAGTGGGGTATTTTAGTAGTGGAAGAGTTTCCTGATGTATTTTCCGAAGAGCTTCCAGGTATGCCCCAAGAGAGAGAGATAGAGTTCACCATTGATTTGCTTCCATGAACGGCACCAGTGTCAGAGAGAGTCTACAGAATGGTACCTTCAGAATTGGAGATCATGTATAATATGATTGAAGAACTCAGAACCAAGGTATTCATTCGTGTTAGTGGATCGTCTTGGGGAGCCCCGATGCTTCTTGTGAAGAAGAATGATGGTACGTCAAGATTATGTGTTGATTATCGTACCTTAAACTCTGTAACAATCAAGAATAGATATCCCCTACCAAGGATAGATGATTTATTTGATCAACTGAGAGGAACGACAGTATTCTCGAAGATTGACTTGCGGTCAGGATACCATCAGATTTAGAGTAAGAGAGTAAGACATCCCGAAGAGAGCATTCAGATCAAGTTATGGACATTGGGTGTTCCTTGTTATGGCATTTGGAGCGACCAATATGCTAGCCATATTCATGGACCTCATGAATCGTATCTTCATGCCCTATTTGGACCAGTTCGTAATAGTATTTATAGATGATATTTTAGTCAATAGCAAGAATGAGGCAGAGCATGAGCAGCATCTCCGTATAGTTCTTCAGATTCTTAGGGAGCACCTGTTGTACGCGAACTTCAGTAAGTACGAATTTTGGCTGGATCATATTTTGTACTTAGGTCATATCATCACCAGAGGTGGAGTACAAGTGGACCCCCAGAAGATTGTGGCTATAGAGACATGGACAGTACCCAGAACCGTCGTAGAAGTTCGAAGTTTCCTAGGATTGGCCGGCTATTACCAGCGGTTTGTATCCGACTTTTCTCGGATTTCAGCACCATTGACGTAGTTGACCCGCAAGGATGTGCAGTTTGCTTGGACAGTAGAGTGTCAGAGTTTAATTAAGAAGTTGAAGCAAGGATTGATGACGGCCCCCATTCTCACGCTTCCAGATGGGACTAGACAATTTTTGGTTTATTGTGATACTTTCGGCAGAGGATTGGAATGCGTCTTGATGCAGGATGGTAAGGTAGTAGCTTATGTGTCACGTCAGCTTCGTGATCATGAGAGGAATTATCCAACTTACGACTTAGAATTAGCCGCGGTAGTTTTTGCACTTAAATTATGTAGTCATTATTTATATGGAGATCAGGTGAAGATTTTCACCGACCACAAGAGTCTTAAGTATGTGTTTACCCAAAAGAATCTTAACATGCGTCAGAGAAGATGGCTAGAGCTACTTGTGGATTACGACATCAACCTGTAGTATCATCCTGGGAAGGCCAACGTTATTGCAGATGCATTAAGCAGAACAGCAAGAGTTTATTTTCTAACAGCAGAGCCAGAGTTGTTAGCAGATCTTCAGAAGATGGGTATAGAGGTAGTTCTTCCCATGAATGTTTTATTGATGGCCAGTATGCAAGTTCAGTCCAGTATAGTTGAGAGGATTAAGATAGCTCAGTCAACGAATTCTAAACTTTAGTGGCTTAGGACATAATGTGTAGTAGGACGGAGAGCAGAGTTATGTATTCATGAGGAAGATACACTTCGACATGGAAGGTGTCATTGTGTACCCAATGGCGACACCAGGCGAAAGATCCTGGCAAAGGCTCACAGTTCACAGTATTCAATTCATCCTGGTGGCACAAAGATGTATCGTAATATCTGTCAACATTTTTGGTAGAATGTCATGAAGAGGAAGATAGCCCGGTTTGTCTCTCCTTGTTTAGTTTGCCAATAAGTTAAAGCTGAACATCAGAGACCAGCTAGACTTCTTCAACCTTTACCGATCCTAGAATGAAAATGGGGGCACATTATCATAGATTTTGTAACTGGGTTGCCTATGCTATCTGGGTTATACTTGACAGACTCACCAAGGTAGCTCATTTTTTCCCTTTCAGAATTGGCCAGTCGATGGATCACCTAGCAGAGATATACCTCAGACAAATAGTCAGGTTGCATGGAGTACCAGTTAGTATTGTATCGCACAGAGATTCAAGATATACATCATACTTTTGGCGGAGTCTTCAAGAGAGCTTGGGGACTCGTCTCAAGTTTAGTTCAACTTATCATCCGCAGACAGATGGTCAGTCAGAACGTACGATCCAGACTCTTGAAGATATGTTGTGGTCTTGTACGCTTGTCTTTGATGGTTCGCGGAAAGATCACCTGCATCTAGTAGGGTTCTCCTTAACAACAGTTTCTAGGCCAGTATCCAGATGGCACCATTTGAGGCATTGTATGATAGAAAGTACATATCCCCGTTAGTATTGGATGATACAGGCGAAAGGCAGATGCTTTGTCAGAGATGGTTACAAAGACTATCGAGGTGGTCAGACAAGTCAGAGATCATCTTCGAGTTGCGCAAGATCGCCAGCGTCATTGGGACGATTCTTATCGGCGTCCCCTTGAATTTTCTATCGGCGACCACATATTCCTTCAGATCTCGCCTACCCGTGGCGTCATTCATTTTGGCGTATGGGGAAAGCTTAATCCTAGGTATATAAGGCCATTCGATATTCTTGAGCGAGTAGGTGATGTGTCATATCGTCTCGGTTTTCTGCCGTCGTTATGTAAAGTATATGACGCATTCCATGTATCCCAATTGCGATGGTATATCCGGGATCCGAGTCATATCCTTGATCATTCGAAATTGGTTGTTGGTACCAACATTTTGTATGAGAAAAGACCCCTATCCATATTGGACCGTAAAAAGACGGTACTCAGGAACAAGACTATTAGTTTAGTCCGTGTAGCTTGGGGCCATCATTCTTTGGGTAAGTCAATGTGGGAGCGTGAGGATGATATTCGATCGCGATATCCACACATGTTTGACTCATAAGGTATAATGTCTTCCTTATGCCTTATGCTTTTAATTCCTTGCTTATGTGAATAATTGCTTGATTGACTGCTAGTCGTAGATTGCTTGTGATTAGTATAGCTTGCTCCGATATCTCTAGCCTCTTGATTAAATTTCGAGGACGAAATTCTTTTGAGGTGGGTAGAATTGTCACTTCCATTTTTCGTTATACGTATTTTCAGTATACGTGTACTGTAACTCCTCTTCTCGAATTTTTTATAAAATTATTTCAATATATTTTAATTTCGTGTTTAAAAGAAATTTTTGTCAAAATTTTGTAAAAGAATATTTTGTGATTACTTTTGTTATCAAAAACTAGTTTTAAATTAATGGTTTGAAATAATGTTTCTAAAAAAAATTGTTCTCAAATTTTGTTATTTGAAATATAAAATATGTTGTTATTATTTTTGGTCTTCTAAAAATTGGTTTTAAAAAAAATTGAGCGATAAAAGGTTTTTGTCTATTTATTTTTAAATAAAGATTTGGATTTATAAAAGTAAGTCTTATAATATTTGATGATATCGAGTATTATTTTGATATGATAATCAGTTATTTGATTATATTTGAATTTATTTAAATTATCTTGGTGGTTATAAACTATACTTTAAATTATGTTGATAATTTAAATATTGTTTTTACGACGACTAATTGTGGTATTACGATTTGTTTAATCTAGATTTAAAATATTATTTGATTTACAGATTTATCTTTTATATGATTTAAATTGTTTTGATAAATATTAAATATTATTTTAAAGTTATTATGTTGAGTTTGATTTGGATTTGGATTCATATGATTTAAATTATTTGATAGTATAGAGTAATACTTAAAATTATTATGGTGATCATTTAAAGGATTACAACCAAATTGATTTGTTTTAAAATAATTTATTTGATTTAAATCTTTGGAAAGATTTATCCATTCGAAATTCTTATCCTATTGGAGTCATATCTAGCATTAATTAGATTGTTTCTTATTTAAACCAATCATATTCCTATCCAAATTAGTTGGTAATCCTAATCATCCTTATTGATTTAATTCTAATCCTATCATAATTAGCTAATTACTAGCCATTATATATATATATATATATATATATATATATATATATATATATATATATCAAATCTATGAATAAAATCATCTTTCAAACCATCCTTGTCAAAATTTCTCTTTTTTTTTGTCATAACTAAGCCCAAAATTCATTATAAATTCTGCCTCAATTTTCAAAGGTTGTAGTAAATTCGAATGACCATAACTCCCAACTCCGGACTCTGTTTGACATCCAGTTTTTTTGTTGGAATCGTATTGAGGTTTCGTTTCTGAATATAAATTTTATTTTCATAAATTCTAAACTTAATTTTCTGTAAAATTTATGGAGTGCCAGTTGTCCAAAATCTGACTCGTTTTAGTGTTTTCAAGATTCTGGGAGAATCAAGAATCCGAATCATGAACAGTTTGAAGTTTCAGAATGATGACGGAAATATACACATCATGTATTTTTTCTAAAATTTTCTAGAATATTTTATATTTGGTTTTTATTTTAGAAGTTTTTCACATCTTCTGAGTTCATCTTGTGTAGCCCTATGACTATTATGTAACCAACGGGATTATCGGTTTCACCAGCAAGGACCTCAGGCAAGATACATTGTCATTTGTTGTTTATTTATTGTAGCTCATATTTCATGCATTTACTTATTATTACTTTCTGTAAAATAAACTGTGATATATAGCATAATTTGATAGAATCTTACTATTCCGTTCTATTTCTTGCAATGTACTATTTTCTTACACATTAAACTTAGATTTAAGGGACTACCCTTTGTGTGTTGCATTCATAGGCCTTGACAAATTTGTGCCACATTGTTGTGAGTCGCATATAGAACGCGGACATACGTGACTGGCTGGCCACCATTACGTATAAGCCATGCGATAGGATTAACCGCTAATAGTATTTGCATGATTAGTTTGACTTAGCGGTTAATAGAGGTTCTATATTGTGGATACGACATAGTAGGAATTGGGCGGAGAGGACAATCCTTAGCGTATGGGCTACTATACACTTTTCGTTTGTGATTCGGATGCTCTGCTGGAGATATGGTGTGAGATGACCCTTATTATACTGACGGCCACTGACGTTCTTCGAAACGTCATGCACTTACTGATTGGGCATCTGGAGCCCCAAGGGGGGACCATGCCGATCCTATTTTAGCCAGGTCCCATGCGTTGGAGGATGTTCTTAAAACTGCATACACTTAGACTGGTTAGGCTACCTTATCCGTTAGATACGAGTACTCTTGGTTTGGGTACTTGTATCTGACCGTGGCTTGGAAAAGTAACTTGTCGCGAACTAGTTTGCCACATCTTGTCCTTATTTGGTTGTAGGTGTCGCTCACTACTCCGATGAGAAGGTACTAAACCCTTTTGTGGTCCGAATACCATATTGGGTTCATGGCTTAGGAAGATACTTCATCGTGGGTTAGTGTGCTATCTCATGTCCTTGTTTGGTTGGGGGGATGGTGCACTAATTCAAGGGTGGAGTGTTGGGCCATGTTATGATCTGATTGACTTATTATTAAGCAGTATTTATTCAGTTTATATGGCATGATATTATGTATCTTGTTACGTCCCTCTGAGGACTGGTGATCTCTCCAGGTGTGTGTTCTTGTCTTCCGCAGGTATTCTAGCCAAGATCATGATCTTCTCCATCCCTTTGAAGATGATGTGTCTTGGGTCTTTCTTGCTACCGTTGCTAAATTATTTTATATGTCTTGTACTTCTTTTATTTTAAATAGTTGATAGTAGATTTGTCTCCGCCCAACACATTGTATAAAGACAAATCATGGTTATTATATGATATCTTTATTTCTTTTATTTTATGGATGAGATTAGTAGCTGTGGCTGCATTTACAGCTTACATATATTTATTATACGGCTGGCATTTCTACGTACCTAGTCATACGTATTTTGGGACTGGGCGTTACATGTACGGATTTCCAACCTATATTTTGACTTGTCTAGCATGGTTTGGTCTTGGTTTAGTTTGGCTTGGTTAATTTTGGTTTGGTTTGGGTCATAATGGTTCATCATGTTGAACCCTCTATATAACCCAACCCCTTTCTCTCTCCTCCTTTACTTTTATTTATTTCTTCATCTACTTTTCTTCTTCATTTATTTTCTTCCAAACCCTTAGGCAAGTGTAATCTTCCTTCATGAGAGATCTCATGTTTTATTGTTCCAATGTCTTCTCTACATAGTTTTATGACTCTTTAGTACTTGGTATTTTTGGTTTTGGTAGATAAAATCTTGTATATCTAAGTTTACTCAAATCTTGGTTTTCTTGGGTTTTGACCTATCAAACTTCATTATTTCAAGTTTTGATTGTTCCATGTTATAAAGAATTTCTTTCTACCCAATTTAGACCTTTGAAAGTCCGGATTTCGAGTTATTTTGAGGGATTTATGAACTTGGGAAGTACATGGGTTCCACGAACTCATGCTCTCGGCATGGAGAAGAAGAACAGTGATGGGCGCATAACTCTTTTATGCACCCACAGTAGCCTTTCCTTTGTGCGCGTAGCCCTATATATGCGCCCAAAGCACCCTACTTTCATCAGCTATGAGCACATAGCTCTTGATATGTGCCCATAGCTCTTCAACTTGGGCGCACGGCTCCTGATATGCGCCTACTTAGCCATACAAGATAGTTTTCCTGCTTTCTTTCTAGTATACCCTGTCCGCAGCATGTGGGCGCATGATGCTTTGGGCACATGCTTCCCTTGGGCGCATGTTGTCCCTGGCCCCCTTTCTTTTGCCATAATAATTTGTTACTTTCTCTATGCTTGACCCCATGGTCCTTAGTGTAAGTTGTGACCTTTGAGCATGATGGGCATACTCCCATGATAGCCTTGTATAATGATATTATCTGTATTACGTATGTACTATAGGCTTTATGCACGATCATAGCATGACATGTATACCTCTTGATAACTCCTTCAGTGGTCCGTTGTGGCGTTCTCTTAACCAGTAAATTCTTGGCAAATACGAGCATGGCATGATAACCATGAACAAGACATGGCAATATGGCTTAACATGATAACTCTTGATAGTGGCCCATGGTGGCGTACTCTTGACAAGCCCCTTGACATGATAACTCTAACAATGGTCTGTCGTGGCGCACTCTTAACAAGTAACAAGTAAACATGATAAGTACAAGCTTGATAGTGGCCTGTGGTGGCACACTTCTGACAAATAATCTTAACAAGTAACAAGTAACTCTCGTCTTGACACCGTGGGTGATTTCTCTTGATTGTGTCGATACAAACTATATGTCCCGTCTTACATCATGTCTAGGACATAAATTCCCGGTCAAGGATTCGTACTGAATCTGACTAAGTTAATGACTAGTTTGATCATGTAGATCATAAAAAGAATTTCCAGTCACAGGCAATCATGTTATCTTGGCGCCTCAAGTGGACTTGTAGCCTGCCGACGAGTAGGACACATTTCCAGTACACTGCCATGTGTTGCACCATAAAGTCACCTAATCAACTCTCTCAACCTGTGGAAGGATAACTGGATAGTCTACAGGGCTTGTGACTGCTGGAATATCTTATTGCATCTTATATTAACTAGGCTTGTGATAACCCTAGTTAGTTAAAGTATGAAGTCGTACTCATTGCTTGGCCGTGATTAATGGATGGAGTCCAGTCTAGTCTTGTCTAGACAGTACCAGTCTATGATTACTTCAGTATATTACTGTTATGCTTTACACTTGTCGATAAATGGTTGGAGATTAAGCTCTGTTCAGGTGAAGGGTTACAACCCCCGTCCTTGTCTGGTTTACGGGTTGTAACTTGGTTACCGGAATAGTCCTTTAGTTATCTGATCGTTTATCACCCTGTTTTCTCTAACTCATGTCGTTCGTTATCATTTATGTCTTTATATGCTAATATGCTGGTTTTAGTTCTTATGTGAGGCCTCCCTTGTGGCACTTGCTCTTCTGGGTTCTAACCCAGCTGGTTTTGTATGGCTAGATTTTAGAATAGCTCCCGAGGATCTACCTGTCTTCCAGCCAAATGGTGAACACCAGGCGTAATCCTAACAAAGAGTGGGTTTTCTTCTTTTGTTCCCTGCACTATTGTAAATTATTCTATTGATGCATTTAGCCGTCGAACAAGTGTTAGCTCATATTGAAACTTACTTTTGTCTGCTAAAGGGCTGTAACATGATTGACAAATCCTAGGGTTGATCATGTATGACTTAAACTCTAGCTAGTCTTCGCATTTTGTATGACCAGCTTCATGATCATCTGAATATGTAATGTTTGGGATACATTACCATGTATGTCTGATGATCTAATATCTTTGTAAGATTTACTTGCTTGCTTGAGATTGAGACAATAGGCTTGTTCTTGACCATAAGAGAATGTTGGCCTGTAGTTAAACCCTCATGCATCTAGACAATCGTGACCGTATATCGAGGTGAGTTACACTTTAATGTACGTAGCTGGCTGTGTCTGTCCCCCGTTCTCCAGTATTCTGGTTCTTGGGCATGACAGGAGTGCAAGTCAACGACGCACCGGTATGGGGTTTCTGCTTGGTGCTGTCGACCACGAGATCGGGGTGGTGCCGATGCAGGGCGACAACGGATGGGGCGCTGCTCGCCTGGTAGCTCCGGCGAGCATATCGGATGCGGTTGGCTCTGCATAGCCAAAAATATAGCGGATCGGGCGGTGCGCTCCAGAGGCTCAATTGGAGGCACTTTGCCTTGTACAGGAGCTGTCGACCACTAGGGTGGCGGTGGTGATCCCAGTGGTAGTGATGGCCGGGGAAAGATAAGTGCGTGCGGTAGAGGTGTTGCTATCGATGATGGTGGAGATGACGGTAGGTGTGTGGGTCGGGGTTGGCCTATGCGCTGGGACAGAGAGGAGTGGGGTGGCAGTGAAAACAATGTCGATAGTGGGTCTTGTTAGGGCTTAGCGAAGGTCCAGCGCGGTGAAGCTTCGTTCGAGAGCGGCATGGGAAAGGCGATGTTGGTCTGAAGAGGTGTAGCGGCGGCAGATTGGGGACAATATGACGCCAACACCGGTGGTAAGTGGCGGTGATGAGGGAAGTATTGTGTTTGATTTTTCTTTTGTGGGTGTGTCCTAATTGATGTCGGACACAGAATTTGTATTTGTGTAAAGAACTGGATAAGGGGATGGATCAGGATACGGACACACAGGTCCGGACATAAAATTTGCTTGTGGTTGTGTAATGTCGAGATTGTTGTGGTGGCTCACAATGACGAAGTGCTGATGGTAGTGTTTGGTGAGGGAGGCTGATGGTTGTAATAACCTATGACAACGACCGGGTGTCGCACGAGTGATGGTGTCGATGGCTAGGGTCTGGGGTATTGGTTTGATGGCCGATGGAGGCAGTCATGGTGATGATGATGATAACGATCGTCGATGGTGGTCGAGGGTGGAACTAGGAGGTGGAGAGGCCGACGGCCAGGGAGGAGGGGTTTTTCTGATGATGGAATAAGACATGTACGAATAGAGAGAGATGAGAGGCTATTAGGGAATGGTTCATGTATAGAATTATAAATATATTAAGCCCTAGGCTTAATTAGATATAGACATATTAATTTTTTAATCTAAATTATCACACTAACCATATAAGTATTTATGTAAATAGCCCTTACTAGGGAGCACGGAGATCCCAAAAACGCATAGCTTCTCCAGGTAGCCGTAGGGGAACCTGTGGCGGATTAAATCCTGAGCGACCCTCAACTAAGAACCTGCAAACGGATGAGCTAACAAGTAATTTTTAAATCATAGGAATATAGATCAATATCAATTAAGTGGTCAATATTTAAAAATAATACTTAATACTTATCAGAATAATTTAAATCACATATTTAATATTATCGAATAATTTTAAGCATACAAATTTAAATATTTAGTTAAATAATATTCTGTCATCAAGATAATTTAAAATACAGATTTATAATCCAAAATCTTATTAAAATATTTTTAACAACCTTTTATTAATAAAATACTCGTTAATGGTTTTCAAATACCATTTTCGAAATCAATATTCTTTTTGAAAGTCCAAAAAGTAAAAAACATCTTTTAAAATTCCAATAATAAAAATCCAAGAACAAATGCTTCGATCAACCTAAAGAGAAATACCTAAAGAGAATTATGAAAGAAAATAATATTCAATACAAGGTTTTTAAAGTTGAATTTCTTTCTAAAGAAATATCTAAAGTAAAATAATTAAAATAAAATAATTAACGAAATAACTTATGAAAATTCGGGAAAAGGAGTTACAAGTTTCGGACATTAGCTTGAGTATTTTCCTATCGTCACCGATAGTACCAGAAAACCAAGAAAAGTTTCATATTATTCAAATTCATGTTATAGTTGATAATTAAATGCATTGCATTATTAGGATTATATACTATATCGACACTCGACTTACGGCATCCCTCTCGGACCCAAATTGGTTGACTTGTTAACTTGGGAATTGGGGAGTAGTGTTCGCGTCTGTGACCAAAGCCCAAGTTATTATTATTGACTCTCTCGCGCTAACCCCTATTGCACAAGGGGTTGAGTTCTACCGTATCCTAGCATTAGGCCCAATGCTAGTATACATATTGACTCTACCAGCCGATCACAGATTGCTACACACTCAAATCACTATTGAATCATTGTTGTTCTTGAGATTTTTATTGTTTCTTTAATCCTCTATTATTATTTAATGTAAGCCCCCTGAATTTAGAGTTATTTTTTTTCAATTTTCTAAATCATTTATTTTGAATAAATATTGTTAATTGATTATTATTTTTATTTAATGTTCTTTTTCGTGACTTTGACTTCTGGAGCGTCAGGGATGCCAATCTCTGGAAACTCTTCTCATGAGTTTGTAGTAGACAAGATTATCTTCATGTTGATATATCATGTCCCAGTCAAGCTTGTTCCCTTGTACTCCTTTTGCTTCACACAACTTCGGGTTAATTTAGACCATTTGATCGTTGAATAATTATTAATTAAATTTTTACTTTTATCTTTGATCATTATATGCACGTTATCGTGACTTTTAATTTAGGAGCACAAGACTAGTCATTTTGTTGAAACTAACTTCTCATGCATGATCTACTCGAGACGCCCTACACCCATGACCTTCGTGTCCCACTCAGACACACCATCTTGTGCTTTATTTGCTTCGCATAACTTTTGGGTCAATTTAGGCCAATTAACTATCCACCGTAAAATGTGACATGACTTCCAATTTAATTTTGGGACCCGACATCGATCCAACCTAGTCGACCCAATATATGGTTTTGACCCATTTTGAGCCTACTACACACATGATACTTGTTTCCCATTTATTTGAACCCCTGCATGCTACTTATTTATCCATGATCATAAATACCTAAAAATTTATCCTTTTATTGTACCAAGTCTGTTTTGACCCGAACCGGCTCAACCGAACCCAACCCAAGCTCCATGTTACCCCCTCATGAATACCCATACGTTCTTTTTCCTACAAAATGTTAAATACCTAGTCTACCCATTTTAAATATCCAATGACAACTCCAATGATTTAATTTCCTAAAGAATGACCTAATTTTTACTACATTTAATCCTAACCTTCATTCTACTCTTATTTAATCCCAGCCACCCGTTCCTAGCACTCACTCACACACAACCTCCCCCTATGATCGGCCCTAATTCCCACAAATACCTCTCTCTCTACCTTTCCTTACTGCAAACTCACCCCCATTCAATTATACCACACAAAACTCTATCCTCTCCTACTTTTTCATCTGTTTCCCTCTTCTTTCTCCTCCCTCACGTACGCAACAGCATCCCATGGCCGAGCTCACCATCCTCCTATGGCCGAACAACCTCCCCAGCCTCCTTCTCTATTCCTTCTCTTCTTCATCATCACCATCACCATTATCACCCTCACCAAACTTTATCACCTCCACCCCCACCACGAACCCCCACTGTTGGCCGCTTCGCCGTCGCCCCTCGCCATCATCGTGCCCCGTCAGGCCAGGCATCGCTTCAGCTACGCCAGGCCAGCGCAGCCGACACGAACAGCAGCAGCAGCCAACGGCCACAGCAGCAGCCGCGCTACCGTGCACCACCGTACAGCCGCCGTTGTTGTGCGCCGCCGTACGGCCACACCCCCTCCTACGAGCCCCCGACAAACTCCTCCAGGCCACCGCCCTCCTTTCCGGTGTGATACATAGTCGATTCGTACATTTTGTACGGAATTCCGTCGACGCGCGCGTGAACAAAATTCAGAATGTGTGCCTCATCGCAGCGACTACGTGCACATTTTCTGGGTAAATCACCGTTGGATCGGCGAACTCTTTGCTTCGTCACAAACTTGGTATATCCCTCTACTTCTACCTCAAGTTTCGTCCGTTAATTTTATCGTTTGATACATCAAAACCGGCCAACAAGTTGACCGTTTAAATTGTACTATTTTTGGACAGTTTTGTGGAGCCATCTTCGTCGACTCGTATCTCCGCCATCACAGCTCCGTTTGGCGTGCTACCAGTTAATATGCACAGTTGGTATAACCCTCGTCTTGCCCCTTAAGTTTTGTTTCATTGTGAGCATGTTTGATTGGTTAAATTTGACGCCGAAGTTGGCCGTCCGAATTTGTAATTTCTAACTTGTAAAATTCTATTTTTGAACCCGGGACTCCGAATTTCAATTCTGACACCACCAGTAGACTCGTGGCATCGTTCTGGCACGAATTCATGTGAAGTTTGTTAGATTTGGCGGACGTGAGCCCTGGCACGTATTTCGATACAAAGTGGGCCCGACAGTCCTAGTCAACGGGTCATTTTGAGGTCGGCTCATCGGAATCCAATTCCGGATGTACCGTTGAGTTCGTATCGTCATTCTGGACTCGTTGACATATAATTTGCTAAGTTTTGAGGACATTGGCTCTGGCATGCTTTTCCGTGCAAATCAAAATTTCAATATCCTGGTCAACGGACCAATTTGAGATCGGGTCAACGGAATCCAATTTTGGATATACCGTTGGATTTGTATTGTCATTCTGGACTCGTTGACATTTAATTTACTAAGTTTTGAGGATATTGGCTCTGGCACGCTTTTCCGAATAAATCAAAATTTCAATGTCCTAGTTAACGGACCAATTTGAGATCCGATCAACGGAATCCAATTCTGGAGATACCGTTGGATTCGTATCGTCATTCTGGATTCGTGGATATATAATTTGTTAGGTTTAGTGGACTAGTATCTTTGCACATTTTTTGGTGCAAAGTGGGTCTGATTCGGATACCGTTTTGATCTAAAATAACCTTTTTGCCCCTGTGTCCAAATTGGACTTATGGATAGGCTATCCTAGCTGATTTGACCATTCTGGACACGTTGGTGATGTTTGTTTCATCATCCGACAATATTTGTAGATATTTCTCTATGTATATTATGTTCATATTTTGAAATTAGTGCAACAAAACTGAGATCAGCCGATTCCAGTGATCTCACATCGCTGGAATTGACAAGATGATCATGTGGATCACTATGATAAGATTATTAACCTTACCGTTAATTATCTTATCTCGATTTGCGTGTTGTAAGTTTTGGTATACGAATAACGAGGTGCAACTTGATATTTTAATTCTTAGATTAGAGTTGATCATGTTTGACCAAGATATTTGGTATCCTGGTAGGTAAATATTAGGAATAGTATGCTTAGGCTAGTTTTGACCTCGATTGACCAAGTTTGACTGCTTTGAGCAAAAGTCAACTATCAGTCAACACTTCGCCTAGAATTGTCTAGAACTTGACCAGAGTTGACGAGTTAACCAAAAGTCAACTGTTAGTCAACATTAGCCTAGTTTGACCAGAGTTGACCAGTTGATCAAAAGTCAACTGTAAGTCAACCTTTGACCCAGTTTGACCTAGTTTGACTTGGTTTGACTTGGTTTGACTTCCTCTAACCTAGTTTGACCTAGAGTGACTCAGTGTGACATAGTTTGACTTAGTTGGACTGAGATTGTCCTAGATTACATAGCTTATACTATATAATCATGCCTAACACTGTTGAACCCTAATTAGCTTATATATATCTCATCTTTTGGTTTGTGGCATCACTCTGAGCATTGACCCCATTTGACAGATCAGGACCGCAGGCGAGTACATTCTCTGATAGTAGTTCCTTATCTTGATATCTTCTGTATTCGATTCAGTTATAGTGTTTACTTGATTTTTGTCACGATGGTGCACGGACTAGTATACGTTGGATCCTGGCATGAGATGTTATTCATGGACTTTCTTGTTATATTGGTATATTGTTCGATCTTGTCTCTTGTACTTTTATAGACACCAATTTCTGAGGGGGATTAGCTACCCCCTTGGATAATCCCGTCTCATAACGTGCTATGTCCGGATCCATATACTATTCGGGGATGGGGAGTTGTTAGTGGTTATGTGATCAATACCATACTTGTATTCCTATACTTGTTCATAGCTATACCCTTACTTCACGTAGGGTAAAGCCTAACCCTACTTGTTCATAGCTTTCCATGCTGGCTGCCCTGACCCAAAGTTCTTATTTTTCTTGTTCATAGCAAGTCAGATGGTACAGCCTTATCTTGACCCAAGCCGATCACATAATGCTCTAATATCTCAAGGCATATTTTATGTTTACATTATACATCAGATATTTTTGTACTGTTCTACTTTCCTGTACGTTACACCCTGACATGATTTCATGTTTATATATCATGTTTTACTTACAGTCTTGATATATGTCACGACCCGCGCTCTAGAGTTAGGGCACGAGAACGTAACAACGCCCAGCCTACGCCGCAGTGTCGGCGGTAGAACGCTGTCCTAGGTCTCAATGCATCTAACAATATAAGACTAAACAGTTTATACTCCCCGAATGGGGGTGACATAGCAGATACAAACTCAATCACATCTAAGGTAGAGCATGATAAGGATAGATAAAACATAAAATCCAAAAGAGATACAGGAGATAGAAGTCTAAGTGTCTAAGATACATAATCCCAGAAATACATCTCAAAACTCAAATACAGATACAGTAATCCACAAAGTAAATACAACTCCAGACAAAATGAAATAACTACCTAAACAACCCCCACTGTGTCTCCTCTAGGCTAGCAGGCAATCCCAGGCCATCTGTAAAATTTATCAACAGGTCCAGTCAGGACTGGAGCGAGCACATTACATCTCAACAGTTCATAGCAGGTTAGAAAATATAATCATGCAGTAAAGTAAGATACAGGTACTGAAAGAAATGATGTATGTAAACAGAGAGAAAACTGTAATAGAAATATCTACTATACATAGGGAACTAGCAGCGACTAGTGAATCAGAGTACAACATGAACATGTAAATGGCCTGGGATGATTCTGATGCTACACTATGGAATGATTCTGATGCTACACTACTGGTGTATTATTCACATGTCCATTTATACTCCCCCGTACCCCCAATCAATACACAAGGATCTAGCCAGGTTATGTTATATGATGCTATGTAACAGCCCCCGAAGGGTAGTAGACCCCGAAGGTGATAGACCCCGAAGGTGATACATAGTAGTCCCATAAATGGGATAAGGATTCTAGGAAGACTCTACGATCATAAGAGTATATGTCGTAAGTGATCAAAGAACCAATGAAGCATATGATACGCCATGTAAGTGAAACGCACAGAACATGTAGTACCTGATGCTCCCTAAGAATAACATCTCAAGAAGGGATCCATATAGTACCAATCCGTGTGACCAACGTGACAGTACAAGTAAAGTAATCTACTGTAGGAAATAATTCTAAGCAGGATATGAAATGATCAGAGAATGTACTCGCCTCGATAACCTGAATAGCTGATGAGTATAGGGGGGTCCCACTGAAGCCACAGAGTCCTATTTAAAGCAACACAGGTTACAAGGTGTTCAAGTTGTAATAAATGAATCTCTGTAATCAATCTATATTATTCTAGGTTCTTCTAAGTCAAAACAACTCTAGGTCGACTCCGGTCAATAATCTAGTCAAACTAGGTCAAGTGTTGACTTACAGTTGACTTTGGGTCAACTGGTCAACTTAGGTCAATCAGGGTCAATTCTAGTCTAATATAAAGTGTACATCGTTATTTGCACGTCGAAACTTACGGCACGCAAATCGAGATAAGAAGATTATCGGTAAGGTTGATAATCTTATTATAGTGATCCACGTATCCAACTTGTCAATTTCAGCGATATGAGATCACTGGAATTAACTTATCTCAGTTTCGTTGTACTAATCCCGAAATACGAACATTATATGAATTAATTATTAATTAATTATAAAAATGTTAAACTCAGAGAAATTATCAACAAACATTGTCGGACGATAAAATGAACATCGCCAACGTGTCCAGAACGGTCAAATTAGCTAGGATAGCCTATCCAACGGTCCAATTTGGACACAAGGGCAAAAAGGTAATTTTGGGTCAAAACGGTGTCCGTGTCGGAGCCGTTTTGCACCGAAAAAACGTGCAAAAAAACAAGTCTATAAAATATAATAAATTATATATCCACGAAACCAGAATGTCGATACGAACCCAACGGTATCTCCAGAATTGGATTCCGTTGACCCGATGTCAATTTGGCCCGTTGACCAGAACTTAGAATTCCGGTTTGCACAGAAATGCGTGTCGGAGCCAAAGTTCTCAAAACTTAGCAAACTAGCTGTCAACGAGTCCAGAATGATGATACGAACTCAACGGTATCTCCGGAATTGGATTCCGATGAGCCTGCGTCAAAAAGTCCCGTTGACCCAGAATGTGGGACCCACTTTGCACCGAAAAACGTGCCAGGGCCCACGTTCTCCAAATCTAACAAATTTTATATGAAAACATGCCAGAACGACGCCACGAGTCTAATGGTGGTGTCAGAAATGAAATCTGGAGTCCCGTGTTCAAAAATGGAATTTTACAAGTTAGAAATTACGAATTCGGACGACCAACTTTGGCGTCGAATTCAACCAATCAAACAAGCTCACAATGACACGAAACTGGAGGTGTAGCAAGAGGGTTATACCACCTTCACACCGGAACTGGTAGCACGTCAAACAGAGCTGCGGAGGAGGAGATACAAGCTGACGAAGTTGGTCCCGCGAAACTGTCCAAATTTAATACAATTTAAACGGTCAACTTGGTGGCCGATTTTCATATATCAAATGATAAAATTAACGGACGAAAATTGACAGGGATGAAGGTGGATATACCGAGATTTTGATGGAGCGAAGAAATCGCCGATCCAACGGTCGGATCTCCGGGAAAATGCGTGCGAAGTTGCTGCGATGGAACACCAAAAATGAACTCGATCCCGCGCGCGTCACGACGGGACGTCGTTCAAAACGCACGAATCGCCTCGACGGCGCATCCCGGAGGAAGGTGGCCGTCATGGAAGGACAGGCCAGGGTAGGGCGCACCTAGGGGGTGGTCGTCGGGGACCACGGCGGCCGGCGGCGACGGTGGCGGCGAAGGACTCAGCCGGCGAGGACTCATCGGGGCGGCCAGGCGCCGTGGCCGGTCGGGCTGGAGGTGGTGTAGGCAGTGGTGGCGGCGGTTTGGTATTGGAGGTGGTGGCGGTTTGTGTGGTTTGGTTGAGGAGGAGTAAAGGAGGAGGAAGAAGGAGAGATGTAGGAGGAGGAGATTAATGGTGGAAGAGCTGGTAGTGGCGCGACGGCCGACGGCCAAGAGGGGGTGGCCGGAGGCTAGCTTGGCCAGGGAGGAGGGTGGTCGGGCATGGAGAAGGCTATGGGAGGATGATGATGGAGAAGATGGTGATGATGGTTGATGATCCATGGGAGGATGAGGAGGAAATCACTGTGAGGAGGAGATGGAGAGGTGGTTGTGGCCGACGACCGAGGGAGGAGGGTGGTCGGGGTTACATGGCCAGGTGGTGTCGGGTTGCATGGTGAGGAAGAGATGTAGGCTGCTGTGGTTTGTTGTAGGAAAAGTTTTGTGGGAATAATGAAGAAAGGAGAGAGAGAGAATGAGATGTAATAAATGAGAGAGAGAGAAAAAGTTCTCTTCTTAGAGTTAGGGCCGGCCATGATACTAAGGGATTGGGAAAAAGTTAATGTAGGGAAATTGATGGTGAGGATTAATTAGGATGATCAAATGGCTAGGACTAATTTAGAGGAAAATTGTCATTCCAAAAGGAATTAAAAAAATAGAAATTTCCAATAAATATAGAAAAATATGTAGAAAGAATAATTAATATTTTTGGGCAAGAAAAATGAGGGCGTCAAGAGAGAGGAAGAATGAAGCTGGGGTTGGGTTCAGTGGAGTCGGATTGGATCCAAAACCGGACATTGTGTAAAAATCGAATTAAAATAGATGTTGATGATCATGGGTAAATAAGTAGCACATGGGGATTCCAATAAATGGGACACAAGTGGCGGACGGATAGTAGGCTCACTGTGGGCCATGTCCATAATTGGGGCTGACAGGTTTTGGTCGACAAGGGACCCACAAATCAAGTTGGAAGATAAATGTGACACCGTGGGGTGAAATAAAATCGGGTCACGTGCCGGGAAAGTTGTGCGAATCAAATGGAGCACAAAATGACGTATCTGAGTGGGACACGAAGGTCATGGGTGACGAGCGTCTCAAGTAGATCATCAATGAGGAGTTGGTTTCAAGAAACTGACTGGTCTTGCGCTCCCAAATTAAAAGTCACGGTAACGTGCTAAAAATGATCAAGGAAAAGAGTGGAAAAAATAAATAATAATCAAATGGTCTAATTCGACCAGAAGTTCAGCGAAGCAAAAAGAGTACAAGGGAACAAGTTTGGATGGGACACTATATACCGTCATGAAGGTAATCCTGTCCACTCCAAAACTCGTGAAGAAGATTTCCAGAGTTGAACATCCCTGATACTCCAAATATCAATGGCACAGGTAAGTATACTTAAAGAAAATAACAGAAATAAATTATTTATCGAAACCAATAAATCAGAAAATAAAATACAATAAAAAAATCAACCTGAAATTCAGGGTGCTCACAATATATCATCCTGTATTCCATTATGATTATCTCTTACAGCATTTGTCAATGCTATAGAACTATTGTTGGAGGTGTACTTGCTTATTTTTTTGACTGGATAACAGTTGATGTTTACAGAGGACATGTTGGATGATTGCTCTATCTTTTACGGGTATGGCCAGGATAGAGTTTTGATGAGATATTACCCCTGGAGCCCGTAGATAATATAGCACCTATTTAGATTTTCTAGATAGGTTTGTCTAGACTGCGAGCCACCTAGTTTATGAGACTTATATTAAATTTTTGTTTGGGACGTTGTGTTATGTTTTTGACTCACTACTATGTTTATGACTTTGCTTCTATTTCGTACTTATATTTCCATCATATCTTTATTATATTCATGCCTTTCTTCCCTAGATGTCTTGTGATTGAGTTGAGATTATATAGCTCCGTACGGAGATGATAGGTGAATATATATTGTGTCTAGATGCTATATTTTCTAGTAGACCTATACAGCGTTCTACCGCCGATTCTGTGGCATAGGCTGGACGTACCCACGTGCTCGTGCCCCTAATCAGGGTACGGGTCGTGACATTTAAGAAAATATAATAATGCTTTAAAAATGCTTCTTGTATCTTTTAATTATTTATTAGAATGCTGGATTGGATGTATATTTTTTGCTCCTCTCCTGACGGGAGACCAACATTTTTTAGATGACTACAATGACGAGGAGGTGCCCTTTAGTACCTACTATGGACCCGAGTTCTGAGGAGATAGCTGAACCCAATCAGGAAGGCTAGGATTTTTAGTAGCACTTGGTTTAGTTTCTTTGTTTTTTTAAGTTGTAATGAAAGATTGGTTGTAATAGTTTAACTATTACCACATTTGTATGTTTATTTCTTAGATAGATATTAGTTCTGGACTTTGATATTTTAAATAAAAGTTTTTTTAATTTTCATATTTCAGAATGTTGTGCTTGAGTTACTACTGATTGATACAGCTTGCTATCGCCGTCTCACAACGGTATAGGCTGGCCATGATCCGACCGGACCCAAAATCTTGGGATTGGATTATGATATGTTTTCAGTAGTGTCCCATGCAGGTCCTGTCTAATAGTGCTTAGGATTAAGTACCATTGGGAGCCTGCGATATAGAAATGATCAATCGCAACTTAGGACGATTTTATGGTTATATATGTTTACTATTTGTGCATTCCTAAGATTATTTTTTTCCTATAGGACGATTTTATGGTTATATATGTTTACTATTTGTGTATTCCTAAGATTATTTTTTTCCTATCTATATTAGTTTCTAAAATTCTCTAGAGAATAGGCCAGCTACCAACTTAGAAGTTTTGACCCCTATTTTAGCAAACCTCTCAACTTTGACTAATATACCTAAGTCTCCAAATTCTTTTGATAATTTTGTTAGACTACTTCAATCTGACTTTCTTTCATCTATTCCAACATTCTATCATAGAGCCCTGGACTAACTACTCAGTCCACTTTGCCTATGTAGTTTCTAAAAACTTTTCACTGACCATGAGGAATTATTTTCCCAAAATAATTCCGGTATAGGTCAACATCCTTTAAGCAATTCTCTAGAGGCAAAAATATTTTCATTAATTCTTCCATTCAACTTAAAATTGTACTATTCCTATTAGTTAGAGTTAGATTTGATCAATTCCATAAGTTTATGTCCTTAATCCATTGAATAGTGAAAGGTCGGAGAACAGATACTCATTCTAAATTAAGTCATTTCTTTCTTTCTACTATTGAGTGATCCCTTGATTCTCAAAGACCTAATATCTAAAGAACGGGTACTTATGTCACTTTCTATCATGATTACGACTTTAGAAACTTATTTGAATTTCCTTAAACTCTTTTAAAATTCCTATGGGTAAAGTTGAGAAATATTTGACGACCTACTATGGTGTGGTAGATGCACACTAATGTCATTTATCTGGATTATGGAGACTGCGAGTTTACTGCAGCCAGCTGCGCACTACCAAGACATGTACCCAAAGTTGAAGTGATTTTAGTTATTCATAGATTTTCGGATATTATTGTGACTACATCCTAAAAATATAATATTTTGATCTCTTGAGTGGTTCCATCAATATTAGATAAAGTTGATAAAATATTTGGTTATTTATCATTATTCGAGTCATAGGACCAAAGGTTCACTGCAGCCAGATGTACACTACACTGGCGGGGCATGAACTCTTAGCAAAATAATTTTTGATCTGTATGATTTTCGGATACTATTGAGACTATATCCATGCTATTTACCATGTTTGATCTCTTATCGCTATTGACAACATTACCAAAAATTATCTTGAATTGATCTTAGCCTTATTTAAATCTTAGCAATAAATCTTATTTACATAAATCTTTTATATCACCGTATATTTTCTATAAAATTTTCCTTGATTTGTCCTAGAAATTCATTAGGACCATCTTTCGATACTTATTGGCCTGATCTCTTTCATGGTTTGACTATAGTATATTGCACGTATTTTTAATAGTTCAATGTTTTGATAACTAGGGATATATATATATATATATATATATATATATATATATATATATATATAATAAAAACCCAAACTTTATTGAAGAAATATGCGCAAAATGCCGAAGCCTATACAAGTAAGTGCGTTAAACGCAAGAAAAGGACAGAAAGAGACAAGTGCGAGACGCGCACACAAAAAAGAAGGGGGGAGGACGGCCTAAGCCAGGGCTTCCCAGAACGAGTTGGAGATGTGAGAGCAGCGCCTCCCGACTTTGTAGCATTGTCTGATGACCTCTCTGTACAACTGTGTAGGGTGGATTTGGCGCCCTTTATATCTGAATTTGTTCCTATTTTTCCAAAGAACCCAAATATCGGCGACTGCTACGATCTGATGTCCATATAAGCGGCTCCAGAAGGCCAGAAGATCGTAGAAGCCCCCAGTCGGTTGAGCAATGTCAAGACTATTGTGAAGCTTGGACCATATGCCTTCAGCCAGATCTTCCGAAAGAAGGATGTGCTCTGCTGATTCCGACTTGTGTTTCTCGATGCAGTGGCATTTAGAAGCGAGGCTGAATCCTATGGTTCCGATGATGTCATCCGTCGGAATCTTCCGGCGAAGAGCATGCCAGATGAGGATAGACCATTTGATGGGAATGCATGCCTGCCAAAATTTGGCATAAACGATGTTTGGCACCCCTCTGTCTCTGACAACAGGTCTGGCGGAAGCCAAGGTGAATGTCCCACCCGGGTTGGGAGACCATTTCCAAGTGCCGCGCATTTCAGTAATCTGTAGATTTGTCGCAAGAAGGCAGTTGGTCGCCGGCTGGCCCAGCCAATCTCTGACCTTCCTCTAATTCCATCCGAAACTGTCTTCCCAAAGGTCTCTAATTTTGCAGCCCTTCGGAGTAAGGATCTTGGGATGAATGATTTATGTACCTAACCACCATTCCTGACAGGTTGGGGAGCGACCGTCTCCCAACTGGAGACGAATAAGACGTTCAGCGATGATGCGACCCCAAACGATACGACGCCACGATGATGAGGATCTGTTGTTAGTGTATGCCTCCGACAGATGGAAGAATCTGGAGTACCTAGCTCTCATAAACCACGTCCATAAGGAGGTCTCAGTGTGCAACTTCCACCACAACTTAATGGAGCAGGCGTCCACGATGTGGGCAAGTCTGCAGAAGCCCAGACCTCCTTCATCAGTAGGTTTGGCCATCGACTCCCATCCGACCCAGTGATGTTTGTCCTTATCGTCGTTATGTCCCCAGAAGAACTTGGCGAAGAGGGATTCGAGCGAGTGGAGTACCTTCAAGGGGGGAGCAAACGGCCAGGATGTACATCAGGATGGATGAAAGGACGTTTTTGATGAGAATTGTTTTGTCCCCTGGGGATAAGGATGCGTTGTGCCATCCTGCGATGAGTTTACGGATCTTGTCTACTAGGGGCTCGTATATACCTGAGTTGGCCTTACCGTAGACCAGCGGGCACCCAAGG
>JANAVB010036019.1:16846097-16953481 GCA_029216955.1 Iris pallida
CTTTGATTACAATCATTACCACATCTGGACGACCCTTTAATTGTATTATATGATTTTGATCATAACTAGATTTTATTTCTAATATTGATCGTGCCTTGATGGTTTGAATATTAACTTGATCATGTCATGACGATTTTTGATTTTTTTTTATCGTACTTAGTTCTCGAGCATACCTAAATATTTTTTTCTCATAGTATGAGCATGTTTAGCTTGATAACAATCATATGTATATGATTGGTCTATTTACTGAACGATTTTGATCTTAATCACAATCATGCCTAAACGATTTAATTCTTTTATCATGTTTCAAATCAATTGTAAAATTTAATTTTGTTCATTCCTGAATTTGATTTCTATTAAACCAAAATTTTAAAATTTTGTTTTGATTATTCTTAGTCATACTATTTCAATATTAATCGTATTATTAGCATTTACGAACCTATCAGTCGTGACTATATCAAAGTCTAAATAATATTTTACCATATTTTATTAATCGTAGATATAATTTAATAAAATAGGTCCCAATTTACTAGTTATGCCTAATTAGGTCCCAATTTTACCGTATTTTATTAATCGTAGATAAAATTTAATAAAATAGGTCCCAATTTGCTAGTTATGCCTAATTAGGTCCCAATTTTACCGTATTTTATTTTACCGTATTTTAGCATTTGCTAGTTATGCCTAATTAGGTTCCAATTTTATTCTTGATCGTAGATAAAATTTAATTATGATTATATTATTTTGGTACTATTTTTACTATGCTTAAAATTTGATTTGATCATGTTTAGGATTTAACCATGACAAATCATTCTATATTATTTTACCATGCCTAGATTATAAACTTGATCACTTTTATATCATCCTGATTCTACTAGTCGTATTTAAATTTCGATTCTATGTTTAACAATCTTAATTATTTTCCAAATTTTCGTATCTGGTTATTCTTAACGGTGCTTATCGTGTCATTTGAAGTTTCGAGGACAAAATTTTGGAAGGTGACATATTTGAAACTACCTCGATTCTGAATTTCTGCTTTTGAGGATTTTGAAGTTGTAAAATTCATTTCCTAAATTTATAATCCTATTTGAAATCAATGTTATTTTTTTGAAAACTTATAAAATCATTTTTGGATTATTTTAAAATTATTTTTAATCTTGATTGTTATTATCTGATTAATTAATTTAATTCTAGGATTATATTAAATATTTAATTAGTAATCTTATTTCAAATTTATTCATAATTTGTTATTTAGAGCCTACCAAGTCTTGGACTTGGATTATGGGCTATAAGTTTTGGGTTAGAATTATAAATGTACAGCTCCAAGTTTGCTTAACAAAAAGATCAAGTGATTTGTATTTCAAGGTAAGAATTATGACGAATTCAAAAAAAGGCAGTGGCAGTAACCATATAACTTAAGAGCTTTACCATGAAAAAATATATTATTATGACAATTGGAAGTATTAAAACATGATACTCGATTTTGACATAATATTAGGGTTTTGACATTTTGAGTTATGGAGATGTGATATCAGATTAGCGACACGTGATATCGAGTGACTGATACTGGATACTAGATTATTAAGACATGATACCGAATAGGGTATCAAATTATGATATTTCACTTAGGAACAAAAGGGGTATAAAGTTACACGATGCAACATATATAGCAGTACGACATGGGTTAAAATTTTGTAGATATCTAGTAGTTTAACGAGATGAAGGAGGTACAACAGATTCTTCCAGGAATGTTATATATGTCTAAAGGTGGAAAGACAAAATTTTACAAGATTATTGCGGTTACTATCAATTCAGGAACAGAAGCGAAAATTCGCCATCATAAGCTAGGAGTGACTTCATTTTCTAAAAAAGGAAGAATGTTAATTGAGGAATACCCCTGCTTGTCATAGACTTGATTGTACCCTGGCCCTTATCTTTGAAATTTCGAGGACCAAATTTTCTTGGGAGGGAAGCTTGTAAGACCCAAATTTGGTTTTTGATTCATTTAGGTTTAAATTGCTATTAATATAATTTTAGAATAAATTTATATTAATATTAGTTATTATTATTTTCATTATTATTATTATTATTAGTTATTAATAATATTATTAATATTTTTATTATTATTATTATTATTATTATTATTATTATTATTATTATTAGTAGTAGTATTATATCTAGTCGATTCATTAGATTGCATTTTAGTGAGATTGGAATGGTTGGGTTGTGTTTTTGGTTCGGACCCAAACCCAGCCATTTATTCCCAACCTAAACTCTCTTTCTAATAGTAAATGAAATAAATAAAAAGTAAAACCCAAACCCATTTACCCGTCCACCCAATTCCCACCATGTTCACATCACCTCCCTAATTTACTTCCTAACTTTCTCACTACCAACTACTCTACCTCGTACAAACGAAAGAGAAACTTCCCAGAAGCATTTTCACAGAAGCTTTCTTTCCCCAAACCTTCACAAACTCTACCATAAATCCCTCCTCACTCCATCATTATCCGAACTGATCGTGCCACCACGATCTTCGTTCAACCCCGCTCCCACGGACACCTCTCAAGGGCATCCCCCATGCACCCGAACACGGCATCCCCGGCGCTCCCCGCGTCCGCCCCCCTTCTCCCCCGGCGCGCCCTCGTGTTCAAGGATCGTCGTGCCCTTATGCGGCACTTTCCCCGGCTTCCCGATGTTCCGAGCACCTTCGAACGTCGACCCGAGTCCGAGGTTTCCCCTCGGTTCTCCTTCATCAGCTTTCTGGTAGGTTCTGACAGAAATCTATTTTATTTCCAGAATAAAAATTGGACAAAAACCCGTAATCATGTCCGACCAAAGTTGACATAATAAAGCTATGTCAACTCTGGGATAATTAGTTTCCTAATTATGTTGATTATTGGTTATCTTAATATAATCGATTAATTAGATGATAATTGACGGTTAATTAATTATTAGAATTTCTAGTAATTATTAGGCCATCACAATAAATTATTGGATTATTTATAATTTAATTAAAATAAATGTTTCATATAAAATGGTTAAATTAGTAGTTAATATTACTGTTGTCTAACTAGAATATAGTATTAAAATAATATTTAAATACTGTTCTTAGTAAATATTATAAAATAAATAAAATGATTGCTAAATAAATGATTATCGTAATAATTATGGTATTTGTAGAAGCATGGAAAAGAATAAAGAAAGATCCATACGGCCAGGGAGCCCCATGCGGCTCAGAGAGTTCATGCGGCTCAAGGATCCATGCAGCTCAAGCGTCTATGCGGCTCAAACAAGTTCTATGCGGCTCAGAGAGGAGCCACGTGGCCTGCAAACAGCTCTTCCGTTTGTCCTTTACTGTATTAAATACTTTGACGGCTGACAGCTCTGACACATGACAGCCCTGACACAAAAGTACAATTATGACTCCGTCATAATGGCAGACTCCTAGGGAAATGAAGGAAACCTCTGACACAATCTCCCGAAATCCAGAAACTGTCATGCGGCCCTGACACGTGGACAGTCGCATGCGGCTCAAGTAGAGACCACACCATGCGGCTCAAGCAGAGACTGCCCCATGCGGCTCACGAAAACTATCTCCATGCGGCTCACGAAGACTATCCCCATACGGCTCACGAGGACTATCTCCATACGGTTCACGAAGAAGGCACCCATCATGCGGTCACCTACACTCATGCGGCTCAGATCATCACCATGTGGTTCAAATGTTCAGGGGGCCACTCTCAGGCAGCCTTGACACGTGGCCAGCCTTATGCGGCACGATGAGGAGCAACCTTCCTGCGGCTTAGATTTCTACAGTAGCTCGCGGTTCAAACACGTGGCATCAAATCGATCGAAATCACTCAACAAATCCCAATAAAATATTGGAATCAAATCAGATCATTTGCAATCAAGCAAATTAATGACACGTGTCAGGAAATCCGAGGTTGGCATGACAAATCAGAAGGATTTATGTCAATCATCATTAATTACCCACAAAAGATTTGATGTAATCATATTTATTGCTCAAATTTCGTATATTCAAGATGAACGGCCCAGATCCAGTGATCCTTAGCCGCCGACTTTTAAGAATGGACAATCATTGCAAACCCTAATGATGCCCCCCACTCTTATAAATAGAAATGTGCCATTCCCTTGCGGAGAGATATACAGAGAGAGAGAGAGGAGATTCTCAGATAAAAAATAGGAGAGACATATAGAGCCAGAGAGCCAGAGCGAGAATATACAGAGCTTGAAAGGAGAGCATTTCTTCATCAACGCCAAGCAGTTCTTCTACAGAGCCAAGGCTGCACCCGATCATCCAAGGAGTAAGGCAGAGCTGCCGTCGCTTTTCCGAGCCTCTACCATCATCCCCAGAATCTAAAATAAACAATTGTACTTAGATTGTTGTACCTAGGTTTTCGTCCCTAGGCTTTCTTTGTACAAGAAAGTTTGTATTATGAAGTAAAAGTCCAGTCCTCCGATAATTGTTCTGCTCTTTTATATTTCATGGCAAACACGATGGCGACTATGCTGGGGACAAACGTCTCCACGGCTGAGGAGTCGGTGACGCAATCGGATGTAGCCAAACTTGGCTCCACGCAACAAAAGATTGTCGTCCGCTTCGACCAACAGGCGTTTGAAGAAATGCTCTCTGAGGGAAGCGCTGGCCCGGTCCAGAAGCGAACCAGCACAAAGAAAGCTCGCAGTGACTGGAGGCCAAAATTATTTGCTCCTCCCCAAGCTCTGGACGGAGTACTCTCTGCTACCCAAGACGGCGAAGGCGACTCTCATACGGCTCCACTTCAAGCCATAGAGGACTCTGCTGTCCCCAAGTCCGACAGAGGAAAGCACTACGATGCTGGACTTGCAGGGACAAAGGGTGATTCTATGCACCCCGAGAAGAAGCCGAACACTCATATGGCCAAGTCTTCCAACCGCATGCAGGATGCTCATGCGGCTGAAACTGCCAGCCGCATAAAGGAGGTCGATCCGGCCAAATCATCCAGCCGCATAAAGAAAACTCATACGATCGAGGCTCCCAGCCGCATGAACAAAGCCTATGCGGCCACAACTGCCAGCTGCATGAAGATCATTGATTCCAGCCGCATGACGCCTGTAATACGCGACTCTGTCTTCGACCGCCTCTCCTATGGTCCTGATCTCTTGTACTTCCAAGAAGATATGTCTGACTCTCTCCAGCACTACTTAGACTCTTCCTACTATGTGCCCTTACGCACTAGAGTGAAGAAGTCTAAGGCAGCACGAGCTTGGCAAGCTCGGTCCTCTGATCCGATCTCTGACCATCCGAGCGTCCCGCGTACTATTATACGGGCCTCTGATGGGAAGTTGTACAGAACCACTCGAGTCCAGCCCCCGATGGCAAATGGACAGAGAGGTTCCCAAAAGTCTCCCAAAATCCAGGGAACAAACATGGTCGATCCAAACCCATCTGACTTGCGTGAGGCCATCCTCCACAAGCGCAAGGAAAGAGGAGGTGCATCGGGGTGCAAAGAGTCCTCCCACGGACGTCACTGCACCCAAGTCATCCTCAACTGCTGTTGCAATAACACGACGATACGAGAAGACCGGCAGTCCGTCTTCTAATGACTGCAACAACCATGTTCAGAAGATGAGGCACTTTCTGTCATCTCCTGCAACTCTGCTCAGAAAATCCCCGCCGATGGGAGAGGAAAGAAGACGAATGTTCCTAGCCCGAAGATTTCAACCACCATGACTAAGAAATTATCGTCTAAACGGGTGCCCACTACCGAAGTTTTCCAAGGTACCCGTTCAAAGACGAAATCTGCTACAGTGGAAGATTCGTCATCCGCACCACTGGGGGTTGCTGGGACTGGGGGTAGCACTCCTCCGAACATCCACGATAATCCGATGTTCCAAGAAGATGAACCCGAAGAAACAACTCTCCCATCAGATACAGCAAGAGCCGACGTCCCCGAGGACGTCCACAACTCCCAAGACGAGGCAAACTCGAAAACTGGGGGTACTGTTCCTTCTGAGTCCGAACCAGAGGAAGACATTCCCACATACCCCGATGATTTCTGATTAGAGGGGTATGACTCGGAAGACACGTCCTCTACCGTGCCATCCATCTCTCCTCACGTAAGGACGATATTCATGACGGACAGCAACCAAGGTGGTTCCAGTGATCGACAACGCATCGACACTCTGGAAGCCATATTGCACGCCTTGGTTAAGTCTATGGACGAGATTAAAGCGGCCCTTCCAACTCTGCAAGGAGGGACGCCTGGCCAAACAAGCGCGGGTCCCACGGTCAATACGGAATCAAATTCAGCGACACCGAATCTAGGCAACAATCCTCCTGAAGTAAAGGCCCCCACCGCTGTGGATGAGGCCCGAGAAGCGAGAAGAGAGGTCCAGGAGCTCCGAGCCATGTTTCACGCTCGAGAAAACTCTCAAGACCTCAGAATACGATAACCATACCCTGCTGCATGGAGGGATGTCCCCTTCCTGCCAAGATATATATAAGCCGTTCAACATCAACCCGTATGATGGCAAGACCTCCGCAAGTCGGTACATCACTTACATCGAGTTCACCACCGACCATCTGCCCCATGACGATGCCATCCTCACACGATTATTCATTGGGGCATTGGAAGGAGTCGCCTTCGACTAATATCGCAACCTGCCAGACAACTGCATCCACTCCTTCGCCGGCTTTATGTAACTCCACCTTTCTAATATAGTATTTTTTTTAGGAATGGGAATTTTTATTGCAGGATTAATTATTTTACCTTGGGCTATTTTTTCTTTCTTTTGTGGGTTGGGCCAACCCATAAGCCCAAGTTTAATCTTTTCAAACTATATAAAGTTGTTCAGGATTAAGGAATCATTTGTTGAGCTCCTTTCGAATTTTTGGCTAACGACCATGTGCATCATTCTTCTCCCTAACAACCTGTCAGAGCAAATTCTCTCGCCCAAATGGTTAGCTGAATTCCTACGCCACAATCCATCCTATATAAACCCGTCTCCTCTCTGTTGTAGAAGCAATCCTTGTTCATTCCTCAACCTATTCTTCCATTCGATTCCTTGGATCTGGAGCAATGGCAATGGCAGCCATGGCAAACCTTCTTCCCAACAGTCGAGCTCCTATTGAGACAAGCTAATTCCAGTAAGAAATTAAGTTTTCTGATCATATTAGTTTCGTATTTCCAAAACACTCAATTTTTCTCCTGGATTGATCGAATTCTGTAGGGAAAATTGATTCGTGATCGATCGATCATTCTTTCCTCAGTCGAGAACGAGAACAGTGGTGAGTATTCAACCTGATGATTTGAATATCGATTTGTGAATAAGTTTTGATTTCAATCGTGGCTTTCTCTTCTTAGAATCTTGTGTGCTAGATCAATGGATCGATTGTTTTTGGATTAGCTTGGAATTTGAGTCTGGAAACTATATCACGTGATTTCGAAGAGCATCTATATTTTCTTTGGACGGGTCCCTAATAGTTCAGTGCATCGTATTGATTTGTGTTCCATGTGTTTGTTTTAATGCCTGAACAGTTTCGTCTGATTATTTTTGGGTCGTTGAGGTTGTGAACCAACAGCTCCTTCAAGAACAATCAGGTAGCTACATTTTCTTTGCAATTAAATTGTTTCCTAATTAGTGGTAGCTCGTGTGGTGATTGGTTCGAATGTTTTATATTGCAGCAACATGGTTGATTGTTAAACTGGGTTATATTTTGGGCATCATGATTCTTTGATGGACCTGGAATATATTCCTAGCACCATGGTTCCTTTATGAACCTGATTTATGAAGCATATGGTTCACTGATTTAATCTGGGAATGGGCATGTCCATGTATTGATGGATTATTATGAGAGCAGTTATATCCTGCTCGAATATAGATATATGCATCAAAGGCTTTCACTATCTGTAATATTGTAGACTTGAGGCTATGACTGGGCCATTTATTCTTTGGGCATTTCCTATTTCTATATTGGTTCGATGGAATCATGTGCCAATGGGATACTGTGCCTGGGAAATCTTCTCGAGTGGCTACCTAGCAGCCATTGGGACTACACTGGATAGTAGAGGGGGTGGCTGTGACTATGGAATCAGTCTCAGTCTCCCTTGGGAGTATTTGACTGGTTGAGCATCAAATTGGGATTTATTGGGGCCAACTTCGTACAACCTATGATGTTTTAAGCTAGTTGAAATCAGAGGTTGTCCAATAGCTTTCCTATACATTGGTTTTACCATATATATGTTGGAATGGGTTTCCTGAGATTTTCAGGAAACTGAGTTTCAGTTGAAGACTGAGAATTTGTGTGAACTGATTTAGTCCTCGAGCTCAACCATTTAGCCTGACTTAGTTTAACAAATATGATGGCCTAGTTATGTATTGATGTCCTGTGGGATGGAGAGAACTGATGACTGAGAATTTGTTCAATCCTGTGTAAATCAGTATTTTGTTTTGGCATCAGGACAGAGATACTCAGTTCAGTTGTAAACTGAACAAGAGTATCCCTGACCAATGTATAGTACTGATCTTAGAGCAGGAGGGTATTGCTCCAAGACCTGTAGATTATTGCAGGTAGAGATTACCTTGTACCTGGGAGTTGAGAGTTCTTAAATATAGGAGTGCAGTCCAGTGTAGACACAGGATTAGTTCAATGGTTTCAGTAAAACCTGAGAACAACTCAGGTGACTAATGAGTTCAGGAATTTTAACTGCGATATCAGTTCATTTTTGGTTCAGAAGAACCTGAGATATACAGGAAGATCATTCTCAGGATTACTGAGAGCTTTCTCAGTAAAACCTGAGACATTAAGCCAGTTTGTCTCAGTAGAACCTGAGATATTATTCTCAAGATTTCAAATCAAATAAAATTCAGGATTGGGGATGATATTTCATTGGTTAGTTCAGGATTGGATGGATTCAGCCATTACTAAACTGATTCTTAGTAAAGACTGAAACTGTATCAACCTGGAATCAGTACATTAGAAGCAGGATTTAATTTTAGTTAGTAGCTGATGGTTCTCATGCATTGTTTTAGCCAGGACAGGCGTTCAAGGTGTGTGTTCCACTGTATAGAAGGTGTTAGAAATTGGTCAGTGACCTGCCAGTGGACTGTTAGCCAAGGATTTTGGTTATAGGCAATACTTTAGCATTACAAGTGAACAGGTGTATTAAGTGTCCTGTTTTGGTTAAGTTTTTAGTCCATATTAGGACTGAAGGTTGAAATGTTCCCTAAACTAATAAGGAAGAGTATGGTAAATCCTGAAGCATCCTTGTGTAATGCAAGCTTCACAACCTTGTTCAAGTTAGTGAAGCTTGAGGGTTAGAATGTTAGGTTCTCTTAGAAGAGATTGAAAACAGCAGTTAGCTAGGATTTGGGTGAGTTATAAACCTTCTTGACAAGTTCATGGATAGAATATTATAGATTTATAAGTAGAAGTAATCTAGTATTTGTCAAATAGAACTTAGGATTTATGTGGTGATTTTAGATTATAAATCAAACTTGCATTATTGATTTATCAAATTGTAAATCATTTACTTATAGGTGGACACCCAGTTTCTTGCCTACTAGTACTTTCCTGGAGCAAGGCAAGTACACTCTACGGTTTTGTACTTTTCATTATATATCCTAAGCTTCCTTGAGTGACACAATTGCAACACGTCATGTACTTTCTGGTGCTCATGTTCTCTTGTTCTAACTTGTATCTGGGGTTGGGAAATATACTATCTATGTGACTAATCCCAAGTAACAACTCAGGTGTGTTTAGCTTAGACTCCGTATCGTGCACGCGGGTCCTAAGCCGCCCATTCATGTGCTTACCCTAGCCGGTCACATATTTAGTTATATTTCAAATGTAGTACACACATGTTCAGGAGATTACCTTGTACTTATTTCCTGTGATTCCATGATATCATGTTCTTCAGGTGCTTACATATCATGTTCTTCATGTTCTTACATTCATGTTCTTTTATGTATTTCACATTGTTTCTTTCATGTACTTATTCACCTGTTCTTCCTGTACTTTCCATGTTTCCTTGTACTTTCATACCATGATGTCTTGTTCATTACCTAGAATTGTACTTGCTCCGCTCCTGAATAAGATATGTTGCAGGTGAGATGGAGGCTTTGTGTGACACCTACTATGGGCAGGATATTGCTTTCTCTACTGAGCCAGCTGGAGCTGCTTCTGTCCTAGAGACTGCAGAAGCCTAGTGCTTCATTAGTATTTTCCACTATCTTTCCATGTATTGAGACTAGCAGACTCTTTTATTAGTTGAAATGTAATAATTCAGATATTGTACTTTACTCTGGTTGGGACACATTTATATAGATGCTGTGATTCATTTCATGTTCATACTTATCTGGTTAGTTTCCCTAGATTGGTACAGCTTACTTTGTTGTGTCTAACAACAAAGGCTGGGCGTGTCCGACTCGTATCCGGTTATTCGGGAGCGGGTCGTGACATATTTTTAGTGGTGGTCCATGCAGGTCTATCTTAATAGTACCTAGGTCTTAGCGTACTATTGAGGGACTTGATTACACTAGGGAAACATGATCACAGCATAGGAAAACCGGGAAATAAGGGTATATCAGGTATTATCAGGATTATCAGGTGCTTTATTATTATAAAACATTGTTTGCTAGGTTTTAGGGTTTGTCATTCAACAAGTTTTCTTTTTATGCAGGATGGTTGCCACGAGGAAGACCGCAGATCAGCCTGGGGTTACAGGCAGTTCTGGAGTTGTAGGCGGTTCGGAGCAGGCCGCACCAGACGTTCAGGCAGATCCACTTCCACCAGCGCCTCCTATCTTTCCAGCACTGCCGCCGACGATGATGCTTGACGGCAACCAGGTGATGGCGATGTTTCAGCACTTTCTGGAGGCCCAGAACCATCAGGCAGCGCAGTTCAGAGCGACTGTCGTCGACGCACTGAGGACCATGGAGCCACCAGCACCAGCACCAGCACCAGCACCGGCACCAGTCGCACCTCCAGTACCGCGAGGACCGAGACCGGGGACAGCCAAGGAGTACCAGAACCTTTGCCCGATGGACTTCTGGGGCGACGAGGGGATCATCTATGCAGATGAATGGCTGGAGAATGCAAAGAGGACCTTGACCATGGCAAACATTCCAGAGGACCAGAAGGTGTCAGTGGCTAGCATACGACTCTTCGACTTGGCCAGAGCTTGGTATCGAGAGGACCCCCAGTTGGCGGAGCCCCGGGTGTCTTGCACAATTTTCAAAACACTGTTCAAGGAGAAATTCTTTCCCGAGGTGGAGCGTAATGAGTTGAGGATACAGTTCGAGGCGCTACAGCAGGGGACGATGACGGTTGCGCAGTACACTTCGGAGTTTACCAGACTCAGCAGGTTTGCTGAGAACTTGATTAGAGAGCCAGAGGACAGAGTATGGATATTCAAGATGGGTCTCACCAGAGAGCTGCGATATGCGGTAGCGATCAGTCAGGCGACGACGTATACGAGCATTCTGAAGATTGCTCAGGCTGTGGAAAAGGAGGCGGACCCAAGGCTGAATAGGGACCGGGACGTGGGCAGCAGCAGTTTCCAGGCACCAGCGAAGAGGGTTCAGACTCAGACCCAGACGAGGCCACAGCAGCAGCAGCATCACCGTTAGGCCAGTGCTCCAGCACATCAGCATCAGAGACAGCATCTGGCGATCAGTTGTGCTTTTTGTCATCACCCTGGACACCATATCGACGAGTGCCGCAAGAGGTTGGGACTTTGCCTCTTCTACGGATACGATGCATACCAGATGAGGGACTGCGCTCAGGCTACAGCTAGACTAGCAGGAGGACGAGGAGGAGGACCACCGACTGTACCACCCAGAGCATTGCCTGCTGCACCCCAGAGAGGAGGAGCTCTACCACCCCAGCAGCAGAGGTTTGCACAGCACCAGCAGCAGCAGAGAGGAGGAGCACAGCAGGGACGTGCTTACATCATGGCTGCAGTTGAGGAGGACGAGGTAGTACCAGATGTGATCACAGGTTCTATATTCTTACATTCTTTCCCTGCCATTGTACTGTTTGATTCTGGAGCCATCCATAGCTTTGTATCATATGAGTTTCTGCATAGACACGACTTCACATCCAAACCCACTAGGCGGAACTGTCAGATCATGACAGGAGGAGGGTCAGTGCCAGTAAGTGAGATGGTGGAATGCCCTATCACTATTGCTGGGAGGGAGATTCGAGCTCGACTTCTAGTGATGCCACTGCCCGGATTCGACGTAGTCCTCAGCATCGATTGGATGAGCGAGCAGTTTGCTGTAATAGACTGCCATGAAGGAAAGGTGATCTTCAGCCCGCCAGGAGTTCCACCATTCGAGATCAGCAGACGAGTTGCAGAGAGGCCAGAGGGAGTCTATTTTGGAGCTGTTGCAGAAGACCAGGAGTTGCCACATCTATTTATCACAGAGTTTTTCGACGTCTTTCCCGAGGAGCTGCCAGGATTGCCGTCAGATCGAGATGTGGAGTTCAGCATCGACCTATTGCCCGAATCAGCGCCAAAGTCCCAGCACTGTTACAAGATCAACCCAAAGGAAGCTACAGAGTTGAAGGCGCAGATTGATGAGCTGGAGGGCAAGGGATTTATTCGGTCCAGTGCTTTACCCTGGGGAGCACCGGTACTTTTCGTGCCCAAGAAGGATGGGACAGTGAGGATGTGCATTGACTACCGTGCACTCAACAACATCACCATCAAGAATAGATACCCTTTGCCGCGGATTGATGAGCTATTTGACCAACTTAGTGGAGAGAAGGTCTATTCTAAGATTGATCTCCGATCGGGGTACCACCAGATGAAGGTTCGGGAGCAGGATATTTCGAAGACAGCCTTCAACACTCGATACGGCCAGTATGAGTTCCTGGTGATGCCGTTCGGACTCACCAATGCCCCAGCTGTGTTTATGAACCTGATGAATAAGGTTTTCCACAAGTATTTGGATAAGTTTGTCGTAGTCTTTATTGACGACATTCTGATCTATTCCAAGACGAAGGAGGAGCATGTTGAGCACCTGCGGATTGTTTTGGAGATTCTGCGGAAGGAGAAGCTATACGGAAAACTCTCAAAATGTGAGTTTTTCTTGGATAGAGTAGAGTTTCTAGGGCATGTGGTGACTGGAGAAGGGATTACTGTAGATCCCAAGAAGATTGAAGCAGTAGAAGCATGGGCACCTCCCAAGTCGGTAGCAGAGATTCGTAGTTTCCTAGGATTAGCAGGATACTACATGAAGTTCGTGAAGGACTTCGCCAGGATAGCAGAGCCTATGACGAAGCTTATGCGGAAGGACGAGGAGTTCATCTGGAGCGACGCCTGCCAGTCAGCATTTGAAGAATTGAAGAGAAGACTCACGACGGCACCAGTTCTAGCTTTGCCATCGGGATCAGGAGGATTCGTCATCTACAGCAATGCTTCAGGGAAAGGCTTGGGATGCGTGCTGGAGCAGAACAAGAAGGTTATAGCGTATGCTTCTAGACAGTTGAGGCCCCATGAGAAAAATTATCCTACATATGACTTGGAGCTTGCAGCAGTCATATTTGCTTTGAAACTATGGAAGCATTACTTATATGGAGAGAGAGTAGACATTTTCACGGACCACAAAAGCCTGAAATATGTTTTTACTCAGAAGGAGCTGAATATGAGGCAGCGCAGATGGCTGGAACTCATGAAGGACTTCGACATCAGTCTGCAGTACCATCCTGGAAAGGCGAATGTGGTAGCGGACGCTCTCAGTCGATATCCTATTGCTATGTATCTCACCATGGATTGGAGGATCTTGAGAGCCTTGGGATTGAGGCTGTTCTGCCAGGATATGGAGGACAGATGATGCACATGCAGATACAGTCGGGGTTGCTAGAGAAGATCAAGGAGGCTCAGCTTCTTGATGAGGAGCTCCGATGTCTCAGAGCTCGGGTGGAGTTGGATTTGCTCGACGACTTCACCATTACGGAGGACGGATCCTTGAGGCACGGGAGCCAGCTATGTGTACCCAAGGACTTACGGGAAGAGGTGATGTAGGAGGCCCACCAGTCGCAGTATTCGATACATCCTGGGTCTACCAAGATGTACAAGGATCTGCGGGAGTATGTTTGGTGGTATGGGATGAAGAGAGAGGTTGCCAAATTTGTTTCCAGATACCTTGTGTGCCAGCAAGTCAAGACGGAGTGCCAGAGACCAGCAGGACTACTCCAGCCTTTACCTATTCCGGAATGGAAGTGGAAGCACATTACCATGGACTTCGTCTCTGGATTGCCGCGTACTCCCAGTGGCAAAGACGCTATTTGGGTGATCGTGGACAGATTGACAAAGTCCGCTCATTTCATTCCGTTCAAGGTTGGGCTGTCGACCGAGAAGCTTGCAGACCTCTACATGTGTCAGATCGTGAGGATTCACGGAGTGCCAGTTAGCATCATTTCAGATCGAGACAGCCGCTTCATATCACACTTCTGGAGGAGTCTACAGCAGAGCTTGGGGTCACAGTTGAAGTTCAGCACATCCTATCATCCACAGACGGACGGACAGTCTGAGAGGACCATTCAGACCTTGGAGGACATGCTGCGGGTTTGTGCACTCGACTTTGGCGGCTCGTAGGAGGACCATTTACACCTGGTGGAGTTTGCCTATAATAACAGTTATCAGGCTAGCATCGAGATAACTCCGTTCAAGGTACTGTATGGACGGAGATGTCGCACGCCGTTATCTTGGGACGTCGTGGGCGAGTGAGCTTTACTTGGGCCAGAGATGGTGGTAGACTCAGCTGAGAAAGTCAGACTGATCCGGGAGCGTATTAGAGTTGCACAGGATCGGCAGAAGCACTGGGCAGACAGTAGCAGACGGCCACTTGAGTTCGAGGCTGGAGACAGAGTATTCCTGAAGATCTCACCGACTAGGGGCGTCATCAGGTTCGGCAGAGGCGGGAAGCTCAGTCCGAGATTCATCGGACCCTTCGACGTGACGGCACGGATTGGCGAGGTGGCATATCGACTAGCACTTCCAGCCAGCTTAGAGGGAGTGCACGATATTTTCCATGTATCCCAGCTTTGACGATACATTCCAGATCCGAGCCATGTGGTGGACTATTCCGAGCTGGAGGTGGGCCCGAGATTGACTTACGAGGAGCAGCCAGTAGAGATCTTGGACCGGAGAGAGAAGCGTCCGCGGAACCAGACCATTCCTCTTGTTCGCGTCATGTGGAGACATCACACTCCGGGAGAGTCCACGTGGGAGCGCGAGGACGAGATACGGGAGCGCTATCCTAGATTGTTTTTGTGATTGTATTTTGCATTTGATTTTAAATAATAAACTGGTGTTGGATCCTTTGAGAATTGCAGATTTTGATTTGGTCATTGAATTTCGAGGACAAAATTTTTCAAGGGGGAGAGATTTGTAACTCCACCTTTCTAATATAGTATTTTTTTTAGGAATGGGAATTTTTATTGCAGGATTAATTATTTTACCTCGGGCTATTTTTTTTCTTTCTTTTGTGGGTTGGGCCAACCCAGAAGCCCAAGTTTAATCTTTTCAAACTATATAAAGTTGTTCAGGATTAAGGACTCATTTGTTGAGCTCCTTTCGAATTTTTGGCTAACGGCCATGTGCATCATTCTTCTCCCTAACAACCTGTCAGAGCAAATTCTCCCGCCCAAATGGTTAGCTGAATTCCTACGCCACAATCCATCCTATATAAACCCTTCTCCTCTCTGTTGTAGAAGCAATCCTTGTTCATTCCTCAACCTATTCTTCCATTCGATTCTTTGGATATGGAGCAATGACAATGGCAGCCATGGCAAACCTTCTTCCCAACAGTCGAGCTCCTATTGAGACAAGCTAATTCCAGTAAGAAATTAAGTTTTCTGATCAAATTAGTTTCGTATTTCCAAAACTCTCAATTCTTCTCCTGGATTGATCGAATTCTGTAGGGAAAATTGATTCGTGATCGATCGATCATTCTTTCCTCAGTCGAGAACGAGAGCAGTAGTGAGTATTCAACCTGATGATTTGAATCTCGATTTGTGAATAAGTTTTGATTTCAACCGTGGCTTTCTCTTCTTAGAATCTTGTGTGCTAGATCAATGGATCGATTGTTTTTGGATTAGCTTGGAATTTGAGTCTAGAAACTATATCAGGTGATTTCGAAGAGCATCTATATTTTCTTTGGACGGGTCCCTAATAGTTCAGTGCATCGTATTGATTCGTGTTCCATGTGTTTGTTTTAATGCCTGAACAGTTTAGTCTGATTATTTTTGGGTCGTTGAGGTTGTGAACCAACAGCTCCTTCAAGAACAATCAGGTAGCTACGTTTTCTTTGCAATTAAATTGTTTCCTAATTAGTGGTAGCTCGTGTGGTGATTGGTTCGAATGTTTTATATTGCAGCAACATGGTTGATTGTTGAACTGGGTTATATTTTGGGTATCATGATTCTTTGATGGACCTGGAATATATTCCTAGCACCATGGTTCCTTTATGAACCTGATTTATGAAGCATATGGTTCACTGATTTAATCTGGGAATGGGCATGTCCATGTATTGATGGATTATTATGAGAGCAGTTATATCCTGCTCGAATATAGATATATGCATCAAAGGCTTTCACTATCTGTAATATTGTAGACTTGAGGCTATGATTGGGTCATTTATTCTTTGGGCATTTCCTATTTCTATATTGGTTCGATGGAATCATGTGCCAATGGGATACTATGCCTGGAAAATCTTCTCGAGTGGCTACCTAGCAGCCATTGGGACTACACTGGATAGTAGAGGGGGTGGCTGTGACTAGGGAATCAGTCTCAGTCTCCCTTGGGAGCATTTGACTGGTTGAGCATCAAATTGGGATTTATTGGGGCCAACTTCGTACAACCTATGATGTTTCAAGCTAGTTGAAATCTGAGGTTATCTAATAGCTTTCCTATATATTGGTTTTACCATATATATGTTGGAATGGGTTTCCTGAGATTTTCAGGAAACTGAGTTTCAGTTGAAGACTGAGAATTTGTGTGAACTGATTTAGTCCTCGAGCTCAACCATTTAGCCTGACTTAGTTTAACAAATATGATGGCCTAGTTATGTATTGATGTCCTGTGGGATGGAGAGAACTGATGACTGAGAATTTGTGCAATCCTATGTAAATCAGTATTTTGTTTTGGCATCAGGACAGAGATACTCAGTTCAGTTGTAAACTGAACAAGAGTATCCCTGACCAATGTATAGTACTGATCTTAGAGCAGGAGGGTATTGCTCCAAGACCTATGAATTATTGCAGGCAGAGATTACCTTGTACCTGGGAGTTGAGAGTTCTTAAATATAGGAGTGCAGTCCAGTGTAGACACAGGATTAGTTTAATGGTTTCAGTAAAACCTGAGAACAACTCAGGTGACTGATGAGTTCAGGAATTTTAACTGAGATATCAGTTCATTTTTGGTTCAGAAGAACCTGAGATATACAGGAAGATCATTCTCAGGATTACTGAGAGCTTTCTCAGTAAAACCTGAGACATTAAGCCAGTTTGTCTCAGTAGAACCTGAGATATTATTCTCAAGATTTCAAATCAAATGAAATTCAGGATTGGGGATGATATTTCATTGGTTAGTTCAGGATTGGATGGATTCAGCCGTTACTAAACTGATTCTTACTAAAGACTGAAACTGTATCAACCTGGAATCAGTGCATTAGAAGCAGGATTTAATTTTAGTTAGTAGCTGATGGTTCTCATGCATTGTTTTAGCCAGGACAGGCATTCAAGGTGTGTGTTCCACTGTATGGAAGGTGTTGGAAATTGGTCAGTGACCAGCCAGTGGACTGTTAGCCAAGGATTTTGGTTGTAGGCAATACTCTAGCATTGCAAGTGAACAGGTGTATTAAGTATCCTGTTTTGGTTAAGTTTTTAGTCCATATTAGGACTGAAGGTTGAAATGTTCCCTAAACTAATAAGGAAGAGTATGGTAAATCCTGAAGCATCCTTGTGTAATGCAAGCTTCACAACCTTGTTCAAGTTAGTGAAGCTTGAGGGTTAGAATGTTAGGTTCTCTTAGAAGAGATTGAGAACAGCAGTTAGCTAGGATTTGGGTGAGTTATAAACCTTCTTGACAAGTTTATGGATAGAATATTGTAGATTTATAAGTAGAAGTAATCTAGTATTTGTCAAATAGAACTTAGGATTTATGCGGTGATTTTAGATTATAAATCAAACTTGCATTATTGATTTATCAAATTGTGAATCATTTACTTACAGGTGGACACCCAGTTTCTTGCCTACTAGTACTTTCCTGGAGCAAGGTAAGTACACTCTACGGTTTTGTACTTTTCATTATATATCCCGTGCTTCCTTGAGTGACACAATTGCAACACGTCATGTACTTTCTGGTGCTCATGTTCTCTTGTTCTTACTTGTATCTGGGGTGGGGAAATATACTATCTATGTGACCAATTCCAAGTAACAACTCAGGTGTGTTTAGCTTAGACCCCGCATCGTGCACGCGGGTCCTAAGCCGCCCATTCATGTGCTTTCATGTGCTTACCCTAGCCGGTCACATATTTAGTTATATTTCAAATGTAGTACACATATGTTCAGGAGATTACCTTGTACTTATTTCCTGTGATTCCATGATATTATGTTCTTCAGGTGCTTACATATCATGTTCTTCATGTTCTTACATTCATGTTCATTTATGTATTTTACACTGTTTCTTTCTTGTACTTATTCACCTGTTCTTCCTGAACTTTCCATGTTTCCTTGTAATTTTATACCATGATGTCTTGTTCATTACCTAGAATTGTACTTGCTCCGCTCCTGAATAGGATATGTTGCAGGTGAGATGGAGGCTTTGTGTGACACCTACTATGGGCAGGATATTGCTTTCCCTATTGAGCCAGTTGGAGCTGCTTCTGACCTAGAGGCTGCAGAAGCCTAGTGCTTCATTAGTATTTTCCACTATCTTTCCATGTATTGAGACTAGCAGACTCTTTTATTAGTTGAAATGTAATAATTTAGATATTGTACTTTACTCTGGTTGGGACACATTTATATAGATGCTGTGATTCATTTCATGTTCATACTTATCTGGTTAGTTTCCCTAGATTGGTACAGCTTACTTTATTTTGTCTAACAACAAAGGCTGGGCGTGTCCGACTCGTATCCGGTTATTCGGGAGCGGGTCGTGACACTTTAAGCGCATGTTCTTGGAGAGATTCTACGAAGTAGGGCAGGACATCACAATGTCTACCCTCATGGACGTCGTTCAAGGGGAGAAAGAGCTGACAAGGAACTATATCGAGTGGTTTCGCCAAACCGCAATGAAGTTGCCATCTGAAAATCCGGATTCCTCCTTGATTAAAATTTGCCAAAAGAGATTGCTTCCAACAATCAGTCTCTGGATGGGCGAAAGTCAATTTAAGGACTGGAAGACATTCATCAGTGCCACTAGTGCCGAAGAACTATTGAAGAAGGCTCGTCAATTGGGATTGCACATCTCGGACGGAGAGAACAAGGGCAAGCGTCCTAATACCAACAACGACAATAGGGGTAGCCCCTCCAATAATCGGGATAGCAGGGGTAAGCAGGCCATGGTGGCCGACACAACCCAGAAACCTGAGTCAAAACCGGCGGACAAGCAATGGCCATAAATGACCTACTCCTTTGAAGACGGCCACGTCAAGCCCATCTTGGACATGCTCAAACAAGGAGACAGAATTCAACTTCCTCCACCAAGACGGGAACCTCGGCCGACAGAAATGGAGAACCCTAAGTACTGCCATTACCACCGCTACGTCCACCTTGCTACACACGACTGCTACCAACTAAAACGGTACATCTAAAATCTCATCGATTCGAACGCTCTGGCCATCGATTTCGAGGAGATAACTATGGCAGCCCACATGGTGTTAGTACAATTTGGCAGCTTCTCTCCAACGGAAACTCAAGACGGTGTAGTCCCCATCCCTCTGGCGATAATAGAGATTACTAATCTTCCACCTTCCCGAGATCAGGCTGCGGGTCTAGTGCCCCTCACCACATCATGAAGGGAAGTCATGTGGGTCCATCCAGACTTGGTATCTGAAGTGACTCAGTCCACACCATCTTCCATTCGCAAGAAGAAAAGTGGAAAAGTCAGATCCTGGTGCACAATCTCGACCGATATCGAAGAAGTCACAGCTGTCGTTACTCGGTCTGGGGCACAATCCTAACCTGTGGCTGATAACTCGGCTGAAGATCATCAGCCCGCTACAACTGACTCTCCGGGACATTCTCAGCCTCCGACGACCGACAAGCCTAGGCCGAAGGAGACTCACTTTGACAAATCCCTCCGAAAAGAGGCACTGCAGGGGCTGGAGAGGCCCTACAACTTCGACATCTTGGCACAATTGGCCAACACACCGGCCAAGTTGTCATTATATGAGCTTCTTAGACTCTCAAAGGATGTTCGTGCGACTTTGAGCGATGCACTCCAAAATGCCGACGCATACCTGGCTTAGGTCAACCTCACGGGAGAGAACCCGCCTGCAGATCTCTAAGACAGCGCTTGTACGGGAGCGATGCCCAACATTATCTTCACTCCACAGGACATGCTCATCAAAACCAACCAGCACGATCGCCCGTTATACTACACTGGATACATCAGCGATGTAAAGGTGGATCGGATGCACATTGATCCTGGTTCTTCCATAAGTATCATCCCGAAGGGTCTGTTACATCATCTCCGTATCCCTATGCATCGCCTGACGCCTACAAGCACCGCCATCAGCGGTTTCAATTCGGGCAGGAGCTACCCAATTGGAAAGATTCATCTGAAGTGTCAAATTGGCGATCTCCAGTCTAAAGTCACCTGTTATGTCATAGATACAGATACTTCTTACAACATCCTCCTGGGGCGCCCTTGGATACACGATTATATGATCGTGCCTTCCATACTGCACCAATGCTTTAAGTATGTCGACAAATACGGCTTCGTGAGAACAGAATTTGCCGATATCGATCCCTTCAAAGGTGTCGAATCCTACTACTCAGACTCTGCCTGTACGAAAAGTCGAAGAGGCACCTTGGTGAAGGAGATATGCAAGCTCGTACCGAGACAGCCACAGGATCAGAAGAACCTCTGACGATCCACCTCCAAGCTCGCAAACCTGGCAAGTCCGCACCCCTTATCGCCACTCTACGTTAGGACGCAATAAGCCTCTCAGCACAAGAAGAGCAAATAAAAATCTGGCTGCCAAGGTCTGGCCAAGTGCCAAGACCCACAACGGAGCCATTGACAATCAGGCTACCAAGAGTCGGCCAGCCGCAAACGGAGAAGCTCAATCCTTCCGAAAAGCCAATGACGATACGCCTTTCCAAGAAGAGTGGTCACCCCGATGCAAGGTCTGGGGCTTCTAGCGAACCAACCACTCCCCGTCCAGCATCAGGTACCAAACTGGGGGTCACTAGTCTGCCAACAACTCCACGTTCGGCTCCACCAGCTGAACCTCTGACGATCAAGCTGCCCAGGTCGTCCTCTCAGTCTTCGTTTATACAGGGGGTAGCCGAAGATGAACCGGAGCTAGTCAAGTATGTGGCTGCCCATACTGATGTTCCCTCCGCAGATGACGTAATCCCGCTAGAAAAGATATCTTACTTCATCAATAAAGGGCTATCTTTGAACTACCTCGAACTCATTAAGCTTTGTACAATATATGCTATAGAACACGATATAGGCACTCACCTACACACACAGGTGACAAATATGCACACCGTAATCCAACTTACTCCAATAGAAGATTCTTACCGCATAATCGAGGGAGGGGACCATCCAATCATCTTCGACCGGAAGGACGATCTGCAGCCCTTCACCATAGAAGAAGTCGACCTTGAATCAGATGCCGGGAGACTGCCTCTATATCTTTATAGCCCCCAATCCAAGTATCTCATACAAAAACAAGGGTATGATCTAGCAACTACGCCAGGTTTGAACTACGGCACTAGGCAACGATTACCTTTGAAGCCACCGGTCCCGGCTGGCAAACCATGAGACTACTATAGCAAGACTCGATGTGGATTAGGGTATGATACACCCACAACGACCCCTGAAAGTTCAGATGAAGAATGTGACTGGCATTCACATTCAACCGGATCACCAACTTCTGACTCGGATACTAGCATCGGAGACGTATTCAGACAAGTCCTGTCAGTCAACATGGCATTAGCCGACGCTTATGAAGAAGATGAAACATTTCGGAAATCCTCGAGTTAGAGCCGTGGGCCCAACAGTTGGATGCACAATGGAAAAAGTGGTTCGAACAGAGGGAACCTCCTACTGAAGATAAAGTTATACAGGTCGACCTCGGCAGCGAATCTTCTCCAAAACCAATCTTCGTTAGTAAAAGCCTAACAGATAAAGAACGAGAATCGCTACTGGAACTTGTAAAAGAATATATTGATGTGTTCGCCTGGAGCTATGAAGACATGCCAGGATTAAACCCCGAGGCTGTCCTTCACAAGCTCAACATTCGGCCAGATACAAAGTCGGTTAAACAACAACAGCGACGCTTCCGCCCGGGCATCATGGACGCGATCGAAGCTGAAGTCAACAAACCAATAGCCAGTGGCTTCATCCGTGAGGAACAACATTCAGATTGGGTCTCCAACATAGTACCAGTCCTCAAGAAGAATGAGAAGATTCAAATCTGCATCGACTTTCGCAATATAAATGAGGCATGTCCCAAAGATAAATTCTCCCTTCCTATCACAGACATCATGATTGACAACACCTGCGGCTTCGAACGTATGTCATTCATGGATGGCTTCTCGGGGTACAACCAAATCAAGATGTCTCCTAACGACGAAAAGTATACATCATTCCGAACACTGATTGGCACATACTGTTACACAGTCATGCCTTTCGGTTTGAAGAATGCCGGCACCACATATCAAAGAGCCATGAATATCATCTTCAGATACCACTTACGCAAGATGGTGGAGTGCTATGTTGATGATATCGCCGTCAAGAGTCGTTGTAAGGAAGACCATCTGCAGGATCTGAGGACGGTATTCGACCTGATGCGAGCGCACAATCTGAAGATGAATCCCACAAAATCCTTCTTGGGCGTATCCAGCGGAAAGTTCTTGGGTTTTATCATCACTGCCCAGGGAATTCATGTAGATCCAGAGAAGACGAAAGCAATTATGGAGATGGATCCCCCGAGAAATCTCCGCGAACTCAGAGGCCTTCAAGGGAGGCTAGCTTACATTATGAGGTTCATTTCTAACCTCTCCGGGCGATGTCGACCATTCACCCATCTCATGAAGAAAGGCGTCTCATTCATATGGGACGAAGAATGTCAGCGTGCCTTCGACAGCATCAAAGAATATTTGTTGAACCCTCCAGTCCTGGTGGCCCCGGTTGCGAAAAAACCCTCTCAGTCAAATGATGATTGGGCCAGAGCACCGATACACCGCCTTGGAGAAGGAATACCTCGCCCTGGTATTCGCCATTCAGAAGACGCGGTACTATGTCACTGGATAAACCATACATGTGATCTCACGAGTCAACCCTCTCAGGGTCCTCATGACTAAACCAGGGGCACTAAGCTCTCGCCTCGTCACATGGGCAATATTGTTGTCCCCTTATCATATGATCTTCGTCCCACAAAAGGCTGTTAAAGGTCAAGCTCTGGCAGACTTTTTGGAAGCCCACCCGGGCTCGGAGTCGTCCAAGATATACGAAAAAAATCTCAGATGAGGTCGCCGACTCGCATGCAACCTCTCACGATGATATATGGCAAATGTTCTTCGATGGCGCCTCAAGGACCGAACCTAAAGGCAACATCGTCGTCGGAGTCGGGGTGGTGCTGGTCCCTCCTTCCGGATTGGTGATTAACCGCGCTTACTCTCTCACAGAGCCCTGCTCTAAAAATGTGGCCGAGTACAACGCTTTGGTCATTGGCCTCCAACTTGCAAGAGAGCTGGGGGTATAATATCTTGAAGCATACGGCGATTCTCAGTTAATCATCAATCAGATTCGGGGCTCGTACGAAGTCCGCCACGAATACATGATCCCATATCATCAAATAGCGATCAACATTATTTTGTCATCTGAGGGGTTCTTCACCGAGCATGTTCCCAGACTCCGAAATATCGAAGCCAATGCCTTAGCAGGCCTGGCCGCTTCCCTAGCAGTGCCAAATCATACTCATCAATCGGTAGATGTGATAGGCCACGAACTGGTCTGCTCCAAGAACAACGTTCAATTCGTGGCGAGTTATTCCGCTCAGACGATCGACAAAGTCCCAGACTGGAGACAACCATTCATTGACTGCGTAGTCTACGACATCTTGCCCGAGAACCCAAAAGAGGCCACCTCTATCCGAAGGCGTTCTCTCAGATTCTTCTATGATACAGAGACAAAAATGCTGTATCGCCGATCCTATGATGGATTATTGCTTCGATGTCTGTCAAACGTGGAAGCCAAAGAAGCCGTATGCGAAGCTCACGACGGTGTCTGTGGGGCCCATCAGCCTGGCCCTAAGTTGCAAGACCATCTTCGCCGAATGGGCTACTACTAGCCCACGATGGTAGCAGATGCGATAGATTATGCAAGAAAGTGCAAAGCTTGCCATGTCCATGCGGACTTCATCCACCAACCATTCTAATTTCTACATCCGACAGTAGCGTCCTAGCCGTTCGAAGCATAGGGAATGGATATCATCGGTCCGATTACTCTACCTTCCTTCTGAGGATATCGCTTCATACTCGCGATCACGGATTACTTCTCCAAATGGGCGGAAGCTGTCCCGCTCACAGAAGTAAAGACTTCAAACGTGATCAGCTTCCTCAAGCATCACGTCATCTATCGCTTTGGACTGCCCCGAAGGATCATCCACGATAATGGTCCGCAGTTTGTAAGCCAAGCCTTCTATCGGTTCTACGATAAGTATCACATCCAGAATATTGCTTCGACACTTTACAATCCGACAGCAAATGGGTTGGCAGAGGCATTCAACAAAATAATCATCAAACTTCTCAAGAAGTTCGTATCGTCCAACAAACGCGACTGGAACGAGAAGCTTGGTGAATGCTTATGGGCGTACCATACTACAGTCCGAATGGCCACTGGGAACACACCATTCTCCCTGGTGTACGGGAGTGAGGCCATCCTTCCATTGGAGACTCAAATACCCTCACTCCACGTCGTCCTTACTTACCAATTGACGACGGACGATAACTACCGTCGTCGGCTACAAGAGTTGGAGGCCTTAGATGAAAAGTGCCTCCTGGCTCAGCAACGAATCGAGCTTTACCAAGCACGCATCTCTGGAGACTTCAACAAGAAGGTTAAAATCAGAACATTCCAGGTAGGCGATCTCGTCCTGGCAGTCCGAAGGCCGATGGCCATGACTCACAAGACCGCCGACAAGTTCCAGCCAAAATGGGAAGGGCCATTTATCATTGAGGCCGTATTCTCCAACGATGCTTACCGCCTCGCAAAACAAAATGGAGACTTGCTCATGTTGCCCGTCAACGACAAGTTCCTGAAGAAATATTATGTCTAAACAACACATTCCAGATCATTGAGTTATGTACCCGCTGGTGCCGCTGAACTCACACCCACAACATTCCAGGTCATTGAGTTATGTACCCGCTGGTGCCGCTGAACTCACTTTCACAATATTCCAGATTATCGAGTCATGTACCCGCTGGTGCCGCTTAATTCACATCCACAACATTCTAGATTATTGAGTCATGTACCCGCTGGTACCGCTGAACTCACATTTCCAAATTCCAGATTATCGAGTTATGTACCCGTATGTGCCTCTGAACTCACATTTCGGTCACTCTTTCAGATAGTAAGTCATGTATGACCATACCTCTGAATTTTCTTCCTGGAAGAGATCCGCCCTCATGATCCACTACCCACACTCCCAGTGCACAAAAAGGGTAACATATCCACAAATTTCCAAAATGGCCATGTCCTCATTACCTCTAAGTCGTTTCACTTCCGCCAAAAACAAATCACCCCTTTACATATAACTTCCATGTCCTCATTACCTCTAAGTCGTTCTATGTACCCTCCTTCATTGAGCCCACTCCTGCCATGTCCTCATTACCTCTGAGTGGGAAGGCTCCGTCGAAGAAACCTTCATGCTTGCCATGTCCTCATTACCTCTGAGTAAGTATGATGATTCCCTTTCGACTTATTATCCGTACACACAACCGGAGTACGCCAAGGATAATAGGTCCACAAATATTCTCCGCTGAGTCCACTCCTGCCATGTCCTCATTACCTCTGAATGGGAAGGCTCCGTCGAAGAAACCTTCATGCTTGCCATGTCCTCATTACCTCTGAGTAAGTATGATAATTCCCTTTCGACTTATTATCCATAACCACAACCGGAGTACGCCAAGGATAATAGGTCCATAAATATTCTCCGCTGAGTCCACTCCTGCCATGTCTTCATTACCTCTGATTAGGAAGACTCCACGGTAAAACCCTCATACTTGCCATGTCCTCATTACCTCTGAGTAAGTATGTTGGTTCTCTCTCGTCTTATTAACCGTACCCTGAACTAGGGTACGCCAAGGGTAATAAGCCCACAAATGTCATCTATTGACCACAAATATCCTCCGTTGAGTCCCTTCCTGCCATGTCCTCATTACCTCTGAGTAGGAAGACTCCACGGTAAAACCTTCATACTTGTCATGTCCTCATTACCTCTGAGTAAGTATGTTGGTTTTCCTTCATCCTATTATCCGTATCCTAAGTCGGGGTACGCCAAGGATAATAGGCCCATAAATGTCCTTTGCTAAGTCTCTTAGTACAGGCCCACCATTCCTCATCATGCCCCAGGAGCCCAGCTGCTCCATGGCATTCCTTCTCCCGATACTCGGAACGTCCACGACAATATGACTGTGGAACCGTTCTAGGTATCCCCAATCAAACTTGTTATCCGTACCTAAAACCAAGGTATGCCAGGGGTAACAGGTCCACAAACAAGTCCCCCATACGGGGAAAACATCACCATAACACCACAAACACAACAGGCAGTACAAATAAAGGGAAAAATGAAACATACTCTTTTATTTGAAAGTCGAAGAAGCATTACATGTTTTGGGGACCACGTCCCTCTCAAAAAGAAAAGAAAAAAGAGAACATAAACATAAAAAGAAGAGGCCGACTATGGTTCGGCATTACATAACTCCAAGAGGCGGTTTCTCACCAAGGTAGTCCCCCGCTCAAGCCGTTGTCTAGCTTTACGCTCGACTTCCTGGGGCAACTGCTCCGCATCATCCAAGTGCATATATGCCCGCCAGTCATCCACATCTTCTTTAGGGCGAGTTCCAGATTGGCAGAAGCTCGACTAAGTCTGTCAGCCTCTTGGATAGCAAGCCCCTTCTCAGTACGGGCAGCTTCAAGCTCGGACTCCAGGAAGGCCAGCTTTCTCTGGAGCTCGAGGATCTGTTCCATGGTGTCAACTACCCCGCGGGAGGCGGCCGCCTCCCGAGCTATGCAATCTTCACTTCTGCGGCTCCATTGATCGTGTAATTGAGACAGATCACGGCGGTCCTTCAGTATAGACGGCTCGATCGACTCCCGAGCAAGCCTCACATTCTCCATCGCGGTTATGAGGAAGGCACGCTCTTGATCTATCGCGATGGACAGATCAGCTTGTTGCAATACATGAAACTGGGCCACAAGACGATCGGCCTCTAATAGCTTAGGCTCCAGGAGCGCAGCTAACCCCGCCCTACCGGGGAGTGTTCTAAGGATATCGATTTGACCACCGGTGCACCGACGGGCCATAGCAAAGGTAGTTCCCTTCTCCACGGCTGCCTCGACTCCACTCTTCAGATGGCGGTGAAAGATGTCAACCACATCCTGGGACACTTTATCCAAAACTTCTGTAGAGGATGGCGTCAAAGGGAGTGTGGCTGGCAATGTCGAAGGAATAGCATCGAAACTTGCCATCCCTGCCACCAGGGAAACAAATCTCGTACGAAAAGATGCATGGATAGAGGCTAGCTTCTCTTCCGCCGCCCGAAGAGCTTGGATATTGGGCAAGGCGGAAAGGTCAACCCCCGAAACCATGTTCACGGAGAAGGACATAGGAGTTATTGTTCCTTGCCCAGGATGTGCCACCACTTGAGCCCCCAAACTTGAACCAGCAGGAGGCCCTTCAATGTAGGTGGGAAGAGAAGGAGGCACATATGCTTCCACCAGATCCCCTCCGGTAGAATCTACCCCAACAACGTCCGTCATCGGCAATAAGGGGACGGGACATGTACGTCCAAAGCAACCATCAATCGACGTAACCCAAAGGATATAATGATAGAGCAGGTAGGCCTCCTCATAAGTTAAGGTCCGGCTTATCTTACTAGGGGAGGAGCAGGAAGGCCGCAGCTCGCTCACGGTGGACATAGTCTCCCCGCTCGCGACTTGCAAATTGAATTCAATTGGTCTCTCTACCCCAGCCACTCCTAAAAAGGAGCCAGCCAGTTCAGCATCTTCTCGTTGAAATTCTGCTGTCTCAGGGACAGGTACAGTAGGACCCCCGTCCCTATGGGTGGAGGTCTCAGCAAGGTGGGACTCCTCGAACGCCTCCGGAAGAACCCCAGCGAAAGTGATAGCGGTACACGTATCGTCGACCAAAGTGGTCAGGGCCGGATCGACCTCAGTAGCCGGATCCTAAGAAATCGACTCCTCTGACGCCTACAAAGAGTAAAAGAAGATGATTAGGCCATAGTTTAGAAAAAGAAGGAAAAAGAAGTTGAAATTCCAATCACCTCAGAAACAGCGTCAACATCATCAATAAACAGTCGGCGATGTCTTACCGTAGCCCGCTTCGTAGAGTAGGTCCTGCCATCGTCAGTGGACAGACGCCTGCCTCGTTCGCGCGAAGCACCAGGCATAGCAGGTGGATGATCCTCCATCTCTTCGTTTGGGATAGTAGGTGGCTGGTCCCCCACCTCCTCGTCCGAAGAGTGCGACGAGTCATCGGCGTCCTGCTCATTATCTTCTTCGTTCACTGCAGTGGACTCTGAGTACGGCACAGGAACCCCATTCGCCCTTCTCTTTCTCTTCCTGGAACCCTCGGGCTTCTCTGCCAAGCCGGTCTTGACAATGAAGCTGGTGTTCATGTCAAAATTCACGAGAGGTTTGCTCGCCGCATTATGATAAAGGGCCGCCATGTATAAAATATCCCCTTTCGTATTAGCGTCGGGGACCGAGAGCTAGCCCGGGTATGAACCGCATTGTAATAATGCCACGCCTGGATACCGTCAAGGACACTACCCTCGTAGCCTAGGCAAGCACTGGGGCAGTCAAGGAACAGCTGACTATACCCGAATTGACGAGAAAACCTGCTCGGCAAATAAGGCTCCATGTATACGTTATTTCGGTAACGATATACTAGGTGCGCAGGGTGAATGTTGCGCAGCCAAAGAAGCATCTTCTCAGATAAGAGTTGGGGAGGTTCAATACCATCAACGTGTACCCCCTCACTTCTCTAGGGGTAAATTAAGGAAGAGACACAAAGAAGTCGGGCCCGTCAACTATCGCCAACGCCTTTCGACAAGCCGGCATGGTGTCATACTCCAAAGACTGATAATGGTATCGAAAAAGGAAGGCGTCATCAGCGACAACATCATCCTCTGTTCCAGGCCTCATCAACGACCGGTAATGCATTAATAACCACCCCATGAGATAATGGTATGGTAGCTCTATCCGCTCAAAGTCCAGCGTCGTCTCGCGAGCAATGACTTTAGACGAAAAGGCACGGAGGCCATGGTGCATGCTACACACCATAGCCGGAAGAAGGGCCAGTTTGACTTTGAAGACCAGCTTCACAGCCGGAAGAATGAAGTGGCGGCTGATCCTTTCAGTAAAACCTGCCCCTCCCGAGACTACGTAATTCCGTAGCCACACCATCAAGAACCCGACCAAGAGTGCTTTCTCGGACATCTGCCGGGTACCGTAATGGAAATAACTGAAGGAGTCAGTGCGACTCCCAAATCTATCGCGGGTGGACCTCGACCTTTTGGCATTCAACATCAGATCCTTTACCTCTGCCTGGGTTTGACGACCTCGAGAAGAAACCCGGTCGGAAGGACGTAATTTGAAAAGATACGCGACCCAGGCCGTGGTATGGGGGGCGTTCCCTTCTGAGCTATTATTCTTCTTGATAGCAGTCTGGTGACAGATGCTATGGTGGCACAGCAGTTCCCGGTACACAGCGACGAATCCCAGGAATCGTCGATCCAGATCATCGAATTCCTCATTCGTCGGGGTGTATACTTCAAAGGCCTCGCCCCCCCCCCCACGACAGCTTAGAAACAGCATGCATTTCATGGAGAGAAAGTACCAACTTCCCTCCGGGCGCGAAGAAAGTCCACGTACGCCGGTTATACATCTCCAAAAGGGCCATGAACAGCGGCTTGTTAATGGGCAATCCGTAACAGGTGCCCCGAATGGCGTAGTAAAGGTCAATCTTCCGAAGGAATTCCTCATAGTTCCTCAGGATCCATGAGAAAAGATTGGCCCATGTAGGAATAGGGTTTATCCAATTCAGCAGCGACAACCTGCCCACAGGATAAGACCCCTTGCGAGCGAGCTGATTCAGGAAGGTATCAGCTCGAATAAAAGTGAAGTTGGGACCAGATACGTTTATAAAAGTACCAGGAAGCAGCCCCATCACACTCCGACTGCCTGACTCCCTACTCGCACATGCTGACCTAATACTCATATTATAGTGGATGTTGCCCACGAACATCCCCGATTGGGTTAGAGTTAGGGAGCCCGCCATTTTCCTGCTCAACGGCACCATATTAAACCACGAGAGGGAAAAATGCCATTCCATCTCGGGAACATGGATCTCCACCCCGTCCACAGTAAAGTCCCAGTTTTCAGAAACGTCCAGCATTCGGGATTTCTTTATGGATAAAGCATCTCCAAAGAGAAAAGTTGGTTTCATATATTCTCCGTCCAGTTGCCCCGAATTTATCATAGTGCAAAGAAAGCTGAAAGGTTGGTTGTTGATGGCAGCCACCCTCTCCAAAGGCTTATTGGTGGGAAGCTGATCCGTCACATGTCAAATTAGGCCGTCAAGCCGCACACCCACGGAAAATTGAGCTGAACCCACCAGAAGCTCTCCTGCCGGGTTGGTTAGGAGGTTCACTGGAAAAGAACAAAAGAAACATGATTAAAAGATGGTTAAAACGAAACCACTTAAAGTTTCTCAAAAAAAAAGTATCTATGAGCCTATGCGGCTTGGATCAACGAAGCCTTATGCAGCCTAATTCAGCTGGGTTTCATGCGGCACGGCTTCAATAGAGCCTATGCGGCTCGGGTCAACACAGCCTCATGCGGCCCAATTCGGTTGGAAGTTCCATGTGACACTGATTCGATAGCTTATGCGGCTCGGTTGAACTTATGTGGTTCTATCTAGCAGAAGAGCTTATGCGGCACGACTCAGTAAAAATCTATGCGGTCCAGTTTGTCAGGAACATATGCGGTCCCACTCAAAGGAGGCTTCATGCGGTTCAAATCCAGAAGTACTCTGCAGCTCAAATCTTTCCCACGTGGCTCAAACTTAGGGCATGCCCTATGTGGCTCGGATATGGGAGGGTCATGCGACCCATACAACATACGCGGCTCCATCATGGTCGAGCTTGGGCGGTTCAATGAAGATGAAGGGTAAAGGCTTGCGCATATGTTATGCAACAGAGCCATGGGTCCTTAGGGTTCAAAGTATTCAAATCCAATCCTTATCCTTGAAAGCAGGGTGGACATCAGGATGCACTTCGGGTACGGCGGTCGACGAGGAAGCCGCTTTCTTACCCTTCGCAGCAGCAGAGGCGACCTTGGAAGACTTGGGGGCCATTTTCGACGGTCGGAGAAGGGAGATAAGGAAAGATAGTGAAGACAGCAGGAGTTGGGGACGAAAGAGAAAGTAAAGAAATCCCTCCGACTGAACTCGTCCCTATTTATAAACAAAAATAGGGCGTTTTGATTCTCGTGTAACACAAAAACCGACCCTTCGGTTATCGAGGCGAGCCGCCTAAAATGAAGGCCAAACTCCTGGGATCCTGCCCCAAAATGTGGCCTTAAAACTGACAGTAGATCAACAACATTTAATGCAAAAGATCTTCAAACGTGGCTGGATGACGTGGCAATGAGCTATGCGGCCCGACAGTCCCTGTGGCTAATTGACTCAATGCGGCCGAGACATCCATGCGGCCGAGACATTCATGCGGCCGAGACATCCATACGGCCAGGACATCATATACGACCAGGAGAATTTATACATGGCCATGCTTCTTATTCAAAGTATTTCAGTTTTGCAAATTAAAAACTTTGAAGGGGGTCTTGTAGAAGCATGGAAAAGAATAAAGAAAGATCCATACGGCCAGGAAGCCCCATGCGGCTCAGAGAGTTCATACGGCTCAAGGATCCATGTGGCTCAAGCGTCTATGCGGCTCAAACATGTTCTATGCGGCTCAGAGAGGAGCCACGTGGCCTGCAAACAGCTCTTCTGTTTGCCCTTTACTGCATTAAATACTTTGACGGCTGACAACTCTGACACATGACAACCCTGACACAAAAGTACAATTATGACTCCGTCATAATGGCAGACTCCTAGGAAAATGAAGGAAACCTCTGACACAATCTTCCGAAATCCAAAAACTGTCATACGGCCCTGACACGTGGACAGTCGCATGCCGCTCAAGTAGAGACCACACCATGCGGCTCAAGCAGAGACTGTCCCATGCGGCTCACGAAGACTATCCCCATGCGGCTCATGAAGACTATCCCCATGCAGCTCACGAGGACTATCTCCATACAGTTCACAAAAAAGGCACCCATCATACGGTCATCTACACTCATGCGGCTCAGATCATCACCATACGGTTCAAATGTTCAGGGGGCCACTCTCAAGCAGCCTTGACACGTGGCCAGCCTTATGCGGCTCAATGAGGAGCAACCTTCCTGCGGCTCAGATTTCTGCAGTAGCTCGTGGTTCAGACACGTGGCATGATAGCTGGACACGTGGCATCAAATCGATAAAAATCTCTCAACAAATTCTAATAAAATATTGGGATCAAATCAGATCATTTACAATCAAGCAAATTAATGACACGTGTCAGGAAATCCGAGGTTGGCATGACAAATCAGGAGGATTTATGTCAATCATCATTAATTATCCATAAAAGATTTGATGCAATCACATTTATTGCTCAAATCTCGTATATTCAAGATGAACGGACCAGATCCAGTGATCCTTAGCCGCCGACATTTAAGAATAGACAATCATTGCAAACCCTAATGATGCCCCCCACTCTTATAAATAGCAAGGTGCCATTCCCTTGCGGAGAGATATACAGAGAGAGAGTAGAATCTCAGATAAAAAAAAGAGAGACATAGAGAGCCAGAGAGGCAGAGAGAGAATATACAGAGCTTGAAAGGAGAGCATTTCTTCATCAACGCCAAGCAGTTCTTCTACAGAGCCAAGGCTTCACCCGATCGTCCAAGGAGTAAGGCAGAGCTGCCGTCGCTTTCCCGAGCCTCTACCGTCACCCCCCAGAATCTAAAATAAACAATTGTACTTAGATTGCTGTACCTAGGTTTTTGTTCCTAGGCTTTCTTTGTACAAGCGAGTTTGTATTGTGAAGTAAAAGTCCAGTCCTCCGATAATTGTTCTGCTCTTTTATATTTCATGGCAAACAGTATTATAGATTTAAAAATATTTATTAAATATGTTACGATTATTTTACGCAAATAAAATGCTAATTATTTTTAAAAGTATTTCCATTACCAAAAATGGTGTTTTGAATATAAGTAAATCTAATTAAAATATTAGTTCTATTTATTAAAGTAAAAAAATCTATTTATTATTCATTTTAGATAAATGTAGTAAATTCTCACGTTATTATAATAAAAAATATTATTAAAAAGATCATTTTATCCAATAGTTGCTAATTATGTGTATTACGTTAAAAGTATTAAAAGAGTATTTTTGGATAAATTATTTTCATAGACACAAATAAATACTAATTTGTCGCGATCTTATTATTAATTTAATTAATGATAATTCCTTTTAAGGAAATAATAAGTTTTATTATTTTATTACTAAAAAAGTATTTTTCTTTATATTTCTCAGTTAGAGTTTCTCTAAAATATTTTTATAATTAAGCAACTGCCTTATTATAATTATTAGTGAATTTAGAGGCTAGTTTATTATTGTACTATTAATAAGTTAATTAATTAGAATTGTAGTAAACCTTAGAGTGGCAACTAACATATATTTCACTAATGCAGGGTTCAGTTCCGGACATTAGCTTGAATATTTTCCTGTCGTCATCTACAACACCAGAAAACCAAGACAAGTTTTATATTATTCAAATTCATGTTTTAGTTGATAATTAAATGCATTGAATTATTAGGATTATATACTGTATCGACACTTGACTCAATGACGAGGAGGTGTCCTTTTGTACCTACTTCCGGATATTAGCTTGGATATATGTTTCTTGTTCCTCTCCTGACGGGGGACCAGCATTTTTAGGTGACTACAAAGACAAGGAGGTGCCCTTTAGTACCAACTACAGACTCGAGTTCCAAGGAGATAGCTGAACCCAATCAGGAAGGCCAGGATTTCTAGTAGCACTTGAAGTTTAGTTTCTTTATTTTTTTAGGTTGTAATGAAAGATTGGTTGTAATAGTTTGACTATTACCACATTTGTATGTTTATTTCTTAGACAGACATTAGTTCTAGACTTTGACATTTTAAATAAAAGTTTTTTATTCCCGCATTTTAGAATATCGTGCTTGAGTTACTACTGATGGATACAGTTTACTGCCGTCGTCTCACAACGGTGCAGCCTGGGCATGATCCGACTGGATCCAGAATCTTGGGATCGAGTCATGACAGGTTATGTGTCATTCTTGCACTCCCAAATTTGGCAAGTAGTGCAACGATGTATACGAACCAAGAAAATAGAATGATTCACTCTACTATGGTATGCAAGGGATATAGATGGAGGTAACAAACTCTAAGGCACGTCATAAACTTCTAACGACTAAATTCTAAATTTTCTACTTGACCATCTTACCTTTTACATACTATTTTTATTACTATTATTATTTTTAACCTCGAAACTAATTCATACCAATCACTCATAGTCTTCATAAATTGGTATATAATTTTCTAGCCCACTCCTTGTGGTATGTTTCCATCATTTGCCCTAATTATCTTCCATCATCATTTGCATTTATCTCGTACATCCGAATTTCTATATAGATCATCGGTCTAATTTCTTGAGACTCTAAAGTCGATCTATCCATGATTATCTAGGCAAGCTAAAGTGCATTGAAGGAAACCTAGTGCTTAATATAATACTTTCCTAACTATCATGCCTACTATATTATATATGTACCATAATCGTACAACAACTTATTTGCTTCACTAATAGACATGTGTATAGGATTTTTTATTTGTCACTCCCCAGTTCCACTTTACGTAGGAGCTACAGTAGCTGTATTAACTTTTAACATCACGGGGAAGTTGCTTTATCGCTCTGCTCACCCGTCACTCGCCTCATTTCCAGCATGTCCAAACAGTACTTGCTACTATGTGCCCGGCATAGCCGGTGGGGAGTTCGTTTGGCTTTCAGCTCTCACTAGGAATACGTAGCATGATAACTATATGTATACGAAGAATACTCCGATATGTGGAATCTTCGAATACACACATAAGATTTATAATAATCAACACACACAGTAAATAGCCTCAGGTATATCTATATCTCATCTACAGTAGCAATAAAAAAATAGTCAAATAAAGAAATAAATAATAGTCAAGTGAGAAAACAGTCGGGTAGAGACAAATCCATACCAAGCTAGAATGAGAATGGAATCTGACCTCCTAAAAAATAAATAAAAGAAAGTAAAGACCAACTAAAGAGGTCGCTCAGCAAAAAGAATCAAATGTCATCAGAGTGTAATGTAGGAACGTTGAGCACCTCTAGAGCGGGTAAATAGAGTGCATGTGTGGAGCAGAAATATAATCATCAAATTTAAAATTGTATGTAGTGTCATAGGTGATAAGTGTTATGCAAATAACAACAACCTGTATATCAAATTAAATGCATAAAGTAAAGAGCATAAGAAAAGCAAACTCATGATACAGCAATGTATACTGGTATCCCATAGAGAGGATTAGTCCAGTCTCGAGTACTCTTGCTCGATGTTAATCTACTATCGTACAAGCTTTGAATCTGAAGCGCTTGCAGCTCCTTACAACCAATAGTTTTTATCCGAAGGACTCGTAACATCAAATAAGGCAAACTTTGAAAACAGGCACATTTTTGGAAAGCCTTCTTTACAAACACGAACCAAACTCAAGATCGAACCGGAAAGGTACTTGACTTGGCTAGGAGTTGTTTAAAGGCTACATGTGAAAGTATAGAGCTCTCGAATGCTTCTGAATAGATAGAGAAGAGAAGAATTAATGAATGATTTGGAATGGGAACTTTTCAACTGTTTATAGAATTTTGTGGGCAGAACTCGGCATGAGTTCAGGGTCCATATTTTTATAATTCAAAAATTAGTTGCAGGTCTTCAAGAAGACCACTAACAATCAGGAACTAACCTAGCTGAACTCTGGCTGAACTCTTAGATTGAGTTCTCTGACCAGTGATTGTATTCCAATAAAGATTGCACTTTGGTACATTTGGTATTGGGCTAGTATGGGTATTGGATATTGGGTATTGGCTAGTATGGAATGTGGAGTAGATAGGTAGGTATTTTGAAAGTGGAGTTTAGTAGAAAAGCCAGTTGCCAATCTGATCGACCTCATTTTTTAGACTCAATAAAATAAAATAAAATACAAAATAAGATATAAAGAATATGTCTTCATCAGTATCTGAATTTTTTTTGATGAAGACGATGAGTAGCAACAATGTAGAAGTAGACGTTCTATTTTTTATCTGTAGCTTCTTATTATTTGCGTATCAACCAAAGTTTACGTTGATTATCAAAATCAGGTGTAACTATGACCAATTGGCCAACAATCTGTCCATTTTGATGATTGACAGACTTTAAGTTCATACCAAAAAATATCAAAAATAATAACTTAAAATTTATAAGGGTTTTGGCCATTGCAATTTCTCTCGATTCCCGTGGGTGTATTTGGTATACTATTCTTCCCCTTTATTATTTGTACAAAATGGATACTCCCTCGTAAATATTGAGCACAAACAACAAACAGAGAAGACATAATAATACCAAATAATAGAGTAATAAAATAGACATGGCCAACAATCAAACTACATGAGTAGAACTGAAATAAACAAGTAGATCTCACTAAGCAGCAGTAGCAGTAGCATGCAAGTACATAAAACTCACTAATATAATATGGAAATCTAAAAGAGACTTAACCATAACTAATACAAACTAGTGCATAACCAAAGTCTAATACAAAAAATCATCATCACCATCAGCAGAATGAGTGACAAATATCCAAAACCTAAACACCTCGTCAACTCTCATCGTCACTAGTGTCAGCAGATCGGGTAGAATCTATGTAAGCTGTAGTGGGGTCAAAGTATCTTCGAGCCTGATGATCATTAAATCTGGATCCAACAAAGTTCGAATGACGTAGCATAGGAGTGGTACCGAAGCGATGATGAGTTATGGTCCACTGAATATCAGTAATACCATTCCGTAGGGTCTGAAACTGGTAAGTGAGATGGTAGTCTGTGTCTCTCTGACAAATGCGCTCTGCCTGATAATATCCATCCTTAAGAGTACAATGAGCCTCAAATCGCTCGTTCTGAAGAGTCATCAAGGCATAAAGCTGGTCTATGGTGTGAGAAGGAGGGACATCAGCAAGGGCTGGTTCAGGCTGAGGGGCCTGAGGAATATATGGAACGCCTCCGACAGTAACTAAAGGAGGAGGAGGAGGACGAAACCTACGAGACCTATGGAGTTCTAATCGAGTGTCATCAATGAGACACGAATCTAAACGAATGTTGTATCTATGAAGTATGATAGGGAGAATCATCGGGTAGATAAGCTTTCGACCGACCTTCTTGCAGTTGACTATAGCCTCCATCATAGTTTTGGGAGATTGAAAGAAATCCCAAAATGAATGTGATTCATAGAAGATAAATCCAAATACGTGATCTCATCGGTAGATCTCATTTTGGGCAAGATAGACACCATAATGGTCCGATGGAGTTCATAGAAGTGTTGGATCAAGTACCGTAATATGAGCCATCCCGGGGATCTGGGTTCAGAGCAGACATCGCATCCTCGAAGGTAACTAAGTTTAAGTCAAGACCAAATTGGACTTTGGTGATGTTAACTAGAGCATCTCCAATATTAGGAACCTGGAGCCATCTCAAGTCGTCATCATCAAATTCTATTTCGATTCGACAGACAGATGAGTACATGATGTTCTATGAATATTACAAGTTGTAATTGAGCATGCATACTGCATTTCCATATATCGGGTTAGCAACTTCCAAAAAATCATGTAGGCCAATGTTTTGAAAAGTCAAACAGTATTCTGGAAATAAATTGAAGTTAATGGAATTTTCAGGACAAATAGCTCATTTATGATAGTCATCGAACCAAGCCATAGATGTCTCTAAGTCTACAAATAGAGTAGCATCAAATTATTCTCATCGGAAGGAGGAGGAAGACTAAAAAGACTCTCTAGATGACCATACGATGGGCTCGAAGTCGAAGCACCATCTCTTCTTTTCTTTTTTTTAGCAAATCTAGGAGCCATTTAATAATTTGAAGAAGAAAGTGAGAAAATTACCTCAAAAAATGATGGAGATTTGAATAGAACCCCGAGAGAACCTTAGATCCAATCATTGGAGAGAAAAAGCGCCTAAATTTTGAGAGAAAACCAAGGCTGGGGTTTTAAAAGAATAGGGTTTGGAGGGGTGTTTTTGGCTGTTGTTTGGGGAAAAAGATGACCAACTATAAAGAGATGTAATTTAAATAGATGCAGGCCAGCACTCGAATCGGATCTGGAACTAGGCGCACCGAACTCGGCCAGAACTTGAAGCTAACATCGAGTTCTGTATGGCTGAATTATGTGAAACATGATTTGTTTTATGTTTAAAAAATAGCTAACAACTATTATTCATTGATCTATTAAATCTCTATTACTTTGGGTTAACTGTTTGGGCTGGATCCTAGCTAGCGTTAGTATGAAGACTAGTACATCGTGTCGCTTTAGGCTATTTACATCTGAATTACAGAAGGGACCTTTCAACTATACCTAAAATAACTTTGACTTAAAATACCGTTGAATAAAGTCTAAGTATTTTTCTGAACATAAAGCATTATGTTTCCAAAAATTCAAGGATACCTTACTCATGACGTATATAGTTGAATCAGTTTTCAACCAATAGTATTGTGAATACGTATAAGCTGTCTAGGTAAGCTATATGTTTACTTCTTTCAATATCATAACAACTATCTATATCTTAATCAACAAAATAGCTATCAAGAATGAACATAATATATTAAATTTGGCCACCTAATAATATACATGTTCGAATAAGCTCGAGAAAATAATAAGATTGCAAATACTAGGCTATAATAGCATAATGAGTCAATATAAGACAAAAATTTAGATATGGAAGGATATAGTGCAAATACCAAGAAAAAACACATGAAATCCCATGAAAAAATCACCACCTATCCAACTACTCAATAATAACTGCTCAGCAAAATATGTGGAGAGATCACAAGGCCTTTAGAGGGACGTAACAACATACATATAGTATGCCATATAAAACTGAATATAAACCACACAAAAATGATAATATAGGCCTCATAACCAGTCTATGTGAAATGTACTGTTAAGAAAAAACCTTCAACGCATGGGATGTCTGGCTAAAATTGGGTTGGCATAATCCCTTTTTTGGGCACCACCGGCATAAAGCGCATAGCATTTCATAAAACGTCAGTGGCCAACTGGAATAAAGGGTCGTCTCACTCGCATCTTCTACGGAGCTTACAGTTTATAAAAGGAAATGTCCATAGTAACCCATATGTTAAGGAATTGTCCTCCCCATCCCTTGGTCCTATCTATATCATATCCATGAAAATACCTTTAATAATTGCTAAGTCTTCTAACAAGTATTTCTTTCAGCAGTTACAAACTATCACACGTCCCTATACGTACTGCTGGCCAATTGATACGCAAGTTCGAGGTCATACGAGACGCATAACTCGTGGAATACATGTGTCATGGAAAAAAGAGATATACCAATACCTCAGAATAATATGGTGGTCCTCTAGAACTAAGTCAACATGAATAAAATTTTAAAAAAAAGCAACAAAAATGACTGAGTCTTTGCACCCAAATATGACTTGGAAGCATAAACTGATATAAAATAAGTAAATAACCAAAAACAAACATACTAAAATAATAGTAAATAATTAAAAAATATGGCAAGGTATACTTTCCTGGAGGTGGTGTGAATTGATGACGTCCCACAAGCGAACTTGTCAAGCCGATAGAAGCAACAAAGTAAAACTTCTGCAATGTCTTTGGATGCTAAAATAGACATCATCAACATTTTTAGAATGGGTGAGAAAGTCATAATAGACTACTCATAAGTCCAATTTGGACACAAGGGCAAAACGATAATTTTGGGTCAAAATGATGTCCATTGTTAGACCCACTTTGTACCAAAAAATGTGACAAACCTAAGGGTCTCTAAAGTTATTAAACTATATGTCTACAAGTCCACTTAGAAGATATAAAGTCAACAATATGTCCAGTTTTGGATTCCGATCATCCTATCACAAAAATGCCGATTGAATCAGATCGTAGGACCACTAAAACGGCGATCCGGTCAACTGTCTCAGAATCAGCCAAGCTTGGGTCAGTTGACCAGCGCAATGCTATAAATCTAATGGTATAAGTTTTACTACAAGTTGAGGAGCGTGTACATAGTAATCAAGAATTTTGCAAAAAAAACCGATACGATAATTTTTGACGGATACGGGTCGAATTTGTTGCACACATGCAACCAATTCGAATTCTATCAAAGCCTATATGCGCATAAAGTACATACGCACATTCTTATACAATTGGTTCGGGACCAAGTTCTCCGTTTTGTCGGAACAGACCCTGTATCATATTTCATTATTTTAAAAACTAGTTTTTAGTGAATTTCAAACTAATTTATCTTAATATCTAACAAATAAAAATTAAATCTAAAAATATTTTTTCCAATGTTGTATATGTTGTCTACAATGTTGCTCAAATAAAATTTTAAAATTTTTGATAACCGAACCGCAAATCGGCTTCCAAAACAACATTTCAGGACAGTTTTTATGCCCAAAAATCGAGTTGATCTTCTCGATTTCAGAAATCAATTTCGTCATGTACATCACGAATTAATTAAATCAACTTGAAGGGGTTTGTATTGGGTTAGGTTGTCTACGCACCTGCATAATTTGCCCGTTAAATGAACGAATAAGTAGGAAGAAAATAAGACGCAAAGAGGGCTTCATTATTGTAGTTGGTGGTGGTGTTGCTGCTTCTGTGCTTCTATTTTGCAGCTGCCGACCGTCCGGCGACAGCGACGGTGATGACGGCGGCCAAGGGTGGTGCAATAGGGTTTAGAGTTATATTTTTTTTATTTTTAAGAATATATATATATATATATGTATATATATATTTTATATATTTATATTTATATTTATAGTTATATATATAGGGGAGGGATATTGCACCAAACAATCTCAAAACAATCTCAACCACACATTTATTTAAATCATGTGGTTATAAAGCATGCTGACATGGCAACAACTTTATGGAATGTTTTATAACCACATGATAGAAATAAATGTGTGGTTGAGATTGTTTGGTGCAACAATTGATGCAATAAGTTTGGTGCAATATCCCTTCCCATATATATATATATATATATATATATATATATATATATATATATATATATATATATATATATATATATATATATATATATATATATAATATAGAATGTTTCTCCTTCCCCCCCAGCTCTCCTCCCGCGGGTCCCCCACCCTTGCCGCTAGCCGACGGCCGGCGGACCCTTCTCCCCCCTGCCCCGTTCTGCCCATGGCCCATTCCCATGTTCTCTTCGCCTCCGCCGGGCCTCCTCCGGTGTCCCCCTCGTCGGTGATTCCCATCCATGTTCTCAACTGCCTCCCCCATCCGCCTGACCCCCAACCTCCCGCATCCTCCACCGACCATGCTCCGCCAGCCACCTTCCTCCCCTCCGTCGGTCTTCCTGCTCCGCCAGCTTCCTTCCTCCCCTCCTCCAGTTTCCACCCTCCCCTCGATGGCTGCTCCGGCGAGCTGATCCGCCCCTTCCACCCCCTCCCAGGGCCCCCGAACGGTCTCCTCTCCTCGACGGTCGTGGACGGCATCCCCACCGCCGGCCCATGTGGCGCGCCTGTCGCCCCCTCTGGCTCAGTTCTTTGGGCTCTTTCGGGATTGTCGCTTTCCCGCCCAACGTCCTGCCTCAATTCGAATTTCGAAACCCAAAGATCTAACTTTGCCTCCAGCTTCGCGCTCTACGAGGGAGGATCAGCCTTGGGCGCATGGCCCCCTCTTCGTTCAGGCACATGGTTGCCTGCCGGCTATTGGCCTCAGGCGACTTCTCTTGGCGCATGGTCCTATCTCTCCTCCCCGGGCGCATGGCCATATGCTTGGGGGTGCATGGCCCCCACTGTCTAATATGGGCGCATGGCTGCACCAGCTCCCTGGCGTATCTCAAATTCCCCATGAGGGCGCATGGCCTTCTGCAGCTCTCTTTGTTGGCTCATGGCCCTCTACTCCTGGGTTCGATGCGTGGCCCCACTCCCCTTCCGCTCTTCCTGTGGGTGCATGCCCATTCCCTCCAACGGGCGCATATCCCACTGCGGCGGCCCCCGAGGCTGGATTGCCGCCCCCATCCGGTTTGGACTCTAGGCCCCCTCTACCAGGTGTCTCGGGCACTTCCCCCTCGGGTGTTGGGGCGCCGGGTCCCGCGTTCGTCCTCCTTGTGCCGGTGCCCCACTCATCTCGGGACCTCTCCCTTCTCCGGTGCGAGCTCTTCCGACGGATCCCCTCGCAGTCGGTCCCCTCCTCGGGGAGCATCATCCCCCTTCCGTAGTTGCCCTTCCGGTCACCCGTTCTTCTCCTTCTCCTGCTGCCCCCCTCATAATCTCGGCTCGTCTGAGGCCCCCAGACAGTCCTCTCCCCAGCCTATCCTGCCCGCCTGCAGATCCCCTTCTATCAGCGCAACCTCGACGTCGCACCCCACGTCTGGTGGCCCGGCACCCTCCTACGCCGCCCTGCTGCGTCCGAACCGTGAAGCCAAGAGGGGTAGCCTTTTCCTCGACATTCCACTCCCGAAAGTTGAGTACCCCTCGAAATCTCTGGTTCCCCAGGTTCCCTTCTCCGCTACGGAACTAACCTCTTTATCCTCGTCCCCCCCCCACACTCTCGTCCTCAAATTCTCCTCGGGCTGCCCGAAGCTTGACCGGGTTAAGGAAGTTATCCTCAGTTGGCGGCTGTCCGAGGATTATAGGGTCTTCCCCTTGACCCAAAGCATATCCTGCTACACCTTTCCTCGACGATTCATCATAAAACCATCTGGTCCAAGGGCACATGTAGGGTGGACAGGTGGTCCCCGAATATTAACACCAAAGAAGATTCCGCAAAGGTCGCGACATGGGTGGCCCTACCCATCCTTCCTCTTATCTGCTTTGTCCCTGCGGACCTTAGGCGTATTGCCAACTCGTTCGGGACCTACGCGGCATCAGCAGAAGAGACCAGCAACCTCACTAAAGCTCATTACGCTAAGATTTACGTGGAACTAGATTTGAACAATGAGCCCCCCGATCATATCGTCCTTGAGCTGGGTCACCAGATGCACACCCAGCGAATAGTCTACGACAACCACGTCATTTACTGCAAATACTGCCGTCAGCGGGGCCACCTTCAGGTACACTATTTTTGCCTACACCCCGAGCTTAAGAGGAATCCCGCCAGGAAAGACGCCCATAACAAGGGAGGTAATATTGAATAGAAATCTTACCCCCCCTCCCCCCTGCTGCTTCTGCTCCCTAACGCCCACATTAGGTTCGAAGATCCCGTCGAAATGCCAGACAGGAGTTCCTCAACTGCCAAAGATGCGGCCCATAGCTCCTCCGCATCCCTGAACATTTCCAACAAGTTTGACGTCCTGGATTCAGAAGCCACCGAGCCGCTGCAAGCTATTGTCACCTTCCAGGACCGGGTTGCCACCAAGCCAGCACAGGCCATCCGTGAAGACCAGACCAACACATCCAACAAGGACGACGTCTTGGATTCGAACGGCACCGAGACTTCGCAGGCCATAGTACCCTTTGAGGACCTACCCAGGCACAAGGAAGTGACTGCTGAGTCCGTCACACCCAGAGACATGGAAACCTTCCAAGACCTCGAGTCCCACCCCACCGAAAACATTGTCACTGTTGAAGAGGCTCTGGCGATCATGGGACCAGAGCAGGTCCTGAGAGGTATGCAGGTCATGGCAGCAGGAGTCCCCCTACAGTCAGTAGGAGCTGAATCGGGATGCATGGTAGACACTCTAATTCTCCCCGACGGAGAGACCATTCTGGACTCCACTGGAGAAAGGATCCCCCTGTAAAGGCCCTCCTCACGGACACCCGGGACCCAACCAAGGACTAGTCTGCAGAAGTCAACGAGATGACTACAATTAGCACAAGATTCGCAGTCAAGCGGATAAAAAATGCCCTCAACCATAACATTAATGCTTAACATCCTCGCCTAGAATGTTCGCGGTCTGGCCAACAAACCCACCAAGAGGCAGATTACTACCCTAAAAAAACTTCACAAGGTTGACATTTTGATCATTATAGAACCGAAGATCTCCTCCAAGAAAATCAAAGCTATCCGGCTTCAATTAGGATTCCATAATACGGTAGCTGGCAACCATGACATTTGGATCCTCGTCTCCCAGGATTTCCTCATCGGAGTTATTCAGGATTCCGAGCAGGCTCCCTTGTGCTAGATTGAGCATCCATCCCTCCCCAAGCACGCCATTCTCTCCACTGTTCACGGCAGCTGTGACATCATTGTTCGAAAACAACTCTGGGATGACCTCCTCGATATCCACTCCAACCATATCAATATCCCTTGGCTCTATATTGGGGACTTTAATGCTATCACTTGTAGAGAGGAGAAGTCGGAGGGCAGGCCTCCTCCTCACATGGCCATGCACGATTTTAACAACTTTATCTTTAATGCCAACCTCTCCTCAATCCAGTTATCGAGAAATGCGTTCACTTAGTGCAATATGCAAAAAGGTGATCGTCAGCAATATTTCTGCCTTGATAGAGCCCTCAACAACACTCTCTGGTACGACATGGGCTTCAGCTCCAGACTCTTCCATCTCAACGCTACCGAGTCCTACCATGCCCCGCTGCTTGTGGAAATAAAAAACTCCTTCAGCCAGATCAAAAAGAATTTCCAGTTTCTCGACCTCTGTAGCGAGCACCATCAATTCAAGAATGTAGTCGCGGAAGCATGGAACCTTATGGACGAAGTTGACCCACTGATCAGAGTGGCCACAAGCTTAAGGCTACGCGGAAAGCTCTGGCCGCATGGAGCAAACAGGCGTATGGGGATATCTTTTAAGAGGTTCGGGCGATGGAAGATGATGTCACCCACGCAGAAACGCTCTTACTTACGGATCGTTCGCCGGCCGCCAGGACCGCCCTTAACCTCACCAAATCCATTCTCAAATTCCGTCTGAAAGTGGAAACAGAATATTAGAAGCAGAAAGCGAGGCTCAAATGGGACAGTGCGGGAGACAAAAACTCGGCATATTTCTATGCTTGTGCCAATGGCCGTAAACAGATACTGACGGTTCACCAGATCAAAAATGAATCGGGCAACATCATCAGCAACCAGCGGAATATCTAAGAGACGGCCACGGACTTCTACTTCCAGCTTTCCACCAAACAAAGGGTTCACAAAGACAACAACCTTCTGGCCGAGATTCCTCTCCTTATCGACGACAACGACAACATTCAGCTGGAGATCCCTCCAACCAAAATCGAGATAAAAATGTTGTTTGGGCGCTTGACGCCCACAGCGCGCCTGGACCTGACGATTTCTCAGGGACTTTCTTTTGTCAATGTTGGGACATCATCAAGGAGGACATCCACGAAGCGGTTATTGCCTTCTTCCAGGGAGCGACCTACCCAGGGCCATATCCGTCGCCAATCTCATCTTTATCCCTTAAAAAGACAATCCGAAAACCATTCGGGACTTTCATCCCATCAGCCTGTGTAACTTCACAAACAAGATCATCTCCAAGATCATCGCCTCCCGTATGTCCGGTCTTCTCCCTAAGATCATCTCGGATGAGCAAAGCAGCTTCGTCAGAGGTAGATACATCCAAGATAACATTATGCTCGCTCAAGAGCTTATTACCAGCATAAAATTCCCTGTTAGAGGTGGCAACATAGCGATCAAATTGGACATGAAGAAAGCTTATGAAAGGCTTGACTAGCAATTCATGATTTGGGTTTTCAGGACATTTGGCTTCTCGGAGACTTGGACTAATATTGTGTGGAGATCGATCAGTAACTCATAGTTCTCCACCGTCATCGACGGCCAAGCTGACGGCTTCTTCAAATCTAGCCAGGGCGTCAGGCAGGGTGATCCCTTATCCTCCACCATCTTCATCATCACGGCGGATGCGTTGAGCAAAAATTTGAACAAGATGGTTGGAACTACGAACTTTCAATACTTCTATACCGCCAACGGCTGTCCGATCATAACCCACCTAGCTTATGCTGACGACATACTCTTCTTCTTCTCAGGGTATGTCAGGTCGGTGGAAGTGGTGCACAACACCCTTCAGAGATATGAAGCCAGCTTGGGCCAGAAGTTCACCTCCGCCAAGAGTGTCATTTACGCACATCACAATATGGGAAGAGATAGTGCGATTAACATCTCCAATATTACCTCTTTCACTATCGAGCACCCCCCTTTCCTCTACCTCGGATGCCCATTGGCGTACGGAAGATCTAATGCTAACATCTTTGACGGGCTGATTAATAAAATAAGAAAAAGGCTCGAGGGATGGCACAACGCCACCCTATCTCCGGGCGGAAAGATGATCTTCATCAATCACGTGCTCACTTCCATTCCTATATATACCCTTGCAGTGTGCTCCTTCCCAAGAAGGTGATCCGCTTGATTGAAAACATCTTGTGCGACTTCTTTTGGGGACATAGCAGTGGGAACATTAAACATCACTGGGCTAGCTGAGACTTCATGGCCAGGTCTACCGAGGAGGGAGGCATGGGATTTGCCAGAATCTCTCACATTGTTGATGCGTTCTCTATGAAACTGTGGTGGAAGCTGCGTACGAGTCAGAATCTTTGGGCTAGATTCATGAAGGCCAGATAATTCCAGCATTCTCACCCTTCCTAGGCAGCCTCCAACACTAGGTCATCCGCAGAATGGCGGCGCATCCTTTTCGGATGCACCATAGTCGAACCGGAGATTCGGCTTCATCTGGGCGACGACGATTCCTCACTCTTCCTCGAACGTTGGGCCGGAGATACCTTGCTCGTTAATCGTACTGCGGACCGCGGGATAACCAGGATCAGAGATGTGTGGGATCCAGCTGAGAACGACTGGGATTGGGCTAGGATACATAATTGGACCGATGATGAGGCAGAGGACTTCATCCGTCAACGCAGCCTGAAGATTGGTAACGAAGCAGACGAGCTGCTTTGGTCGGCCGAACCGTCGGGCGTATTCTCGGTGAGCTCGGCCAGACATCTGGCGGAGCGCCATCACAGATCAACGCTGCTTTCTGACAGACTTGCATTCCTAAGAAGTGGTCCATCCTTATTTGGAGAGCCACTCGGAAGAGGTTACCCATCGACGATATTCTGCACACCATTGGATACAGCTTGGCATCTTCCTGCAACTGCTGCACAGATCGTCAGACAGAAACTGTCGACCACATATATTGTCAAGGGGATCTTCCCGCCAGGGTTTGGAGAATGATATCTTAAAGGTGTAGAAGGGCGACGGGTATTGGGTGCATTCACGACCTACTGGTTGACTGGGCTACTGCGTCCCACGGCCACCAAATTATAGCGGTTGCAGCCATATGGATAATTTAGAAGAATCGCAACAAAGTGGGATATGAGGGCTATCAGTACAATGACGACCAGATTATCAGGGAGGTCACCAGGTAGTGCCAGAAGATCAGGTCCTGCTGCTCTCACGAGCAGAATAGTTTTTGGGTTTATTTTCACTCCTAATCTTCGGTTCTCTGGTTTTGCTGGTATACTTGTATAGGCGTCGGCATTTTGTGCCTAGGGGTATACTTGTACAGGATTCAGCATTTGAGCCTTACTGGAATAAAATGGAGTTTTCTGCCAATATATATATATATATATATATATATATATATATATATATATATATATATATATATATATATATATATATATATATATATATATATATATAATATAATATAATATATATAAATATATATATATATATATTTTATATATATATATATATATATATATATATATATAAATACATACATACAAATAAATATAAATATAAATATAATATATAATATAATATACATATATATATTTTTAATATATAATATAATATACATATATATATATATATATATATATATATATATATATATATATATATATATTATTATTATTTTGAAAGAGGTAAATGTGGCGAACGCTCCCACCGGGAATCGATCTCGTGACCACTCGGGCCGCATGCATCTCTCTTAACCACTAGGCTAGAGGTCATTTGCTATATATATATATATATATATATATATATATATATATATATATATATATATATATATATATATAAACTCCCAAATCATATATTGATATCAAAGGCGCAAAATATCGTAGCCTTTATAAGTAAGCGCAAGCAAAAAGAGAGCCAAAAATAAAAGAGCATGGAAGAACCCCGTTCGACACCCAAAACAAAAAACCAGACAAGGTCAGCAGATCAGGGAGTTCCAAAAACCCTTCCAAACGTGCTTGCAGTGTCTGCTAATTTTGTAAATTTGTTTGTTAACCCCCCTGATGAGTTGATTGGCGGAGTATTGGCGATGCTCGTATCGAAATTTGTTACAGTTCTTCTAGATGACCCACGTAATGGCGGCTGCGACAATCTGGTGGTTATGCGAGGTACCTCGCCAAGTGGCTAGAAGATCATTGAAGCCCCCACAATGGTGGTGAGTGTGTCGTCCGTGGGGAGCTTCTTACGGCACGCTCTCTACAGCAGAAATGACCATTTTTTAGGGATACAGGTTTGCTAGAAAGTCCCGATGATAGGGGATGGCGTGCCAATGCCCCCAACCTCTCTTCCCGCAGAAGCAAGAGAGAATGATCAATTGGCCGAGAGGGATCACCTCAGAGAGTTAGGGTCTGTCTTAATCGTCAAACCAGAAATGGCTAATGCAGTAGTAGCCTCCGCTCCAATCCACGCCTGAGCCCTCTCCCAATTCTATGCCCTATCAGTATCCCACAGATCTATGATCGCACTGCTAGAAGGAGCAGCCAGAAGATGGGGAAAGAGGTCATCTCCGACCCAACATTCATAAAAAAGGGACGAAACTCCCGAGCCTAGTTGAAGAAGAATCAAAGGTTCAGCAAGGCTTCTTCTGTGCAGGATGCAACGCTAAGATGCCAAGGATCCACAGTTCAAGAAAGCGACTGACGGATGAATGTTCTTGAAGTATCGAGCCTTCATGAATTGAATCCAAATGGAATGACTGATACGAAGCTTCCACCACAACTCATGGATCAAGCGTCAACAACATGAGATAACCTACAGAATTCGAGGCCACCCTCGGCCGTAGGTCTGGCCATAGTATCCGAACTAGCCAGTGATGCTTGTCTTTGCCGTCATAGTGTCCCCATAAGAAGTTGGCAAAAAGGTTTTCTATGGAGTTGAGCACCTTCTTATGAGGGAAACAAGCGGCGAGGGTGTAGATGGGGATGGAAGAGAGCACGTGTTGAATCAGAATCATCTTTTCGCCAGGCGAGAGGATTGTGCCATCCCTGGATTTTATTCCTGATTTTGCCTACCATCCCATCAAAGATGCCCGTATTGGATCTACCATACACCAACGGGCACCCTAAATAGGAGAAAGGGGGTACACAACAGAAAATAAAGTAATATTAGTGAGGATAGCCGATTGTTCTCTATTGGCCAAGTGATGACTGTAAATAATACTCTTGTTCGGGTTAACACGCTGACCAGAGCATTTCGTATATCTCTGTAGCGTGCTCTTAACTATCTTTACTGACCCGGCATTGCCAGAAGAGAAGATAAGGATGTCGTTAGCGTAAGCCATGTGAGTGATGATCGGACAACTACTGGAGGTATGGTAATATTCGAATCGGGGGGTCCCGACCATCTTGTTCAAATTTTTGCTCAAAGCTTCAGCAGCTATGATGAATATGATGGAGGAGAGAGGGTTGCTTTATCTGACATCGTGACTAGATTTGAAGAATCCCTCAACTTGACCATTAACGATAGTGGAGAACCACGAGTTACTGATCAATCTCCACACAATGTTAATCCATGTCTCTGAAAACTTGAAGACCTTGAACACCCAAATCATGAATTGCCAGTTCAGCCTGTCTTACACCTTTTCTATGTCCAGTTTGATAGCAATGTTCCTACCCTAAGATGAGAATTTCATGCAGGTGATTATCTCCTAGGCCAGTAGGATGTTGTTTAAAAATTTTTGTCCTCGAACGAAGCCACTATGCACTTCAGATATATTCTTAGGAAGGAGCCTGCTCATGCGGTTGGCGATGATCTTCGAGATGATTTTGTTAGTAAAGGTGCATAGGCTCAGAGGACGAAAATCTTTGAAGGTTTTTAGATTCTCCTTTTTGGGAATAAGAATCAGGTTAGTGCTGGATATCGACCTTGAAAGAAGGCAGTTAACGTCTCGTAGATATCCGACTTGATAATGTCCCACCAAGATCTAAAGAAGAAACCCATGAATCCGTCTGGGCCTGGGGTGATGTGTTCATTCAGAGCACACATGGCTCCTTTGACTTCAGCTTCGGAGTGCAGGAGTTCCAACTGGGTGTTTTCACTGTCTTCTATCAAACGAGGGATCACTGCAAGGAAATCCTCGTCTCTGTGGATGACATCTTTGGTGAACAACTAGGAATAAAAAGTGGCCACGGCCGATTGAATGTCCCGTTGGTCTTTCAAGATACGGCCACTCTCGCCTGCAATCTGGTGAAGGTTGAGCTATTGTCTGTGCCCCTTGATGCAAGATTACAAGTAGCTAGAGTTCTTGTCGCCCTCAATATCCCAAGTCAACCTGGCTTTTTATTTCTAGAACTCCGTCTCGACCTTGAAGCGGAACTTCAGCAACACTCTGGTGAGGTTGAGGGAGGCTCTGGCCGCGCAGGATCTGTCGCAAGCGAATAGAACCTTAGCGCAATTAACTTCGTACTTGGCGATGTGAATGGCTTGGAAGATGTCACCAAATGCATCCTTACTCCAATGAGTGAAGGCTTTTTTGGTAGCTTTGAGGTTGGCAGCCACATGGACGAGGGGGTCAAGTCGTTGGTGCGATTACAGGCAGCAGCCACGATATTTCTGAACTGGGGATGATGACTCCAAAGGTCGAGGAAACAAAAAATACTTGATCTAATTCGAGTTTCTGCTAATGCCAATGATGAGAGAGGAGTGATCCGATTCGGTCGTATTGAGGTAAAAAAGACTAGAGATGTTCTCTAAATCTGACTACAGTGAGTTGATGAGGGCACTGTCAAGACGAAAGTATTACCGTTGAGCGTCTACCTGCATGTTACACCACTTGAAGGGGCTTCCTGAGAACTAGAGAGGAGATAGATGGGCGCTAAACATTAAGTTGTTGAAATCGCGCATGGACGACGAGGGGGGAGGACATCCTTCCGTCTTCTTCTTCCTACTAGCAACAGCGTTGAAGTCGGCAAAACAGAGCCAGGGGAGGCTGATATGGTGTTGGTGGGTCTCGCTCAGGAAATCCCAAAGCTGTTTATGTTCAGCGATGTCACAGCTGCCATAGACAGCAAAAAAAAAGCGACCGGGACTGGAGCATCGAGTGTTCCATCCAGCACGAGAGCGCCTACCTGGAGTCATTAATGATGCCAAGCTTCACGTTTGTAGCAAATAAGATCCATATATCGTCGCAACCGACGATCGTATCGGCGAAGCCTACTGCAGCTAGATGGACTTGATTTTATTATGGGGATTTTGGGTTCAATAACCACTAAAATATTAATTTTTTGGATTTTCTTGAGACTGTTAATCTTCTCAGGGTAGGTTTGTTCGCAACGCCCCTAACAATCCAAGAGAGGATGTTAAGCATCAAGATTACTGGGATAGGGGGTTTGGTGAGTTTTACTGCTGACCGGGTGGTCATAGCCGTTACCTTTTTGGCATTTTTTTAGATTTTTTGTTTTTGGCTGCAGCCTGAACGACCTCCTTGTTGTGTCTACCCTTGTCTGGGTCAACTATTTCTTCAGCGGGGTGCATGTAATCCTCGCCTTCAATTTCTTCCAAAGCCCTATAGTAGCTGTTCTTGCTGGTGAGGCCTGCGTCGATGCCCTATTGCATCTTGGCCACTGATTCTTACCCATTGTTGGCCAGAATGTCTGCTCGGATGATGACCTCTTTGTGGGGTATAGAGGGGTCTTCCAGGCCTTTGATTTGGGGATATTTGTCCATTGCCTCTGATTCGGGTGTCGAATGTTTCTTTTCTTTTTAAGCCTCATTTTCTGGCGCATCGCTGTGCACAGTATCCTCATTCGCTAAGTGGGCATCCTCGAAGGTGACCGTGAGGGATATCTCCTGAGATTTGTCTGGAAGATCAGCCACAAGGATGTCGAATTTGTTGGTAAGGTTTAAGGTTGGGGATTTGTAGGGCAATATGGCCCTTCCCTGGGATGCTTGATCTTGTGTATGCGAGTTATCGGCACTTGCAACAAATCTTATATGGGAGTTGGGTAACGGTAGTAGTGGGGGTTATTAGGATTTCCTGGTCGGATGAGGTGAAGCGACCTTCCTTGTCACTTCTTTCTTCAGCTCAGGGTGTGCATGGAAGCAGTGCTCCGTCGAGTGTCCTCTCATGTGACAGTGTCTGCAAAAGATGATGTTATTATTGTATATGATTTGTTGAGTGTGTATCTTATTGTCGAGGAAGATTTGGATATAATTGGGGAGGTCCTTCGATAGATCCAGTTCCATGCAGATTTTGGCATAATTTTCCTTGGTGAGGTTTCTAGTTTCTTCAGCCATAGCCATAAATGTACCAAAGGAGTTGGCAATCTTCTTAATAGCTGCGGGGGCAAAACAAATGAGGGGAAGGTTTGGGAGGGTGACCCACACAGATATAATCGTTGAATCTTCATTGGTGGAGAAATTCGAAGACCATTTAACAATTTTCATAATGTAGGAGTCGATCCTGCTTATGCCTCTAGTCCAGACGTTCTTGTGATTGGTCTCCGAAGAGAGGTGCAGAAACAAGTGTTTAGGATCCATGGGTGCTACCCTGTATCCGGAGGTGAGGCCCCAGCTGGCTATCACTTCCTGAACCTTCGACAGCTTCGGGAAACCGCTGGAGAATTTAAGAATGAAAGTATGTAGGAAAGTGGTTGATAGTGAAGTAATTTTGTCGGGGGTGAAAGGCACCATGATCTCTTGAGTTTCGGACGAGTTTTCGATTTCTGACAGCTCTATTTCAGAGATCGGCAGGAAGTGTTTAGAGGCGCGAGCTGGCATGATCTTGTCTACGTAGGAGGTGGCGTTGGGGTTATTGGAGGTCGAAGGGGGGAACGATTGAGAAGAGCTCCAGGAAGAGGTGGTCGAGCTAACCCCATTGAAGAGAGGCATAGCCTGGTACCCAGCGCCAACGATTGAGAAGAGCTCCAGGAAGAGGTGGTCGAGCTAACCCCAACCGCAATGGAAGGGGTCGTCAACGTGGCGTTAGACACAATATGTACGGCACACACGGATAGGGGTGCGCTGGCAAGGAGGTGAGCGCTCCCCGAATGTAGAGAAGTCACGAGGGAGGAGTAGTTGTTTACGGGCTGAGACGCATCACTATAGCGCATATGCTGGAGAGCGGATTGCTCAAGAATAGGAGCCTGTCCACTGGAAAGAGCCACGTAGGAAGGAGCCATATATGGCACAGAAAGGGAGTCCTGACCAATTGATGACATAGGGGTGTGACCCAGACCACCGAGGGGCTCCGGAGAGGGAAAAGCAATAGGCACATGGAGAGCATCATGTCCACCGGATGGTGCAAGACTAGATAGGTTGGGTGGCACCGAAGCACCAAACATAGAGGCAGCCAAACTGGAGGGGGTGCCAAGGAGGATAGCGCAGGGAGGGGGTCGGAGGCATCCACCATCGAGGAAATATGCCCGTTCAGGGAAGTGGCCACGAAGGCAAGGATGGAAGGCGCAAGGCCTGGTAGTGCATAGCTGGGCATGCAAACCTGTGCAGCCCTGGAAGGTGCCAATCAACCAAGGAGGTGGTGCGCGAGGAAGCTAGCGCCATAACAGTCCAGAAAGAAAGATGGTGCGATGCTAGAAGGCACCTGGATCGGGGCACGACCAGATCGCACCAAAGGAGGGATAGCCTGCGGACCCGCGCCAACCGAAGATGGCGCCACTAAGGTCGGGGCCACTGTTGGTTCGAACTTGAAAACGGAAGGGGTAAGCGGGAAAAAGGGGGCACGAAGCCCAAAGGCGAGGCAGCCTGTGTGCCCTGCATGACAGAGAGCGAAGCTACGGTGGGGACCGACACCGCAAAGAGCCAAGCCTGTGCCGTCGGAGAGGGGCCCGAGCAGGGCGAAGGGAAACAGAGGGCCCGGGGAGTTGGCTGCAGTCGCAGAGGCCAGCCCGAGGAGGGTGAGCTGAGCGGCAGACCAGGGGACGGCTGCCGGGGACGAAGAAGGGGACCCTACTGCGGACGGAGCTAGGGGACGCCCTATCGAGGAGTCCGCGACCTCGCCGGGAGGGCATGTATGGAACCCAGCGCCGGCGAAAGGCTGCAGAACCGATGCACACAAGAGGAAGAGGAAAAGACGAGAGGAGGAGAGCCACGCTGAGGAAGCCGCCGAAAGGCGCTCGGAGGGACAGCGAACAAACCTGAACTCCGTGGGGGACCACTCGATGGGGGGCGGTTGCCGGCAGAGACCGTCGGAGGATCGCAGGATCTGGGCACTCGAGGAGCTTCTCTCTCCACCTCCAAGTCACCATATATATATATATATATATATATATATATATATAGCTGCAAAATATATATATATATATAGCTGCAGAACCGATGCACACAGGAGGAAGAGGAAAAGACGAGAGGAGGAGAGCCACGCTGAAGAAGTCGCCGAAAGGCGCTCGGAGGGACAGCGAACAAACCTGAACTCCGTGGGGGACCACCCGCTGGGGGGCGGTTGCCGGCAGAGACTGTCGGAGGATCGCTGGATCTGGGCACTCGGGGAGCTTCTCTCTCCACCTCCAAGTCACCATATATATATAGATATATATATATATATATGGTCATTCTACAATACATGGAATGTATCAATACATCCCAAACAATTGCATTGAAAATTGTGAAAGTTGTTTACTTTGACTTTGGCTTTACCTGATATAGCAAGTCATATTAACTTGCTCACTTTATTAAAAAATTCCTCCTAGATTATCTTAATTTGTTGGACATTGTACATTCAATATTTACTTTTTTTACCCCACATTAATGCATATTTGTTTGACTTTAATCTTATTTATGTCTATGTGATGATGTATAGACAACTACTCTAACCTTTTGGCAGAGGATGTATCCGTTCATGGTCCAATGACCCAATCTCAGTTCTTGGCATCCCTTGGTATACACTTCCGTATAGAAGCTCTACTGCAAAATTGCACCGAAGAGCCAACCGAGTCATTGAGGACTGGCTACTGGAGGCTGGTTTGGGGATGGTGAAGCTCCATTTTGGGAGGGCCTGATGATCAGGCGCCTATTGGAATGGGCTCTCGGTATTTAGCAATGGCAATTTTGAACAAGAAACAAGGTGTTCCAGTTCCATTCGAATGATAAGTTAGAGAAGAAGCTCTGTTTGAAACTGTAATTGTCTTATTCTTTTGATAAACTATAAGCTTCCGGCATAAAGGAATAATTTGTGTACTATTGGTTTCGTTTCGTTATCTAAGGGGACATTGTTCATGAATTTTGTCAGCTATGTTTAATACACAATTGTGATGTGCAATAAAATTAAGGTTGAAAGAGAATCAGTTTAGGGTGCCCATGGTATGGATACATAATCTTCTGTTTCTTGTTTTTCTGGAAGTTAACATGAAATGATCACATCGCCTAGGGTTACAATTATTATCCATAGACAAGGTTATGAAAAGTGTTAGTCGGACGGCCGTCCATTGCCTAGCCGCCTAGCAGACTTTGGCGGCAACGAGGTGCCGCCTAGATCACCTTTTACAATAGTGTCCATAGACCAAAGCATGTACCACCTACAACTGATGATTAAAAGGTCTAAGCTTCAAAAGATCAGGAGAGAGACCGAGAGGCTAGGAAAATAGGTCGTTGTTCTCTCAGTCAGTACTCTTTCCCCACAAATATCTCAACCGGAGACAACATTTGAAGGACAGGTGTCTATGTACAAAATCGACCAGTGATATTAACATTAAAAAATGAGCATAATGTCAAAAGATTAAATGGGTCAAAAGATTGAAATTTGGTTTTGAGATCTGTCATCTATCTGAAGAGCAAAAGAAATTAAGCGATGTGCAACTCCACTAATCATTTCAACTACAAAAATAAGATCTCACAATAAAACTTGTAATAAGGATGTGACACATGGATTTCACTGACACTTAGACCTCGTTCGGGTTGGAAAAAGAAAGTAATTACTTTTCTATGTTTGGGTGCCAAAAGAATTGAGAAGGAAAGGAAAGTGATTCCCAAAGAGAAAATAGCGGGATGATTCCATCCATCCAAGCAATAAATCACTTTTCCACATTAAGTATTCACTTTCATTTCTAAATTTCTTGGCAGTAACAAACATCGGAAAGGAAAATCAATAAGAATTGTAATTTTCCAAAGTAAAAAATGCAGGAAATGCCAAGGAATTGATTTCCTTTATCTTCCATTCTGCAAACCAAACGAGGCGTGAAAGTGCAACAAACTTGCTCTCGAGGAAGAGCATACAAACTTGCTCTCGAGCTTTGCAATCCAAGCTGCTTAAGCCATTTGCCTATGTTGTTCTCCAAGGGGAGCAGCAGCAATGGAGCAGCAGAAACCTCACATTCATACATAAGAAAAGAAGGAATGATCAGAAGAGAGCTTCAGTACGACACAGCACCGGGAAGCCTTTCCATTTCAAGTTATTTCTACAATCAGAAATTGTCCTGTGAGTGAAAGCCTTTCCATTTCAAATTTTTAGATGTTTGTGTTGAAGAAATTTTCATATATATATATATATATATATATATATATATATATATATATATATTTTCAAACCCCTACTTTATTCATGTAAGACGCAAAATGCCAAAGCCTTTACAAGTAAGCGCGAATTCAAAAAAGGACTAAATAAAAGAAGTAGGGGCGAAGACCCGCTTGCCGCCACAAAATAAGTCAGTTGCTCAAGTAGTGCCAGAATCCCTCTCTAGCATGTTTGCAGAGTCTGCTGACTTTGTGCATCTGTCTGAGAACCTCCCTGGTCAGTTAGTTAGAGTTATATTGACGGCCATCGTATCTGAATTTATTGCGGTTCTTCCACATGACCCACATGATGGCGACTGCAACGATCTGGTGGCCGTGAGATGCTTTGTCCCATATGGCTAAAAGATTATTGAAGCCCCTACAGCCTGGTCCTGTCTACACCTGCGAGCAAGGGAGGCCCACATATGTATGCCCAGGTCTCCATAATACAGAACGTGGTCTGCGGTCTCCAACTGGCTGCACTGAGCACCAATGACACATTGAAGCTCAGCTGAAGCCAATGGTGGTGAGCACGTCGTCCATGGGAAGCTTCCTACGGAATGCTCTCTAAATCAGAAAAAACTATTTTTGGGGAATGCAATACTGTCAAAAAGGGGCAGTGATGGAGGATGGCACTTCGATGCCTCGAACGACTCTATTCGTCGAGGCTAGAGAGAAGGCTCCATCGGTCGCGAGTGACAACCTCAAAGTGTTAGGGTCGGTCTTGACTTTTAATCCGGAGACGGCCAACGCTGCTGTCGCCTCCGCTCCTAACCACTCCCCGGCCCTCACCCAAATCCAGTCTTTCTCGCTATCCCACAAATCACGGTTAACGCCATTAGAGGGAGCTGACGATGCCCGCGGGAGAAGGGTGTCCCCGGACCAACGTTTGTGGAAGAGGGATGAACTGCCCGAACCTAGTTGGAGACGGATGAAAGGCTCGGTTAGGTGCCGCCTATGGAGAATACAACGCCAGGACGCTGATGTTTTGCTGTTGAAATATGTGGCGGATGGATGGGAGGACCAAAAATATCTGCCCTTCATAAATCGTGCCCAGATGGAGTGACTTTTGCGTAGCTTCTACCACAATGTCATGGAACATGCGTCCATGATGTGCGTCAATCTGCAAGAACCTAACCCACCCTCCTCGGTAGGACTAGCCATTATGTCCCAACTGGCCCAGTGGTGCTTGTCCTTGCCATCGCTGTGGCCTTAGAAGAAGTCGGCGAAGAGGTTCTCAATGGAGGTTAGCACCTTCTTAGGGGAGAGTGGGCAGCCAGGGTGTAAATGGGGATAGAATAGAGGACATGCTGAATCAGAATAATCTTCCCACCCGGAGATAATATCGCGTTGTGCCATCCCTCAATTTTTTTATTTTGCCCACCAGCCCTTCAAAGATACCCGTATTGGATCTGCCGTACACCAGCGAACAGCCTAAGTAGGAGAACGGTGGATACGCAATAGAGAAGGAAGTGATGTTCGTAATGATAGTAGAGTAGTCCCTGTTGGCCGAATGGTGAGTATACATGACACTCTTGTTGGGGTTGACACGCTGATCGGAGCATCTGGTGTATCTCTCCAGTATTTTTTGGACCATATCCACGGACCCTATGTCACCGGAGGAGAAAATGAGGTCATCGTCAGCATATGCTAGGTGGGTGATGATTGGATACCCACTGGTGGTGTGAAAATGCTGGAAGCGGGGAGTGTCAACCATTTTGTTAAGATTTTTGCTAAGAGCTTCTACAGCAATGATGAAGATGGTGGAAGATAATGGGCCTCCCTGCCTAACTCCTCTACTAGATTTGAAGAAGCCCTCGGCTTGCCCATTGACGACAGTGGAGAACCAAGAATTACTGATGGATCTGAATATGATGTCAATCCAGGTCTTCGAAAACCCGAAAGCCCTGAACACCCGTTTCATTAATTTCTAGTCTAGTCTGTCGTATGCTTTCTTCATGTCCAGCTTGATGGCAATGTTCCTACCACTAGCCAGAAATTTCATACAAGTGATCATTTCCTGTGCCAGCATGATGTTGTCTAAAATGTTCCGACTGGAGACAAAGCCACTTTTCTCCTCGGATATAATCATGGGAAGAAGCCCGGACATGTTGTTGGCGATGATCTTCAAGATAATTTTATTAGTGAAGGTGCACAAGTTGATAGGGTGGTAGTCTTTGAAAGTCTCTTGGTTGTCCTTCTTGGGGATGAGGATAAGGTTGGCGCAATAAATCGATCTGGGATATCTCGCTTCTTGGAAGACGGCAGTGGCCGCCTCGTGAAAATCAGAGTCGATAATATCCCTACAAGATCAGAAGAAGACTCCTGAGAATCCATCAGGACCAGGCGCACTGTGTTCGTTCTGGGCCCACATAGCAGTTTTGACTTCTGTCACGGAACGGGGTTGTAGCAGCTGAGTATTATCACTTTCATCTATCAAGCGGGCAACCTCTGCTAGGAATTCCACATCCTTGACAATGTCTTTTTTAGAGAATAATTGGGAGTAGTAATTAGCGGCGACAGATTGGATACCCCGTTGGTCTTTGAGTAAGGGCCCACTCTCGTTAGTGATTTGATAAAGGTTAAGCTATTGTCTGTGCCCCTTGACGCATGAGTGGAAGTAGCTAGAGTTTCTATCCCCTTCGATGTCCCAAATCATCCTGGCTTTCTGTTTCCAGAATTCTGCTTCGACTTTCAGCCGGAACTTGAGTAGCGCTCTGGTGAGGTTGAGGGAGACACGGGCCGCAGGGGATCTGTCAGTCGCGTAAAGAATCTCCGCGAGAGTGACGTCATCCTCTGTCGTACGAACGGCCTGGAATATATCACCAAAAGCGTTCTTTCTCCAGATCGTTAGGGCTTTTCTCGTGGCTTTCAGTTTTTCTACCACGTGGATAAGGCGGTCGAGGTCATCAGGGGTGCTCCATGCTACAGCCATGATGTTTCTGAATTGGGGGTGATGGCTCCAAAGGTTGAAGAAACGAAAGATTTTCTTGATCTGGTTCGAGTTGCTGCTGATCTCAATGTGGATGGGGAATAGTTTAATTCGGTGGAGTTGAGGTAGGAGAGGCTGGAGCTGAGCCCCATGTCAGACCACAGGGTGTTGACCAGGACATGACCCAGACGGGAGTATTGTCGCCGGGAGCCTTCCTACATGTTACACCAGGTGAAAGCGTTGCCAAAGAACTGAAGGGTAGACAGGTGGATGTTGAATATATATATATGTTCTCTTGCGGGAATAGTATTCTGAGGGTGCCAACTATTCCCTCTCTCTCTCTCTCTCTCTATATATATATATATATATATATATATATATATATATATATATATATATATATATATATATATATATTATATATGTTATATATATATATATATATATATATATATATATATATATATATATATATATATATATATATATTATATATATATATATTATATATATATATATATATATATATATATATATATATATATAAATATATATATATATATATATATATATATATATATATATATATATATATATATATATATATATTATATATATATATATATATATTATATATATATATATATATATATATATATATATATATATATATATATATATATATATATATATATATATATATATTATATAGATAGAGAGACGGAGAGGGAATAGTCGGCACTATATATATATATATATATATATATATATATATATATATATATATATATATATATATAAAATATATATATATATATATATATATATATATATATATGAGTACATATATTTTATTACTACAAAAGTAAAACAAACTCTTATATTTTAAATGTTCACTTGTTATACCCCAAATATATTAATATATACAATATTTTTTTAATTATATAACATAAGAAATTCTATAACATATATATATATATATATATATATATATATATATATATATATATATATATATATATATATATATATATATATAATTTTATATACTAATTATATATCATAACTCCTTAAACAAATATATTCAAGAATTTAAGGGGATTTAGATCAGATGCCGCTCAAATATGTATATCCATCGATAACCAACGGGCCCGCAATTATGTGTGTTATACGAAAGATTAATTGGCAAATGCTCTATGAAATCGAAGAATTCAGTAGGAAACACCCTTTCAAGCTTACAAGGTGTTACTACAATGTTATTCTCTTGCTTTTCTAGACAATCGATGAGCAAATTCCTAGAACAAAGATCTATGAAGAATATGCTAAGCTCTGTTAATGGATCCCAAATGACCTGTAGTAAGAATTTTTGAAATACAATCGAAATTAACCTCTCCATGAAAACGTGACAATCGTGGATCTTCATACCCATCAGTTTATATATTCTCCTTCGAGTTGATACATTTTCTCAAATTCGACACGTACCCGTCTGGAAATTTTAGGCCCTGAATCCACTTACAAAGTCTTCATTTATCTTCCTTGTCCAGTGAAGAAATTGTCTTAGGCTGCTTATACTTTCCATTCCCTTCCTTTATCAAATGTAATGCAAGGCATCTGCATATATCTTCCAAGTCCAACCTGGCCTTTGGATCTGCATATAACAATCTATTTGCCGAAAAGTTGTTGATGGCCACAGAAGTGTTGTACTCATCTGAAAATTTTGCTTTCTGAAAACATCATACGTATTGGTGCCTATTTCCGACAGTTGATTCAACTCATTTATCAATAGCTGTAAGTGCACATCAATGTTCCTCTTTAGAAGGTTCGGACCAAGGATGATAATGGTATGGAACAAATACGGAGTCTTCATATACATCCAAGGCGGTAGGTTGTACGGAGTGACAATCACATGCCAACATGATCACTTGGAGCCCAAAAGCTCGAATCATAGTGCCCCGTCCCTACATCGTGCCCTATTTTTCATTTCCGGGATATGCGATAAAGGAACACTCTCGATTTGATTTGGTCGGAACCGTTTGGTTAGAAATTGAATCGATTGAACGAGACCGATTGAATTAAGATCTTTTTCTCATTATGGAATGGCTTCTTCGAAATTAAGTCCCATATCCAGCAGGTTTTGCCTCAAATATGGACCGTACGACTGACTCGGAAGAGACCTCTCATTGCTCTGTTTTTCATGCCGCACATGCTTCTTTGGATTTGGTTTTTTGAATGTATTTTCGTGAATATTTTCGATAGTTTTTATGACTTGCGTTCTTTGAACTTCGCATTTCATGTCGAACTCATTGAATAGGGCAGTGTTCTAATCAATTGCTTATGTGATTTTAGGTGATCGCATAGGTGCCATCTAAACGCAACCAACCGGTCCCTCACCTCAATCAACCAAAGGTGAGTAGATGACCCTTCTTTTTCCCCTGACCCTCTCGTATTCAATCAATCGATAACACCATCGTGAATGGAATATTAGAGGTAAATACACGGATACAACCGCTTATTTCTATAGAAATGTGCATGGGTTACTTGAGTACCCCTGCTATAGAACTGTTATATGTTTTATCTTACATATAAGCCATAAAAGTGCAAAGTTTAATGCTATGAATAAATGTTACAACGATAAGGCTGAACACATTGAAACTGGCTAACTCTCATTGATTTCGTAGACCATACTTGAGTAATTAATTTTTGTCTAAAATGGTAATGGACCACTTTTGCACAAGATAAAGTTTCCTCGAACGGCACCCTGGGATCACGGGACCAATTCGGCCTAGGAGGAAACATGATAGTTGTGCAAGATACTGGTACGGGTTATTTAGAAGCTTTCAGCGGGGATCTCTACTTGCGTTAAAAGGGTTCCATCTAACAAAACTATAGTCCAGGATGGCTTGTGGTGTCAGTGACCTTCACATAAATAATTACACACACTATGCTAGTAAATGATAATGGTTGACAGGGAAGAACATAGTTAGTCTCATATTATATGACATGCTCTGTCGTGAGTAAGTTTTATAAAAATTTACATCTGCTTATGCCTACTGAGATTCGTTCATGAAATTTACTAGGATGGCTAAAAAGATCACTACATATGATGCATGTTTCATCTAAGTTCTTAAATCAAATGAGAGGACAAAAATTAAAACCCACCAGTACACATGAACGTATTGATCCTTGCTCTCCACAAGTACTATAAATTATAGGAGCGTGCCATCTGAATGAAGGTAGCACTCTTGTGTTTTAAGGCTTCGCCCGTGCGGGAGAAGACTTGATCGAATTCCTTTTGAAGATCCCGAAATTGTCCAAGCAAAAGATGACTCAACTCTCCTCCATTCAAGGTGTCTGAATGTTTTGGTTGTATAAATGGGTGTGATGTATGGAAAGACTATCTCATCGACGTTCATTTTATAATTAAGTCAGTTTGTAAGCCCGTGCGGTAATACTATTTTGTATCTGAGTCAATATAAATATAATTCAGTAATATCAATAAAAGAAGTTATTTCTATAGAATTTTGTTCAATTTACTCTGCATACTCTCTTTATTATTTTGTTTCAGATAACCTTATGAATGTGCCTTGTTCGAGTACAACCTAGCCTCGTACGGCATCATGCCCGGGGAACGATTATCAATTCTTTGGAATCGGGGTGTGACATAAATGGTAATAGAGTAGGCTTTACGTCCTTGGCATTCCGTCTCGAGTCTTGAACCTTTGACCTTGTGTCGATGACATGAGTTATTCCATAAAGTGAGTTCGAAAACTAATGAGAATTGTTTTCTTATTCCAGAAGTTGCAGAACCTGTGGCAATGAAGGGAGCTAACGTTTCTAGTGGCTCGAGTAGTTCTGAGGTCAGGTCTTCTGACAATGCTATGGTCGAACCTTCTGACAACACTTTGGGAAGGATGTTGCATATATTGGAAATATAATAGAAATAGGCCATGACATACCTGCATGAAAGCGAGACTCTGCGCCTGCGATCCGAGAAATAATAGGCCCAATTCGAAGCCAGGTTCGGAGCATAGTTCAAGATGCGGCAACAGCAGCTTGACACGCTACAACAACAAGTAAAAATGGTGGTAGCTGTTAGCCCAATGATTATATCATGTTTTTGAATATGGCTAATCAATTAAGTTTAACTATCGATGTCACTAAGATTTATGTAATCACTATCATATTACTACTTAAACTTAGCATTGTTCTAATGTTCTACATTATATGTTTGTATCATAATGTATCATACTGCTTTGTTCTTCTAACATGTATTTGTAGACATGCTGTAAGCATGATCAAACATGATCAAACCAGGACATATGCAATAGAGAATTATTGATGGGCCAAAGACAGTGTTATACAAGAAGATTTCTCTGAACTACTTAACGACCTATCCAGATCTGTTTATCTTTGGACGACCGTCGTCAAGTAAAAAAAGCGTCTTCAAGTCTGCTCAAATATTCATCAAAGGGCTTTCCTATTTCATCAATATAATTTTTCATATTTATTGAGTCTAGGAATATGATATAAACTGTATCGTACTGGCAAATAGGCTACCCAAGCAACGTTTTCAAAATACCCTTTTATTTTGAAAACAAGCCCACTTACAAAAGCCCAAACTACTTCCTAATTGTTTGACTTTTCAAAAAGACAAAAAACCAATTTGCAAAAACCTTGACAGAACTCCAACAAAATTCGATCCAAGTTCGGCCAGAGTTCAGTTAGTGAACGTTGCTTTTTGAACTTGGTCTTCTCGCAGTTACGGATCCCAACGAGATTTTCTCATAGAGTTCTGCCCGAATTCTGCCAGAATTCTGCCTTTAGAAAAACTATAAATAGAGAAGGATTTCGATGATTTCAATTCACTCAAACCCCAATTCACTTTCATATCTCTTCTCTATAAGCCTACTACTTCTTTCAAAGTGTTTCGAGCTATTCATTTTCAAATCCCAAGCCAGTTACAATCATCTAGTCAATTTGCCAGTACGGTACGGTCTAGAAGCTTCAAAGCGATTGTAATCAGAGGCTTGATTGAAGAAAGACACTTCACAATTGAAGTTGGTCGAGTACTTCGGATCAAAGCTCGTGTTGTAGAAGTTGCAAGAACTTCGGATGAAAACTTGTGGTGATTTTTCATAATGGATTCAACTGTAAGCTTGAGTTCTTCCGACTGGACTAGTCCTTACAAGAGGGAAACCAGTATACATCCTTGTGTTTGTATTTGCTCTCTGCTCTCTATTTTTCATTTACATAGCTGTGATATATATATTATATGATCTTATCACTAACATTTTTAAATAGTTAACTTTTGCTGCCTATTTTATTCACCCCCCCCCCCCCCCCCGAGAGTATTGCGCTTTACAACTCGTTCCTATAATCGGTCCTATAGTAGCCAATAGAAATTTTACAACGACCCATACTTTAGAACCTGTGGCCCGACCTACTGAAGTCGCACCAAGGAATCCTACGCCTCAGCCAGCGCCATAAGGGAAATAACACCTTCAAGATCTCCAATTTCAAGAAGGCGTTTCGCACTTCCTTCTTTGGCACTAAAGTCCCTTTTCTATTGTTCGACTGGTTATAAGAGATCGAAGACAACTGCGAGCTCTTCGACATCGAAGAAACAAAGCAAGTCGCTTGTGCTCAGCTTTAATTTCAGTTGAATGCACACGACTGGTGGGCTGTACAGAAACAAGCGATCCGTTGCGATGATTCAACTGCATCGATCTCTTAGGCTACCTTCTGCAAGGCGTTTAAACTCGAGTAGTTACCAGTAGTGGTCCGTCAGCCGAAGGGGAATAAGTTTGTGCAGTTGAAGTAGGAAAACATGATGGTGCGTCAAGATATTGTAGAATTCAACAAGTTGGCCCAATTCGTGGGTGTCTATCTACCAATAGTGGCAAGTCGAGCATAAAGATTCGATATAGGACTAAGGCCTTCCATTTCCTCCCATGTGACTGTGCCCGAATACCAAACATTGGACGAGTCACTCAACCATGCCCTCCGCCTCGAGCCTCAATATCCTCTACCTGCTACCAGTACTGTGCATACCTACAACCACAACTGTAACTCCTCTTTCCAAATTATCAAGTTTCTTTTACTTTTTTATTATGTTTAAAGGTAATTTTTCATCGACAATTTGTCAACAATATTTAATGATTATTTTGTTATAAAAAAATTGGTTTAAATTTATGATTCGAAAACACTAATTAAGTTTTGATATAAATAATTATCCTTGAAATTTTGTTATTTCAAAAGGTTGTTGACTTTTAAAATATTGGTTTCGAAAATAGTTTTAAAGGTTATAAATATTTTGAATAATCAAAAGGGGTCGTCCATCTGTTTTTAAATAAACTTTTGGATTTATTAAAATATATGTTACATTATTTGATAATTTTGAATATTATTGTAAATTATTGTGTTAATCAATTAGTAATTTCAAATTTGAATTTATGTGTAATTTAAATTATTAAGATTATTTAAGAAAATAATTAGGTTGATCATTAATTGATAAAGTTCTGAACACGCATGTTTTAAATTAGTGATAATGTCAAAAGTTGATTTAAATTAATATAATTATTCATTATTGGTTTTAAATTAAATTAAACTAGTATTTAAAACTTTTTATTGATTTAAAATTAGGGAATGGGTTATCTAACTCAAAATTCTAATCCTAGTCTATATAGGGAATATCCATCTATATATAAAAGGGTCTTCCATTTGTTTTCTCAATTTCTCAACACATCCACAATCAACCAAACCTTCGCATCAGTTGACATCTCCTCTCCGCGCCTCTAGCATAAGCCATGCCAAGGCAAGCTCCTGCCCCGACTCTTGCACCGCTTCAGTCGTTCACCATCAACCTCACCGTCATCCCTCTATTGTTGAATCTACCGACCGCCGGCGATGACTCGTGTGCCCAGCGCCAGCCTTCCCTGCCTTCTCATTCCGATCACTATGATCACTACCGTTTCCACCATCCAGACCACCCTAACCCTCACCAACCGACGCCTTCCCCGATGGGAGTCTCCAATGTCTGTATCGCCTCCCATTTTTCTAGGCCGACTGCTATTTTCGAGACCCACCAGATCACCACCAAATAGCGGAGCCGGTAACTCTGTCTTTCACCGACGGCCGCTCGATCCGTAGCCGATAGACAATTTTTGCAGCTGGGGTCCCCACCACGAGGAAACCCCATCTTCTTCGGCCTTTCTCTCTGGCAGCCCTCTCTTGCCAGCGTGCCAGCCTCCCGCAATACGCGATCCGACAACCAACCACCGTGCTCCACCGTCATCTTTTGTTTACTTGTGAGAGCCGTGCGCTACCGTGGCCGCACCCATGCAGCATCGAGCACCTAAAAGCCAGGGGACAACTCTCCACCTCTAGAAGTCATTCGCTCGATCTCATTGGTGCCAAAAACAATCCTGTGTAAGCTCATTAGTTTTTCTCTCTCCTTTACTGTTCATGTGAGCTATACTTTTAATAGGTTTTATATATGGGCTTCTAATATAGTGGATTGGACTGGGCATAGAGTTTGGACTATAGGATTTATCAATTATTTTGATGGGCTGAAAGTATGAATATGTAGGAGGTTATGTTAAAAAGGAACTTTGGTTTAAACTTTGTTTTTTTTCAAATGGGTTAAATATTGAGTTTTAGAATATATGAGTCTTATATATATATATATATATATATATATATATATATATATATATATATATATATATATATATATATATATATATACAATGGACTTTATATCAAAGATTTTACTTAGAATAGAATAATTGTGGGCCTAGATTCATATTTAAATAAGGAATTTGTATACATGTTTTCTATCTAAAGTGTAATACTTTTGGTTTTATACTATTTCGTTATTTTTGTATTAAAATTTAGATTAAATTCAATTGGTCTTGGGTCTGTTGAGTTATAAATATCATTTATTAATTCTTATCTTATAAATAATTCATTATTTTGGGTTCCAATTATTTGGGTTTCCAAATATATATTATTGTATTTTTTTTCTAATATGGGCTTTATAATATCTCTTTTAACAGTAAAGTATAAGTTTATTTTGGGCCTTTAGTTAATGATATTAATGGGGCTTAGGTCTTTTGGGTTAAATATGATATAGATAAATTAGGATTTTATCCATTATTTTGAGTGCATTATTTTGAGTTAATGTATGTAATATGGTATGTATAGGGATATGTGTTTTTATTATTATTATTATTGATGATATCATTATTAATATTTACTATTATTATACGGATATTATATACTAGTTCATTACTATACTATACTTGGATACGGTATGTCTGTATGTGTGTGTGCATTGTATTATTATTATTATTATTATTATTATTATTATTATTATTATTATTATTGTTATTAGTATTATTTTGGGGTAGTCTATTAGTATTTTTCTAAATTATAACATTATATTATTATAGTATTTTTGGTTATCTTAAATATGGTTTTAACTTAGAAAACTATTGTTATAGTATTTTTAGCTACCTTTCAAATATAGAATTGACCTAGTATGTAGCGGTGGGCATACGGGTCCAGGACCCGCGGTTCCGATCCGGTCTGAACCGTATATTGGTCAAACGGGGCGGTTCCTAAAATTTAAAATTTAAATGGGGTGGGCCGGGGCGGGTCGTGTGACACTAACGGGACGGGGCGGATCCTATTTTCAAAATAAACGGGGCTCCGAACCGACCCGTTTCTAGGAGTATGATTTTTTAATCAATTTTGATTTTTTTCATATTATAATTTATAAATAATAGCACACGTTATTGTTTAGTAAACAAATTTTAGAAATTGGAAAAACATAATACTTGTGTTGTTCTTTTAGATAATAAAACATGTGTAAATGTTTACTATTCTATAATTTTTGAATTTTTTTTGGATCCGTTTGGACCCGCAGGTCGGCTCGGTTTGGACCTGTTTCGAACGGGTAGAATCCGTACCGGTTCCAATATTTTTTGTACCCGTCCTGCCCCGCCCTGCCAATTAACGGGTCCGGTCCAGATCCATAAAATTTGGACCCGGCCCGACGCGTGCCCACCCTTACTAGTATGTCTTTTGACAGAATTGAATTTTACCTAAAACGATTTACTAGACTTTTGGAACGTATTTATCTAAGATATGTTTAACTAATAAATATCGTTTTCAAAATATCATAAGTAGTTTCCTAAATAAATGTATAGTCCTTTAAGGGTTATGACTAATTTATTAATATTTTGTAAATAAATAGTTTCCTTAAGGGATATTGGGCCCTTACCTATACATAATAAAGTTTCTTGAAAAGACTTTATATAAATCTATTTTCAAAATAGATTTAGAAGCTTAACAAATTGTTATATTATCTTATGATATTTTATATATAGTTTTGACTAAGAAATTATAATTTTGCAAAATTAGATTTATTTTTTGCCCTAAAAATGTTTTCTAGATTTTTCATGTATTTATCTAAAGTATTTTGATAATAAAAATACAGTTTTTAAAACATTATAAATATTTTTCCTAAAATAACTATATATATTTTCTAAAATAAGGATTATTTTCTAAGTCAATCCCCTTCGACTTCAATAATTTTTCTGTCATGACTAATCATATTCTTACTTTCTTGCGAATTTCGAAATCTTTCACATCGAACCTAGCAAATCGGACTATCCTGGACTCAATGGAATTATCGGTTTCACCAGCTAAGGACCTCAGGCGAGTATATTTTCTGATAGTTTTTATATTTGATAACTTCAATGATTTGTGTATTTAGTATTGTCTTACATTGATTTTTTGTTGATTCTCGATATAATGGTTACCCGATGTATTAGTTATGGATTCTTCACATGTTATTTTTTGTGACTAATGTATTATCATGTTCATGGTCTGTTTGAATCCATGAGTACTAGTCAGGCGGAAAAATATCTTAGTAGACATGTGAACTACCCTTTCCATCCCTATTATCTTTCGTAGAGAATAGCAGCCGCACATGACACGTGCGGTTGGCCGGATTTACCCTTAGCCGTTCACATGTCGAAAGTGGTATTTCAACTCACTAGTTAGATGCAGCCTTGCTATACATTACTTTTTTCCATTTCAGTTATTTATTATTGTTCATATTACTTCTTTGTCTTTATTACCATACTCTTCTGCTTTTACTCACATCTTTCATACCATAATTCTCGGTTTATCCACCCATCATGTATTTTTAGTATTATCTACTGTTTTATAGATTCTATCAATTATTAGAACTGCTATCAGAATGTACTCATTCCATTCCAGACTGAAAACCAAATTTTCAGGTTTGAAGCGGCTACTCTTAGCATTGGGGAGATACAGGTGTAATTGAATGCCAAAACCCTAGAAGATTAGTAGATAGTTAAAATTGTTGTATTAGATTTTGTGAGACTTTGTATTTAATTAAATATAAAACTTGTAAATTTTGTAAAATGATTTAGTTTTGTGAATGAGAAAATAAAGATGTTTTATGAGCATTTATTTATTGTGGGCTAGACAGCGTACTACCACCAACACTGCGGTATAGGCTGGACTTGCGCAATCACTCGCATCCCGAAAAGTAGGTACGGGTCGTGAATTTTTTTCAGTGGCCCATGTGTAGAAACCTAGAGGGGGGTAAATAGGGTAATAAAATAATTACCAAGCAATTTACTACTATTTTAATGAAGAGTAAAAGAGATAGAGATTCAAACATTCGATGTATCCTGGTATCATTCCAAGGGGCACTCCAGTCCCGGAACTCTCTCCGGCTTTAATCCACTATTTGCGTAAATAGTTACACATGAGTTTGGATTCGAAGAACTCATCAACTTCAACACGAGTTTGGATCCGAAAAGCTCGCCAACTTCTTACACACGAGTTTTCTTACGAAGGCTCGCTAACTTCAATAGGAAAGAAAGAGGGCTTTTGATCTTCCACAACACTTTGAAGATCAAAAATTACAACTCTTGAAATACTCTAGCACTCTTAAGTTAGATGAAAAATTACAGCTTTGGGTAGAGTAGTAATGGTGAGGATCTTTGGTTGTTGAGAAAATTTAAGGCTCAAGTGGATGGCTTTAAAGAGAAGACACAACCACCTTAAATAGAGAACCAAGAGAACTAGGCATTTAATGCTCCTAACATACGGCTGACGGAATACCGTCGGTATTGAGTGGCATTTCGTCGGCATGCCGTTTCTAAATAGTAACGGTAATAAATCTAGCCATTGGAGCATTTAATGCTGACATCTGTCTGTTCAAAAATAAAAAATAGAGAGGTCGGAATACCGGCGGTATAGAACGGTATACCGTCGGTATGTCGTTTTTCTTCGCAGAAAATTTTCTGAGCAGAAAACCTGTATACCGTCGATACACATCGGTATACCGTCGGTATGCCGATTTTCTTTACAGAATAATTTCATTGCTCAGAAACGGTATACCGTCGGTACATAGCGGTATACCGTTGGTATGCCGATTTTCTTCATATAATGTTTTCTCAGGAAGAAATTACTATACCGTCGGTGCATGGCGGTATGTCGTCGGTATTCCGTTTCTAAGGATATTGATTTTTTTACAAAAAAATAGAAGGGGCTTTATGTTTTGTCAACCACCTTAAGTGTTACATAGAAAGTCCTAGACCTTGTACGGACTCGAAACAACTTTGAATCTTTTGAGAGCAGTCTTTGAGTGTGCACTGGTTTCTTCAGTTTTGTTTTCGGTGACTTCTTAAAACTTCCATGTGGTTTTGCTGAGAGGCTTGGATAAACAGATTTCTTTGTAGCAGCCATTAGAAAGCTTGAGGGGTATCTGTTTGCTGAAAATATGGAGAAAACTAAACCACGAAGTTGCTGTTAATGTTATCAAAATAAATGTGCAAACAATCTCCCACATTTTGATAATTGACAAAAAGAAAGATAGACTACTCCCCCTCAATATGTTTTCTCCCCCGTTGTCACTTAATCAAAGATGGTAAAAAAAAGTGAATATATATAAAAGAAAAAAAACGTATAGATGAAAGCGTAAGTATGAACAAAAGCATGCATATATTGAATAAAAGATTTGAAGAGTACTTGCTTACAGAACTTAAACCATCAAATAAGGAAACCAACCAACAAAAAGGTCCCCGAAGAACCACACAAGACAACTCAACAAAACAAAACAAAGACACTGGTCCCCGCATGACCTCAAAAGACAAACTAGGATACGAACACCACTTCTTTTTGGACCAATATAGAAGAAGACCGAAGGCTACTGATCGGCTGGATCATCATTACCATCACCTGGAGTCTCGTGCAAAGCACCGAAAGGATCAATGCTATCGGGATACATGAACCCGTAGGCATTAGGGTCAGAGAAGCGAGATCCTTGAAAGTTGGGATCCTGAAGATTGAGATCCAGAAACGCATTATTATTCTGAAGAGTCCGCTGAAGGAAGTAGGCCTGGTCATGGAAGTGGCTCTGAATAAGGTTGCCAAGGCCGCGGGTATTGATTCGCATCTGCTCCTCCACCGGAGCCATGCGCATATCAAAGTGTTGCTGGGTCAGAGGCATAAATCGTCCAGAGGAAGGAGGATCAGAGGGCTTTGCAGTAGGTGGAGTAGGTTGAGGGGCCTAAGAAGATGACGCACGAGAGGATTGTCCAGATACAAAGCGGGAGACAGCCAAGAAGGGAGGAATACCATCCGATTGGCAAAGAGTGAGATCCACACTTTGGCCTCAAGAATCAAAGTGATGAACACGCCGTAGTTGAGGGCTTGCCCCCGCAGAGTGAATAGACGAGAAGGCATTCAAGTGAGTCTTAGCAAAGGACCAAGTCTTCTTAAAATAATGGTACTACATGCAAAACAGAGCATCGTTTGTGATGGCATCATAGTTGCTTGACTTGGGATAATTGGTGTGGCAAATGATGCGATGCAGCTCGTTGTAGAAAGGCTCCAGCTGCTTGGAGAGGGCAGAAATGGCTGGAGGGTTAGGCCCTTTGCAAATAATGCCATAAAACTCATTGAAAAAGACTTCAGCGGTAGGGTACAGACCGGCTAAAGTAGGTAGAGCGTCTCCGATTAGGAATCTCGAGAATCTTGGCAATATCACGGGCGGTTAGGCTAATATGGTGATCAATAACGAGAGTCTCAAGTGCATTATTGGCCAAGTCCGACACAAGGTTGCAGTAGAAGAGGCGAACAGCCGCTGGATAAACGGGAACTTGACGACGAAGAAGAGTTGAAAGGCCTGCGGACTGGAATAATAAAAGATGACCGGAAAAGAGATTCCACTTGATCGCCTTCCCTTTATAAACAGTATGGTCTACAAAATACTAGAACCAGGCATCCGCAGCAAGACCGGATTTGAAGATCTTGTGGTTGTAGGTACCATTTGATAAGGGCACCAGCGTAAAAGGATTGGAAGAGGAGGAGGAGGAACGAGCGTGTTTGGCATGGGCCATGGAGACGGCAGGGGCTAAGGAGGAGGAAGTGTTTGGAGAAGGAAGAAGAAGAAGAAGAAGAAGAAGAAGAAGAAGAAGTGGGTTTTTAAAGTGATGAGAGGAGGTGAGCCAAACGATGGTAGAGAAAGAGATAGAGGAGTGGGTAGGGGTTTGTTGACGAGAGGGATAAATGAGTAATAAATGAGGGGGTTTTGAAAAGGAGAGAGGAAGTTGAAACGAGAGGAAAATAAATGATAAAGGGATTTAACAGGAGGAGTTGAAAAGGTGTAATTAATGAGGTGAGGGTGAGAGAAAAAAGGAATGGGATTTGAAAATATAGTGATGGGATAGGAAGTGATTTGGTAGGGCCCATATGAATTAAAAAAAGGTGCTACTGTACCCGTATTGCTACGGACGGAATATCGTTGGGTACCGTCGGTAGGCCGATAATGTTTACAGAAAATAATTCTAAAGTCAAATCGGTTAACCGACGGTATGCCACTGTATTCCGTCGGTATACCATCTGAACAAAAACTAAGAGTCAAGATTAATAAGGCCTAACTCCTGGCAAAGAAATACAAACCGATCCTCCGGGAGTGGTTTAGTGAAGATGTCTGTTAATTGATAAGTAGTATCAATGAAACCAAGATGAATGTCCCCTTTTGTTGATGGTAACGAAGAAAATGGTGTCTAATCTCAATATGCTTTGTGCGTGAGTAACAAATCTGATTTTTCGTGAGATTGATAGAGTTAGTGTTATCACATTTGATGGAGGTGCAAGTAGAAGAGATACCATAATCAACAAGTGTTTGTGACATCCAAAGAATTTGTGCATAACAACAACCAGCCGCTATATACTCGGCTTTAGTGGTGGAAAGAGCAATAGAGTTTTGTTTCTTACTAAACTATGATACCAAGGATTTGCCAAAAAATTGACATGTTCCGCTAGTGCTTTTTCGGTCGATTTTACATCCGACAAAGTCCGCATCCGAGTAGCCGATAAGCTCAAAGGATGAAGATTTCAGATACCAAAGCCCCATCTTAATGGTGCCTTTGAGATACCGAAAAATGCGCTTAACGACACATAAGTGAGATTCTTTTGGATTTGCTTGGTATCCTGTACAAAGACAAACACTAAATATAATATCGGGACAGCTAGCAGTTAAATAAAGTAAGCTCCCGATTATACCTCGATACTTACGAATGTCGACCGAGATACCATCTTCATCATTATCAAGTTTTGTCGTTGTTGCCATAGGAGTCCTTTTTGATTTGGATGAGTCAAGTTCGAAATATTTGAGAAGATCCTTTGTATATTTGGCTTGATTGATGAAAATTCTTTTAGGACATTGCTTGATTTGTAGACCCAGGAAGAAAGATAGTTCTTCCATCATGCTCATTATAAATTCGTCATGCATTATTTTAGCAAATTCTACACATAGTGCATTGTTGGTGGAACCAAAAATGATATCATCAACATAAATTTGAACTAACAAAAGGGTGTCGTTAAGAGATTTAATAAAAAGTGTAGTGTCAACTTTGCCCTTAAAAAGTTTATAAAAAATAAGAAAGGAACTAAGACGCTCATACCAAGCACAAGGAGCTTGTTTGAGGCCATAAAGGGCTTTGTGTAATTTAAAAACATGATGGAGAAAATAGAAATCTTCAAAGCCAGGAGGTTGCTTAACATAAACTTCCTCCTTAATAATACCGTTTAGAAAGGCACTTTTGACATCCATTTGAAAGAGTTTGAAATCATTAAAGCAAGCAAAAGTATATAGCATGCGAATGGATTCAAGACGAGCAACCGGAGCATAGGTTTCATCGTAGTCAATGCCTTCCTCTTGGTTATAGCCTTGAGCAACCAATCGGACTTTGTTACGAGTGACGAACCCATCTTCATTAAGTTTGTTTCGAAACACCAACTTTATCCCAATAATGGGATGGTTGTGGGGTTTAGAGACAAGTTCCCAAACCTTGTTTCTCTCAAATTATTTAAGCTCTTCTTGTATTGCTATCATCCAAAATTCATCATTAAAGACATTATTGATATTTTTAGGCTTTATTTGAGAAATAAAAGCCACATTTGCATAGATATCACGAGTAGAGGATCTAGTGCTAATACGAGAAGAGGGATCACCAATGATAAGCTCCTTGGGATGATGTGGGACAAATCTCTATTCCTTTGGGATGTCCTCTTGAGGATTCTCTAGTGGTGGAGAATCTTCTGTTGGAGGGGTCACTATTTCATTATAAGATGAAGAAGGACAAGTGTCTCCAAGAGAAGAGTTTTCCAAACCAAAAGAGATGTCATCAACATCATCAGATGATGAGGATGTAGAAGAGTTAAGTTCATCAAAAGAGACATTAATTGACTCTTCAACAACAAGACTTCTTTTGTTGAAAATACGAAATCCTTTACTATATATTGAGTAACCAAGGAAAATACCATCATAGACTTTTTCTTCGAATTTGTCGAGGTTATCCTTGGTGTTCAAAATAAAATATTTGCATCCAAAAAATTTAAAGTATTCAATTGAAGGAATTTTGTCAAACCAAAGCCCATATGGAGTTTTCTTAGAAATCGGTCGAATTAAGACCCTATTTATAACATAATAAGTCGTATTAACGGCCTCCGTCCAAAAATATTGTTGAAGCTTATATTGGTTTAACATGACCCTTGCCATATCGCCACGGGTTCTATTCTTTCTTTCCATAACTCCGTTTTGTTGTGGAGTTCTAGGACAAGAAAAATCATGACCAGAACCATTCTTTTCACAAAAATTTTTAAAATCGCCATTATCAAATTCTCCCCCATGATCACTTCTAATCTTGTTGATCATAATGTCTTTCTCATTTTGAACACGTTTACAAAAACTAACAAATTCAAAAAATGTATCACTTTTGTTTGCAAGAAATATGACCCACGTAAATCTTGAAAAATCATCAACTAAAACAAATGCATAAAGTTTTCCACCAAGACTAGTTACTCTACTAGGACCAAATAGATCCATATGGATAACTTGAAGAGGTTTAGTAGTACTTACGGAGTTGATGGATTTGAAAGAAGATTTGGTCAACTTACTTTTTCACATTCTTCGCATACCATATTCTTTTTGAAAGAGATGCTTGAAAGACCTCTTACAAGCTTTTTGGTGGCGAGTCGGGATATGGTATCCATGTTAGCATGCCCAAGTCTCATATGTCAAAGCCAACTTTCATCGTTATTTGCTACTAAACACCTGTCATTTTTAGTGCTCTCAACAAGATAAAGAACATAGATATTATTTTCTCTAATGCCTTCATGCAAAATAGATCCACTAGTGCTATCGGTGATGAAGCATTTGTGTTTAACAAACTTAATTTCATAACCATTATCCGTAAGATGACTAATGTTAAGAAAGTTGTACTTGAGATTTGTAACAATGCAAATATTTCTAATACATGGATAAGGAGGGGACCCAATGTTACCATTTCCTATGATATACCTCTTTAGATTGTTGCGGAAGGATTCATGTCCTTCTTTCTTCATCGATAGCGTTACAAAGAGTGAAGCTTCACCGGTCATGTGCCGCGAGCAATCGCTACCGAAGATCCACTTGCTTTTATCATGCGACGGAGGGTTCACCTACAACACAAGTTGAAGATGAAGACTTTGGTACCCAAGAATGTTTGGGTCCTTGATTGTTAGTTTTAGGAACCCATTTAAATATTCTCAAATCAACATGTTTTCTCATTTGACGATAGTAAAAAGTGTGTCCAAGAAGACCACAATAGTGGGACCCCAAAGGTGTGATAGGTCTAGAGGAGGGTGAGTGACAAAGTGTATGAGAGGTCCTAGTATGATTAGGAGTTTTCACCTGAGTGTTGTGGTGATGATAGTAGAAAGCATGATGTGTAAAGTTTTTTTTCCTTTTGAAAGGACCTTTTTGTGTATGCACTTGGTTAGGGAAAGACCTATGCATTGTGTTCTTGTGAGTATGAGGCATCACTATTAAAATCTGCTCTATGAAAAACGTAATTTAGCGACGTTAGTAAAAATGTCGCTAAATTTTGCAAATTAGCGATGTTTACGTAAAATGTCGCTAATCATCTCTATTAGTAACAAAAATAGCGACGTGCCAGCGACGTATATTAATTAAATGAGCTTTTCGTCGCTAAATGTCGCCATTACGTCGCTAATAGCGACGAATTTTGCAACGTTCCTCATAGCGTCGCTAATTTTTAATTAAAATTCCCCCCGATTCATTTTCCTCTATTTTTACTCTCTCTCCTCACTTTCTCCGCCGGTACGGCGGAATCTCCTCCCTCTCCGGTACGTAACTCCCCTCTCTCTCTCTATTTTGGTTGTGGGTGGTTGGGGGGGTACGGGTGGCTCGGAGGGAGGGGCAGGGAGTGCGGGTGGTTGGGAGTGGGGGGTGGCTGGAGGGGAGGGGCAGGGAGGATGCGTGTGGTTGGGTGGTGAGTGGGAGATGGATGGGGGGAGGGACAGCGAGGGTGAGGGCGGCTAGGGGTGAGGAGGGGGCTGGGGGTATGTTAGGGTTCGGGTTAGGGTTAGGGGTGATAGTGGGGGGAGGGGCAGGGGGGTGAGGGTGGCTAGGGGGTTCGGGTTAGGGTTAGGGGTTATGGGGGGGAGGGGCAGGGGTGGGGGGGCTGGGAGGGGAGGGGGACTGGGGGGTTCAGGTTAGGGTTAGGGGTGGGGGGAGGGGAGGGGCAGGGGCGTGAGGGGGGCTGGGTAGGGGAGGGGGTGAGGGTTAGGGTTACATATCATTGCATATGATGCCGATCCAATACTGCCGATACCGATTTTGTTTAGAATGTCCTGATCTGATACTGACCAATACCCGATATTATCCGATAATTTACTAAAAGCATGTAAAAGAGGAAATCTTATCTATCGTTTGTAAAGGAATTGATAAGGGTGACTCTGTTTCACTCAATCAAAAATCTGATAATTTACTAATAATTATTTGTTTTCGACACCGAAAAATCTGATACTCCGATTCGAAACCATCGATAGTGCCGATACCTCTGATCCCGATACTCATAGGAATCGTCCGATAACGATTCCGTTACCTAGATTTTGAACTTTGGTTAGGGGTGTTGCGGTGCCGACCGAACGAGCCTATCGTCCCTCTCCGACGTCCCGAACCCTGGCCCTAGCTAACCCTAACCCTAACCCTAACCAGAGCCACGTTGCGGATGATCTTATACATCCTTGCTCCCTCGTACGATAACAGGAGGGCACCCGAATTCGTGCCACACGATGCCCCCGAGTCACGGTCGTACGTCGGCTCGTCGGGTTCGACGATGGGATCGGATTAGGACCTTCTTGCTGCTCGTGGGGTGGGGGGGTCTGTTGCTCGGGGTTGGGCCTCGAGGGGGCTTGCAGTATATATGTATGTATGTAGTATGTAGTATGTAGTATATTCGTTTCAGTTTTAAAGTTTATTCATATTTGCAGATATCGAGAAATGGCTATATACATATATCTGCGAGACTGTTCGTGGATGTACAACAGCATTCGAGATGACAGGTGAAGCGTGCGAGATGAATACATCACCGGAGTAGAACAATTCCTCCAATTCACGAAGGCGTTTCCTCAATCCATGGACGGCATGGACATTAAGTGTCCGTGTGCAAAATGTCGAAACATAAAGTTTCAACAAGAATTGGATATGATGTATCACTTATACACAAAGGATTTCCTTCCGAATTACTACCAGTGGATCGCCGACGGAGAGCTTGTACCTTTAGCATTCCAAGCGGAGCCTTATGTGGAGCCTTATATGATTGTCCACAACAGAACTGGTGTCGACAACGAGTACGTAAATATGGTCTTCGACACTGCAGGGCCTAGTTTCGATCCATACAATCGTGACGCAACTGAGGAGGCACCGAAATCCGATGCCGCGAAGTTCATGGAGTTGTTGGAGAATGCAAGGACTCCTTTGTACCCTGGCTGTGAGGACCATTCACCATTAGAGGTGATCACTCGGCTCTTGAGCATAAAGTCTGACTTTAACATGTCGCAATAATGCTACAATAGAGTGCTCGATTTGATTACAGATATCATGTCGGAGGGTGCCAAGTTACTGAAAGACTTCTACCGCTCTAAGAGGATGGTGAGATCCCTCGGGATAGGATACGAGAAGATCGATTGCTGTCAGAACGGATGCATGCTTTACTACAAAGATCACAAGGATACAGAAGTGTGCCGATTCTGTGGTGCTAATCGCTACAAGCCAACTGCTGCAGGCAATTCTAGAAGGCCGACTGCTTTAATGCACTACTTTTCATTGACGTCGTGGTCGCAGAGGCTGTTCATGGTGAAAGAGACTGCCAAAAATATGAGTTAGCACAAGCGACAACAGACGGAAGGAGTGTTGGATCACCCATCTGATGGAGAAGCGTGGAAGCACTTCGATCGAGTATATCCTAATTTTGCTTCTGATGTGCTTAATGTAAGGTTGGGGCTCTGCTCTGATGGTTTCACCCAATTTGGACTTTCAGGCTTCCAATATTCATGCTTACCGGTAATCCTCACTCCGTACAACCTACCGCCTTGGATGTGCATGAAGACACCATACATGTTCCTAACTATTATCATCCTCGGTCCGAACAACCCGAAGAGGAACATCAACGTGTACTTACAGCCGTTGATAGATGAGTAGAAGCAGCTATGGGAAACAGGGGCATACACGTATGATGCTTCGAAAAAATAGAATTTTTAGATGCGGACAACACCAATGTAGACAATCAACGACTTTTCGGCTTATGGAATACTATCTGGATGGAGCACTAATGGTCGGCTTTCATGTCCGTATTGCATGGACCGCACTAAGGCTTTTCGTTCGAGACACGGAGGAAAGTCATGTTTCTTTGATTGTCATCGATAGTTCTTGCCGAAAGACCATCCGTACCGTAGGAACAGAACTGTTTTTCGTGCCGGAGCTATGGAGAAGGACGATCCACCGCCAATGTGGTCCGAAGAGGACACATGGGAGCAAGTAAAAAAATCCCAAGTGCTATTGAAGATCCTACAATGAAGTGCCGTTGCGAGGGATTTGGCGAAGATCATAATTGGACCAAAATGAGTATATTTCGGGATCTGCCATATTTGAGCACAAATCTGATTAGACATAACCTTGATATTATGCATATCGAGAAGAACGTGTTTGATAACATAATTAATACTGTAATGGACGTCAAGGAAAAGACAAAAGACAATCAGAAGGCCAGGTTAGACTTAGCCAAAATATACAGATGCCCTATATTGCACATGATATACAACGAGAAGGAAAAGCTTTTGCGGCCTAAAGCAATCTACTCGCTGGTCAAGGAGGACAAAGTGAGACTTTGTAAATGGATCCATGACTTGAAATTTTCGGACGGATACGCCTCCAATCTAAGAAGATGTGTCGACGTAAAGGAGTGTAAACTGACCGGAATGAAGAGCCACGATTGCCACGTATTCATAGAGAGGTTAATTCTTGTTGCATTTCGGGAATTATTACCGTCGATAGTCTGGGATCCATTAACAGAGCTTAGCATATTCTTCAGAGATCTTTGTTCCAGCAATTTGCTCATCGATCGTTTAGAGAAGCAAGAGAAGGACATTGTGGTAACACTTTACAAACTTGAGAAAGTTTTTCCTCCTGTATTCTTCGACTTAATGGAGCATTTGCCGATTCATCTTGTCCATGAGGCTCTTATTGCTGGACCTGTCGGTTATCGTTGGATGTACTCGTTCGAGCGACAGTTGAACCACCTCAAGAGGAAGGTGAAAAATAAGGCACAGGTGGAGTGTTCTATTTGTGAAGCATATATCCTTGAGGAGATTTTGATCCCCGATGGGCAGGCTGCGGGCATATATCATAGTGTCTCAATCTCAACAAGCAAGTAATTGTTACAAGATGTAAGATCATCAGACATACAAAATAAGGCATCCTAAACATTACATATTCAGATGATCATGAAGATAGACATACAAAATACGAAGACTAGTAAGAGTTTAAGTCATACATGATCAAACCTAGGATTTGTCAATCATGTAACAGCCTATAGGCAGACAGAGATTAAAGTTTCAACACGAGCTAAGGTGGCTAAACACCTCAAAAGAATAATTTACAATAACGTGGGAGAGCAAAATAAAAAACCCACTCGTTGCCAAGATTACGTCTGGTGTTCACCATCTGGCTGGAAGGCAGGGAGATCCTCGGGAGCTACTCCGAAATCTGGCCATACAAAACCAGCTGGGTCAGACCCCGGAAAGAGCAAGTGCCACAAGAAAGCCTTCACTTAAGAACTAAAACCAGCATACTAGCACATAATACATAGAGGATAACAAAAAATATTAGTTAGAGAAAATAGGGTGATAAACGATAAGATAACTAAAGGACTATTCCAGTAACCAAGTTACAACCCATAAACCAAATAAGGACAGGGGTTGTAACCCTTCATTTGAACAGAACTTAATCTCTAACCAATTATCGAATAAGTAAAGCATAATAGTAACGGGCTGAAGTAACCATGTATTGGCCATGTCTAGGTAAGACTATACTAGATTCCATCTATCAATCATGGTGAAGCAATGAGTACGTCTTGATACTTTAACTAACTAGGGTTATCACAAGCCTAGTTACCAACAAGATGCATTAAGATGTTCCAACAGCCACAAGCCCTGCAGACTTAATCCTGGTTATCCAGTTGCAAGTTGAGAGAGTTGGATTAGGTGACTTGGGGGTGTAACACATGACAGTGTGCTAGAAATGTACCCTATTTGATGGCAGGCTACAAGTCCAATTAAAGCGCCCAGATAACGGGACTGCCTGTAGCTGGGAAATCTCTTCATGGACTACTTGATCAATCTAGTCATTATCCTAGTCAGATTTGGTTTTTATCCGTGACCGTGGTAACCCGGAATCCATATCCTAGACATGATACATGACGAAACATGTAGCTTATACAATCACAAATACCCACGATGTCAAGATAAGAGTTACTTAGCAAGTCAAGATAGCCATCACAATAGCATATCAAGATTACCATGTTAGGTTACTTATCAAGTCAAGAGTGCGTCACAACGGACCACCATCAAGAATTATCATGTCAAGTTACTTGTCAAGAGTGCACCGTGACGGGTCACTATCAAGAATTATCATGCTACTAGTTACTTGTTAAGAGTGTGCTTTAACAAGCCACTATCGTGTTCTATCCTTACATTAACCTGACTGAGAGAAACTTGCACAAAATAGCTAGTAACATATTCTTGAAACCAAAAAAAAGATCTACAACTTTTATGTTTTGAGTTTTTTATAATTTTAGCTACAAAATAGCTCAAAGAGGCAAAAACAGTCATTTGGAGTGACCTGCGCGCAAGTTGCGCGAGCAAAACTGCCTACGGCGCACTTTGTACGAAAGCACGGTGCACGTTGCGTGGCAAAAAATCGTACGGGCGTGTAGCCGTGTAAGTTGCGTGTTGCATACGGGCAAACTCGCCCAAGGTGCAAGTTGTGCACAAGCACGGTGCGCGGGCGTGCAGCAGAAAATTACACGAGCGTGCGTTCGCGCGGTCGTACGGCCGCGCAAGTTGCACGTTGCGTACGGGCAAAATCGCCCACAGCGCACGTTGTACACAAGCACGGCGTGCGACAGAAAATTATACGGGCGTGCGGGCGTGCGGTCGCAAAAATTGCGCATTGCGCGCTAACAAAATCGCCCACGGCGCACGTTGCGAGCAAGCACGACGGCGCGGCATAAATCAGACGGTCGCGCGGCCGCACAAGTTGTGCGTTGCATGCAGGCAAAATCGCCCACGGCGCACGTTATGCGCAAGAACGGCACGCGAGCACACGGTATCGAAGACACTGCGCACGACACTGTCCATCGTCCCGACAGCACCAAAAGGTGTAGGAACCCATGAACACGAAAAATGGCATAACTTGCTCATTCGAAATCGAAATCAAGTGGTTAAAAAGCTAAAATTGGGTATAATTGAATTCCCTACAACATGGAACCATTAGATCTCGAAAATACCTAAGTTTCAGATATCAAAACCATAAAAAACTAAAAAAGTTATAAACTTAGATCTTCAAGAATCCATCCATCAAACCCAAAAATATCAAGTTCTAAAGAGGCTTAGAATCAAGTAAGGAAGAGAATGGAACAATAAAACTTGAGATCCATCATGAATTAAGTTGCACTTGCCTAGGGCTTGGTAGGTAGGAGGAGTAATGGAGAAGAAGAAGAAGTAAATGAAGAAATAAATGTAAATAATGAAGAAGAGAGAAGGAGTTGGTTTTTATACAAAATCTCTCCATCTTAAACCAAGCCAAGTCAAGTTATGTTGAACCAAGTTGAACCAATCAAGTCAAGATTAAACCAAGGCTAAGCTACGCAAGATAAGTCAAAATACGGGCCACCTGACAATTGTCAGAAATCCGTATATGTATCCTAAAAATACGTATAACGGGAAACGGAAGTGACAACTCTACCCACCTTAAAAGAATTTCGTCCTCAGAATTTAATTAAGAGGCTAGAGATGTCGGGACAAACTATACTGATCATACGCAATCTACGAATAGCAGTCAATCAAGCTGTCATTTATGCAAGCAAGGAAGTAAAAATATAAGGCATAAGAAAGACATTATAATTTATGAGTCAAACAGGTGTGGATATCGCGATCGGATATCATCCTCTTGTTCCCACATTGACTCACCCAAAGAATGATGGCCCTAAGCAACACAGACTAAACTAATAGTCTTGTTCTTGAATACCTTCTCTCTTCGGTCTAATATGGATATGGGCCTTTTCTCATACGAAAGGTTGGTACCAACGACCAATTCCAAATGATCAAGGATATGGCTCGAATTTGGGATATACCGTCACAATTGGGATACATGGAAAACGTCATGTACCTCACGTAACAACGACAAAAGAACGAGACGATAGGACACATCACCTACTCGCTCAAGGATATCGAATGGCCCTATATACCTAGGACTAAGCTTTTCCTGTACGCCGAATCGAATGATGCCTCAGGTAGACGAGATCCTAAGGAATACGTGGTCGTCGATAGAAAATTCAAGAGGGCACCAATAAAAATCGGCCCAATGGCGCTGACGATCTTGTACAACTCGAACATGATCTCTAACTTGTCGGACCACCTCGATAGTCTGCATAACCATCTCTGGACCAAGCATCTGCCTCTCGCCTACATCGTTCCATGCTAACGGATATCTGCACTTTCTGTCGTATAGTGCTTCAAAGGGTGCCATCTGGATACTGGCCTGGAAACTGTTGTTATAAGAGAACTCCACTAGGTCTAGGTGATCTTCCTACGAACCACCAAAGTCAAGCGTACAAGATCACAACATATCTTCGAATGTCTGAATCGTGCGTTCTAACAGACCATCTGTTTGTAGATGATAAGCTGAACTAAACTTGAGATGAGTCCCCAAGCTCTCCTAAAGACTCCGCCAAAAGTGCGATGTAAAACTTGAATCTCTGTTGGATACAATATTGACTGGTACTCCATGCAATCTAACTATTTGCTGAGGTACATCTCTGAAAGCTGATCCGTCGACTGACCAATTCTGAAGGGGAGAAAATAAGCTATCTTCGTAAGACGATCAAGGATAACCCAGATAGCATCTCTCCCAGCTGGGGATTTAGATAACCTAGATACGAAATCCATGGTAATGTGCTCCTATTTCTATTTTAGGATCGGTAAAGGTTGAAGTCTAGCTGGTCTCTGATGTTCAGCTTTAACTTATTAGCAAAATAAACAACGAGAGACAAACCGGGCTATCTCCCTCTTCATGCTATTCTACCAGAAATGCTGACGGATGTCTCGGTACATCTTCGTACTACCGAGATAAATTGAATATTGAGAACTGTGAGCCTCTGCCATAATCTCATGTTTGATATCACCACTGGGTACACAAAGACGCCTCCCATATTGGAGAATACCATCTTCATGAATACATAACTCTGGTCTTTGTCCTGCTTCACACTCTGCTCTGAGCTGCTCAAGCTTAGAATCTGTTTATTATGCCATCTTGATCCTCTCAACTATGCTGGACTGAACTTGCATGCTAGCCATCAATGCCACATTGGTAGAAAGAACTACTTCTATTCCCATGTTCTAAAGATCTGCTAATAACTCTGGCTGTGCAGTTAGAAAATAAGCTCCTGCTCTTCTGCTCAACGCATCTGCAACTACATTGGCCTTCCCAAGATGATACTACAGGTTGATGTCATAATCCACCAGTAACTCTAGCCATCTTCTCTGAAGCATGATAAGATCCTTCTGAGTAAACACATACTTAAGACTCTTGTGGTCGATGAAAATCTCCACCTGATCTCCACACAAATAATGCCTCCACAACTTGAGTACGAAAACCATCGCTGCTAATTCCAAGTCATAGGTTGGGTAATTCCTTTCATGATCAAGAAGCTAACGTGACGCATAAGCTACTATCTTACCATGCTGCATCAAGACGCATCCCAATCCTCTGCCCGAAGTATCACAATAAACTGAAAATCTTCCAGTCCCATCTGGAAGCGTGAGAATGGGGACCGTCATCAATCTTTGTGTCACTACCACATTTCTAGTTTGAGGGTATTTTTGTCATTTTTGGTGTAATTTAAATTTATTAGAATTTATTTAAATTTATGGGAATTTTTAGGAATTATTTTGGAATTGTTGGACTAGGTTGACTTTGACTAGTTTTGACCCTTGTAGACCAACCTAGAAGCTAACCCTAGTTAGTATGGACTTGGTTAGGTTATATGACTCTAGTCTAACTTAAGCTAACCCTTGGTTTGGTCAATAGACTCTAGTTAGCAATAGGAATTAGAAAGTCATAAGTCATGGCTTATGATTTAGAACCATTAATAAATCAATTTAACTCATAGCCTTGTAGGTTGGCCCAAAGCCGAAGAATTGTAAAACCCTAAGCCCTAGACTCACTTAGCTGGCTACCATATATCAATTTAACTCATTCTAGGGAACACCACCCTATAAATGCTCTCTTAATTTTAGGGTTGCCTCATTTTAGGAAAGCTCAAGTTTAGAAGAAAGGTTTGTTCCTACTTCATTTAATCCCTAGAATTCCATTCCATTTCCTTTTTCATTCAAATCTCTTCCATTAGGTTTTAATATACCTATATTTGCTGTTATTGGAATTTTATTTTAGTTTGTTGTTGATTTGTTCGATTGGGACATCAAGGAGAGGAGCTCAACAAAGGGGATTTTTCCTAGAAGTTCAACTATAGGTAACTTCCTCATTCCTCAATGAAATTTTGATTTCTTTACATATTCAGGAAGCCCTAGGAGTCCCCTAAGTGTTTGCATTGGTTTCGTGTCGAGTTTTATAGGTTTCGTGTCCATTTTAGACACGTATCAGACCTGTCCTTAAGTGTTTGTCGAAATGCCTCAAAGGGCATTCCGATTCTTTTTGTGCAATGTTTTTGAATAGGAATCTAGGTCTTGATATTGCTTATGGATTTTTGTTCCTCTGAGGTGGTGATTGTGTCCGGTTGTGTCAAAATTGACGCATGGACACGTGCTGCTCACGCGCGCGTACGCTCGGGTTTTATCCCCTGCCACTCGGGGGCTGTGGCGGACACGACACGCAACTAGGATACGCGAGACTCGACACACGCCATGGGGCTATGACTGACTTGCCACGTGTCAAGTCTCACGTGTGCACGTGGCGTGTCGAGAGAGCAATCGCCATCGCACGGGGATTTGCCTGACACTATGCACTTGTTTTTCCCCTACTGATACGGCTCTCGTATCCGACACAGACACGACGTGGACACTGGCTAGTTGGCCTATGGGGTAGTCCTATAAGTAGGCTATCTAGGTGGATGACCATGAGACACGGTTGTGTCCTGTGTCGAGTGCACGACACAAGTGCACGTGTGCACGAGACAGTGCACTGGACAGTGCACTGTTATGCTCGATCTGGGTTTATTTTTATTGGACATGATTATGTTGTATTGGTAGACACGTGATGGACCCTGGGATGCAAATACATTGTATATTTCATTTACCAACTCTTTATTTTGTGTTTTAATGATTTTTCAATAGGTAATTGTTAATTTACCAAATTCTGAACTGTGTATTGATTTTCTGATTTTTCCAGATTTTGATATTGAACTTTGAACATCAATTTAACCTATTCTACACTGTTATTTACATGATTTTAAACCTCTAACTTGTACTCCTATATGTAATCTAGTTATATGTTAATTTTTGACTTATTTGGGACTGTTTTGAGTTCGAAAACTGGGATTGAAGGTTAGGACTAAAAAACTGAAATTCATGAACTGTTGTAAACTATTTTAGATTGATTTTTGAGTTTATTATGAACTATAGCACTTGAACACTGTTGGATATCATGAGAATTGATGTGGGTGTCATCAAATAAGTTGTGTTTTCAAATCTGAGTTTGAATGAGGTTTCAATGAACTGTTTTGACCTTCCTAAACTCAACTGATTTGGTTTTTCTTCCCATTTTGTGCATGACACTAGCTACTTAACCATACAGGTTCCTGACACAGTTACACACACACACACACAAAGCCATACACCATGTTCACTCTCTCACACCCTCACTCTTTAATGCACACAAGCACTCACATTCACACACATATACTCTCTCTCTCTCTCTCTCTATTTCCTATTCTTCCTAATTGTAGGTTGATGTATATTTATGTATGCAATATATAATATATGTAGTGTATACCTATATGCATATATGTTGAGCCTATATCTATATGTATATATATATCTGTGTTAGTTCCTAATGTATATGTATTATAACCTAAAGTGAGGTATATGATATTCATATATATCTATGAAGTGTGATTGTGCCTATGTCTATGTATAGGTATATGGGTAACCTAAAGCTAGTGTATTTATATGTTGTGTTAGGTAACATATAACATGTGTAGTTGGTCTAGATAGCCTAATAGTGTTGTGTCCTAGCTAGTGTAGGTTGAGTGACCTAGTATAGACTAATGTAGTCTAGTATAGACTAGTTTGACCTAGTTTAGACTTGTTAGACCTAGTTTGACCATAGTTGACCAAGTTTGACTTCTAGGGTTGACCAGAGTTGACCAAGAGTTGACTTTGGCCTAGATTGACCTAGAATCATGCAGAATGCATAGTTGGACATCATTTTACCATTTTAGACTTGTTGTAACTTGTGCTTTTCTGATTAGGAGCCAGACACCACTCCTCGGACAGTACTTTCATATTGGACACTCAGATACCAGGAGAGTACATTCTCTGATCATTTCATATCCTGCTTAGAATTATTTCCTGCATTAAATTACTTTACTTGTACTGTCACGTTGGTCACACGGATTGGTACTATATGGATCCCTTCTTGAGATGTTATCCTTAGGGAGCATCGGGTACTACATGTTCTGTGCGTTTCACTTACATGGCGTATCACTATGCTTCACTGGTTCTTTGATCACTTGTGACATATACTATGATGATCACAGAGTCTCCTAGAATCTTATATCCCATTTACTGGGTATCCTAGAATCTCCTAGAATCCCCATTTATGGGATATCCATGTATCACCCTTCGGGGGCCTTTGTATGGAATCATAACATAACCTGGTTGGATCCTTGTGTATTGATTGGGGGTACGGAAGAGTAGAAGTAGACATGTGAATATTACCCAAGTAGTATCTTATCAGAATATCTTCCATAGTGTCTTATCAGAATCTCCTATGCCATTTACATGTCTATATTGTACTCTGACTCACTAGCCACTATTAGTCTCTATTTATAATAGATATTTCTATTACAGCTCTCTCTCTGCTTACATACAGCATTTCCTTCAGTACTTGTATCTTACTTTACTGCATGATTATATTTCCTAACCTACTATGAACTATTGAGATGTACTGTACTCACTCCTGTCCTGACTGGACATGTTGAAAATATTACAGAGGATGAGGAGAAGGCCTATGTGGATACCTTCTACGGGACAGCCCTAGACGACACTTGCGAGCTGGACTCTCAGGAGGACCCAGCTCTAGCTGAGGACTTCACCCCCATTGCCTAGACTAGTTTAGTTAGGCTTATCTTATCTTTTTATGTAGTCTTGAGACATGTTTAGCTAGACTTTATTCTGTTCTGAGTTGTATATATTCTTTCATTCAGTATCTGAGACCATGCACCTCTGGATATTTGCGGGGATTATCTTAGACTACTTTATCATCTATTTTTCCTTAAGTTCTATTTCATATCGTGCTATCTCTTCCTTAGTTGTGATTGAGTTTATTTACTTCTATGTCACCCCCATTCGGGGAATATAAACTGTTTAGAGATATATTGTTAGATATATGTTAACCTAGGACAGCGTTCTACCGCCGATACTGCGGCGTAGGCTGGACGTACCCACGTCTCGTGCCCTTACTCTAGGGTACGGGTCGTGACACGTTTTTAGTGGTGGCCCATGCAGGTCTAGACTAGAAGTGTAGTGGTATTCGAATTAGAGTATCACTACAGCCTACAGTAGAATATAGGATATTAATTTTAAGGTACTCAATCACTTTAGGAAAATTTCTTTAATGCCATCTACATCCTTTTTGTCAGCTGATCCTTTGAATTATAATTGTCCGCCTTTGTTATTTCACTTCTTTCTCAGAAATTGATACTCTTGTTTGTCTATCTTCAGGATGGTAGAGACTCGATCGCAGCGTACCATTCATGGGGATGCTATGAAGGGGACTGCTACCTTCCAGCCAGTACAGCGAGGCCAGGGGACTGCAACTTCTGCCACCTCTGTTCGTATTGAGACCTCGACAGTAGCAGCAGGGGGTATGCCTCCACCGGCTCGGAGGCAGGACCCAGTCATCGCAAAGGAGCCCTTCCAGCAGCCACCGCCTACAGAATATGTGGACGCAGCACATATATTTGCGTACTTCCAGCAGTTCATGGACCGGCAGCAGGCTCGATAGGACAGGGGCATGGAGCTGGCTCTTACGACGGTTGCAGCTCGACCGGTGGTTCAGCAGCCGAGGACATCGGGGATCGAGCAGTTCCAAAAGATGAGCCCAGAGACTTTTCGGGGACAGAGGGGATCCTATATGCCGATGAGTGGATCGAGCATATAGAGGAGATCTTTCGCTTGGCCCGGATACCAGCAGATCTCCAGATTGAGGCCGCAGCTAGCCGGATGCGAGATCTTGCTCGCACCTGGTATCAGTCAGACCCCAGGGTAGGGGTAGCTGGACAGACTTGGGAGCAGTTCAAGGGCTTCTTCAAGAAGAAGTTCTTCCCAGATTCAGCACTCAGAGCCTTGGAGTCATAGTTCGAGAGCCTAGTCCAGGGGAGCCTTTCAGTGGAGGAGTACTCCGGGGAGTTTGGCCACCTCGGCAGGTTTGTAGAGGGCTTGAGCGAGACGGCGAAGACCCAGAGGTTCCGAAAGGGTCTATTTAAGAAGGTCAAGTCCTTGACCAAGGGCAACCGGGATGCCACATTCGAGGAGATCTTGACGGGAGCCTTGTTGGCAGAGGATGATCTTGAGCTTAGGCTCAAGAGGGGGCGAGACCCAGTTGGGGGCAGCACCAGCAGCGGAGGCCAGGCCAAGAGACCCCACTTTCAACACCAGCAGCTGAGACAGTTTCAGCCGCAGCCGATCCAGCAGAGGCCAGTTCATCAGCAGCAGCAGCCGAGACAGCACCAGCAGGGTCAGAGACAGGGTGTCACTTGTGCCTACTGCAAGAAGCCTGGACACATCTTCAATGAGTGCCGGAAGAGACTGGGCCAGTGCCTGGTGTGTGGTTTAGCAGACCACCAGATGAGGGAGTGCCGCATAGCACGAGCAGGCCCAAAAGGTAGAGTTAGGGCTCCAGCAAGCCAGCAGAGGGGACCAGCCCTGCCGACACAGCAGCAGAGGTTCGTCCAGCACCAGCAGCAGGCCATGGGAGGCCAGCAGGGGCGAGCTTTTGCCATGGCAGCTGGAGATGTAGAGGTGATAGGAGAGCTGATTGCAGGTTCGATTCTTCTCGACTCCAGTCCAGCTTTTGCATTATTCGATTCCGGTGCTTCGCATAGCTTCATATCAATATCTTTTGCGATTAGACACGATATCATAGTTGAATCATTGCCTAGGACTTACAAGATCACGGCCGGGGGTGGCATTATCCTCGTGAGTGATGTTTGTAAGGATCAGAGAGTAGTTTTGGGAGGCCGATAGTTGGAGGTGAGCCTGCTCGTAATACCATTGTTGAACTACGATATAGTACTAGGTATGGATTAGTTGAGCATGCACCATGCCAGTATTGATTGCAAAAGGGGTAGAGTTCTCTTCAGAGTACCGGGGGAGCCAGAGTTCGAGTACTCCAGACGTCAGGCAGAGCAGAGCAGCGGGGTCTTCTGTGGAGTCTCGGTCGAGGAGCAGGCGATTCCACACCCCTTGATAGCAGAGTATATGGATGTTTTCCCAGAGGAGTTGCCGGGATTACCACCAGACAGAGACATAGAGTTCTTGATAGACTTGGTTCCAGGAGCGAAACCCATCTCTCAGCATGTCTATCGGGTGAACAACAGTGAGCTGGTGGAGCTGAAGAAGCAGGTGGATGAGCTACAGGACAAGGGCTTCATTCGCTCGAGTTCGTCGCCATGGGGTGCACCAGTATTTTTTGTGCAGAAGAAGGATGGGTCAGTACGTATGTGTATTGACTATAGGGCACTCAACAACCTCACGATCAAGAACAAATACCCACTGCCGCGGATCGACGATCTTTTTGACCAGTTGAGCAGAGCTCGGGTATTTTCCAAGATTAATCTGAGGTCGGGATATCACCAGGTGAAGGTGAAGAGGGAGGATATTCCCAAGACCACTTTCAGGATGCGGTACGGGCAGTTTGAGTTTTTTGGTTATGTCGTTTGGGCTAACCAATGCACCAGCAGTGTTTATGAACCTTATGAACAAAGTGTTCTACCAGTATCTGGATCAGTTTGTGGTAGTGTTCCTTGACGACATCTTGGTATATTCCAAGACTGAGGCGGAGCACGAGGAGCTTTTTGAGGATCGTGCTGGAGACTCTCAGGAAGGAGCAGCTTTACGGAAAGCTCTCCAAGTGTGAGTTCTTCTTGGACCGGGTGGACTTCTTGGGGCATGTAGTGACTGGAGATGGTATCTCAGTGGACCCCAAGAAGATTGTAGCAGTCGAGGCATGGGCAGCGCCGACTTCAGTTACATAGATCAGGAGTTTCCTGGAGCTGGCAGGATATTATCGGAGATTTGTGCAGGATTTCTCCCAGATTACAGAGCCGTTGACTCGGTTGACCCGAAAGGATGCTGAGTTCGTTTGGTCAGAGGAGTGTCAGGCAGCTTTTGATGAGTTGAAGAAGCGGCTTACGGCAGCTCCGATTCTGACATTGCCTTCAGGATCAGGTGGATTCACTATTTATAGTGATGCTTCAGGAAAGGGGTAGGGTTGCGTCTTACAGCAGCATGGGAAGGTGATTGCCTATGCTTCCAGGCAATTGTGTCCCCATACCCACGACCTAGAGCTGGCAGCAGTGATATTTGCTCTGAAGTTGTGGAAGCATTATCTGTATGGTGAGAGGGTGGAGATCTTCACAGATCACAAGAGCTTAAAGTATGTGTTCACTCAGAAGGAGTTGAACATGAGACAGCGCAGATGGCTATAGTTGATGAAGGATTTTGACATCCTACTTCAGTATCACCCAGGGAAGGCTAACGGGGTTGCCGATGCCTTGAGTAGGTATCCGACAGCCATGTGTTTGACCATTGATCAGCATTTGCTTGGCAACTTAGAGAGCCTTGGGATTGAGGTGATCGTGCCCGGAGTGCAGATGCAGTTATGAGGGATGCAGATTCAGTCGGACTTGGTGAAGAGGATCAAGTCGGTACAGTTTGAGGACATTGCTCTGCGGTGTCTCCGAGAGCAGGTTCGAGCAGTATTGCTGGAGGGCGAGTTTTCTCTTGCAGAGGATGGTGCCTTGAGCCACGGTTCCAGGTTATGTGTGCCCAGCGGAGATCTCAGGGAGCAGGTTATGCAGGAGGCCCACAGATCTCAGTACTCTATACACCCAGGTGCCAATAAGATGTACCGAGATCTGAGGGAGAATGTTTGGTGGTCAGGGATGAAGCGGGAGGTGCCTCACTTCGTGGCTAGGTGCTTGGTCTGTCAGCAGGTCAAGGCAGAGAGACAGAGGCCCGGTGGATTATTGCAGCCACTGCCAATTCCCGAGTAGAAATGGGAGCATATCACTATGGACTTTATTTCAGGATTGTTGCGTACTCCAGGAGGAAAAGATGCAATTTGGGTCATCATTGACAGGTTGACCAAATCGGCCCACTTCTTGCCATTCAAGGTGGGTACGTCTACAGAGAGGCTGGCAGAGATGTATATACGACAGATAGTCAGGATTCACGGAGTTCTAATCAGCATCGTCTCAGATCGGGATAATCGCTTTACTTCCCATTTCTGGAGGAGTCTGCAGACCAGCTTGGGCACTCAGCTCAAGTTTAGTACTGCATACCACCCCCAGACGGACGGACAGTCGGAGCGGACTATTTAGACACTTGAGGATATGCTACGGACGTGCGTCCTGGACTTTGGAGGTTCCTGGGAGGATCATCTTCATTTGGTGGAGTTTGCTTACAATAATATTTTCCAAGCCAGTATTGAGATGTCACCTTTCGAGACTCTGTACGGGCGTAGGTGTCGTACACCCTTATCTTGGGATGATGTTGGTGAGCGAGCTTTACTGGGGCCAGAGATGGTTGTTGATGCAGCCGAGAAGGTGAAGCTCATCAGGGACAGACTTTGCGTGGCGTAGGACAGACATCGGCACTGGGCCGATAGCCACCGGAGGCCGTTGGAGTTTGAGGTACAGATTAGAGTAGGATTAGATTTAGGTTTGTTTGTTTGTGATTTTTTTTTGATCATGTTTGTTTATAATTAATTGAGACCTTGCTTTTGATTAGGTCGGAGGCTAGGTTTTCTTGAGTATATCTCCGACTCGTGGTACGATATATTTTGGTGGAGGCGGGAAGCTTAGCCCGCGCTTCATCGGCCCTTTCGTTATCAGTGGGAGAGTCGGTGACGTTGCATACAGGCTAGACTTGTCGCCTGTGCTAGTGGGGGTCCACAACATATTCCATGTATCACAGTTGAGATGGTATGTGGCTGACCCTAGCCATCTGCTCGATCATTCAGAGATTAAGGTTGGGCCTTCTCTCAGCTATCCAGAGCAGCCAGTGGAGATTCTGGATCGACGGGGGAAGGTTCTGAGGAACCAGGTGATACCTTTGGTACGCGTCGCATGGAGGCATCATTCTCCATAAGAGTCTACCTGGGAGCGGGAGGATGAGATGCGCGAGCGCTACCCATATCATTTTGGACCGTGAGGTATACTTTCTATCCTTCTCATCAGTTGTATTTCGCCTTTCAATTTCGAGGACGAAATTCTTTTAAGAAGGGTAGATTTGTCACTACCACATTTCTAGTTTGAGGGTATTTTTGTCATTTTTGGGGTAATTTAAATTTATTAGAATTTATTTAAATTTATGGAAATTTTTAGGAATTATTTTGGAATTGTTGGACTAGGTTGACTTTGACTAGTTTTGACCCTTGTAGACCAACCTAGAAGCTAACCCTAGTTAGTATGGACTTGGTTAGGTTATATAACTCTAGTCTAACCTAAGCTAACCCTTGGTTTGGTCAATAGACTCTAGTTAGCAATAGGAATTAGAAAGTCATAAGTCATGGCTTATGATTTAGAACCATTAATAAATCAATTTAACTCATAGCCTTGTAGGTTGGCCCAAAGCCCGAGAATTGCAAAACCCTAAGCCCTAGACTTACTTGGCCGACCACCATATCATCCTAGGGAACACCACCATATAATTGCTCTCTTAATTTTAGGGTTGCCTCTTTTTATGAAAGCTCAAGTTTAGAAGAAAGGTTTGTTCCTACTTCATTTAATCCCTAGAATTCTATTCAATTTCTTTTTTCATTCAAATCTCTTCCATTAGGTTTTAATATACCTATACTTGCTGTTATTGGAGTTTTATTTCAGTTTGTTGTTGATTTGTTGGATTGGGACATCAAGGAGAGGAGCTCAACAAAGGAGGTTTTTCCTAGAAGTTCAACTATAGGTAACTTCTTCATTCCTCAATGAAATTTCGATTTTTTTTACATATTCAGGAAGCCCTAGGAGTCCCCTAAGTGTTTGCATTGGTCTTGTGTCGAGTTTCATAGGTTTTGTGTCCGTTTTGGACACGTATCAGACCTGTCCTGAAGTGTTTGTCGAAATGCCTCAAAGGGCATTCTGATTCTTTTTGTGCAATGTTTTTGAATAAGAATCTAGGTCTTGATATTGCTTATGGATTTCTGTTCCTCTAAGGTGGTGATTGTGTCGGGTTGTGTCAAAATCGACGCGTGGACATGCGCTGCACACGCGCGTGCGCGCTCGGGTTTGATCCCCTGCCACTCGGGGGCTGTGGCGGACACGACACGCAACCAGGACACGCAAGACTCGACACACGCCGTGGGGATATGACTGACACACCACGTGTCAAGTCTCACGTGTCCATGTGGCGTGTCGAGAGAGCAATCGCCATCGTACGGGGATTTGCCTGACACTGTGCACTTGTTTTTTCCTCCACTGATACGGCTCTCATATTCGACACAGACACGACGTGGACACTGGCTAGTTGGCCTATGGGGTAGTCCTATAGTTGGGCTATCTAGGTGGATGACCACGAGACACGGTTGTGTCCTATGTCGAGTGCACGACACAAGTGCACGTGTACACGAGACAGTGCACTGTTATGCCCGATCTGGGTTTATTTGTATTGGACACGATTGTGTCATATTGGTGGACACGTGATGGACCCTGGGACACAAATACATTGTATATTTCATTTACCAACTCTTTATTTTGTGTTTTAATGATTTTTCAATAGGTAATTGTTAATTTACCAAATTCTGAACTGTGTATTGATTTTCTGATTTTTCCAGATTTTGATATTGAACTTTGAACATCAATTTAACCTATTCTACACTGTTATTTATATGATTTTAAACCTCTAACTTGTACTCCTATATGTAATCTAGTTATATGTCAATTTTTGACTTATTTGGGACTGTTTTTGAGTTCGAAAACTGGGATTGAAGGTTAGGACTAAAAAACTGAAATTCATAAACTGTTGTAAACTGTTTTAGATTGATTTTTGAGTTTATTGTGAACTGTAGCACTTGAACACTGTTGGATATCCTGAGAATTGATGTGGGTGTCATCAGATAAGTTGTGTTTTCAAATCTGAGTTTGAATAAGGTTTCAATGAACTGTTTTGACCTTCCTAAACTCAACTGATTTGGTTTTTCTTCCCATTTTGTACATGACACTAGCTACTTAACCACACAGGTTCCTGATACAGTTACACACACACACACACACACAGCCATACACCATGTTCACTCTATCACACCCTCACTCTTTAATGCACACAAGCACTCATATTCACACACATATACTCTATCTCTCTCTATTTCCTATTCTTCCTAATTATAGGTTGATGTATATTTATGTATGCAATATATAATATATGTAGTGTATACCTATATGCATATATGTTGAGCCTATATCTATATGTATATATATATATATATGTGTTAGTTCCGAATGTATATGTATTATAACCTAAAGTGAGGTATATGATATTCATATATATCTATGAAGTGTGATTGTGCCTATACCTATGTGTAGGTATATGGGTAACCTAAAGCTAGTGTATTTATATGTTGTGTTAGATAACATACAACATGTGTAGTTGGTCTAGATAGCCTAGTAGTGTTGTGTACTAGCTAGTGTAGGTTGAGTGACCTAGTATAGACTAATGTAGTCTAGTATAGACTAGTTTGACCTAGTTTAGACTTGTTAGACCTAGTTTGACCATAGTTGACCAAGTTTGACTTCTAGGGTTGACCAGTGTTGACCAAGAGTTGACTTTGGCCTAGATTGACCTAGAATCATGTAGAATGCATAGTAGGACTTCATTTTACCATTTTAGACTTGTTGTGACTTGTGCTGTTCTGATTAGGAACCAGACACCACTCCTCGGATACTACTTTCATATTGGATACTCAGATACCAGGCGAGTACATTCTCTGATCATTTTATATCCTGCTTAGAATTATTTCCTTTATTAAATTGCTTTACTTGTACTGTCACGTTGGTCACACGAATTGGTACTATATGGATCCCTTCTTGAGATGTTATCCTTAGGGGGCATCGGGTACTACATGTTCTGTGCGTTTCACTTACATGGCGTATCACTATGCTTCACTGGTTCTTTGATCACTTGTGACATATACTTTTATGATCACAGAGTCTCCTAGAATCTCTTATCCCATTTACTGGGTATCCTAGAATCTCTTAGAATCTCCATTTATGGGACATCCATGTATCACCCTTCGGGGGCCTTTGCATGGAATCATAACATAACCTGGTTGGATCCTTGTGTATTGATTGGGGGTACGGGGGAGTAGAAGTAGACATGTGAATATTACCCAAGTAGTATCTTATCAGAATCTCTTCCATAGTGTCTTATCAGAATCTCCTATGCCATTTATATGTCTATATTGTACTCTGACTCACTAGCCACTGTTAGTCTCTATTTATAGTAGATATTTCTATTACAGCTCTCTCTCTGTTTATATACAGTATGTCCTTCAGTACTTGTATCTTACTTTACTGCATGATTATATTTTCTAACCTGCTATGAACTGTTGAGATGTACTGTACTCGCTCCTGTCCTGACTGGACCTGTTGAAAATATTACAGAGGACGAGGAGGAGGCCTGTCTGGATACCTTCTACGGGAAAGCCCTAGACGACACTTGCGAGCTGGACTCTCAGGAGGACCCAGCTCTAGCTGAGGACTTCACCCCCATTGCCTAGACTAGTTTAGTTAGGGTTATCTTATCTTTTTATGTAGTCTTGAGACATGTTTAGCTAGACTTTATTCTGTTCTGAGTTGTATATATTCTTTCATTTAGTATCTGAGACCATGTACCTCTGGATATTTGCTGGGATTATCTTAGACTACTTTATCATCTATTTTTTTCCTGAGTTCTATTTCATATCGTGCTATCTCTTCCTTAGTTGTGATTGAGTTTATTTACTGCTATGTCACCCCCATTCGGGGAGTATAAACTGTTTAGAGATATATTGTTAGATGTATGTTGACCAAGGACAATGTTCTACCGCCGACACTACGGCGTAGGTTGGACGTACCCACGTCTCGTGCCCTTACTCTAAGGTACGGGTCGTGACACTTTGCTTCAACTTCTCAAATAAACTCTGACACTCGGATGTCCAAGCAAACTGCACATCCTTCCGGGTCAACTGCATCAGGGGTGATGAAATCTGAGCAAAGTCTGACACAATCCGCCGGTAATAGCCAGCCAATCCTAGGAAACTTCAAACTTCTACGGCGGTGCTTGGTACTGGCCATGTCTCTATAGCCACTATCTTCTGGGGGTCCACTTCCACTCCACCTCTGGTGATGATGTGACCTAAGTACGAAATACGATCCCGCCAAAATTTGCACTTACTGAAATTCGAGTACAACTGGTGTTCCCTGAGTATCTGAAGAACTACACGGAGATGCTGCTCATGCTCCGCCTCATTCTTGTTATAGACTAAGACGTCATCTATGAACACTCACGAACTGGTCCAAATAGGGCATGAAGATACGATTCATGAGGTCCATGAATACAGCAGACGCATTTGTCGCTCCAAATGGCATAACAAGGAACTCCCAATGTCCATATCTAGATCTGAATGATGCCTTCGGGATGTCTTGCTCTTTGACTCTGATCTGATGGTACCCTGACCGTAAGTCAATCTTCGAGAATACTGCTACCCTACTGAATTGACCAAATAAATCATCTATCCTTGGTAGGGGATATCTATTCTTGATTGTTACAGAATTCAAGGTACGATAATCAACACATAATCTTGACGTACCATCTTTTTTCACAAAAAGCATCGGGGCTCCCCAAGGTGATCCACTAGCACGAATGAATCCCTTGGTTCTAAGTTATTCAATCATCTTGTACAGGATCTCCAACTCTGATGGTGCCATTCTGTATACTCTCTCTGACACTGGTGACGTCCGTAAAATCAAGTCAATAGTGAACTCTATCTCTCTCTCCGGTAGCATACCTGGAAGCTCTTTGGGAAACACATCAGGAAACTCTTCTACTACTCTGGGAAATTGAACTGCTTCTGCTACTGCCATCTGCAATAGTGGTGGAGAAGGTTCTACTTTGCCTCTGAAAAATGAAAACTCAGGTTCGCCTGGAATATAAAAAATAATTCTGCCAATTTGGCAGTCTATTCTTGCGTATTGATCCTTTAACCAATCCATTCCTAGGACCACATCATAGTCGGCCATCGAAAATTCTATCAATCTAGCGAAAAACTCTCTACCGCTAACTACGATTCGACACGAGGTATAGACTCTATCTACCCCCACAAGACCGTTACCAGTAAGTATATTGAGCCTTACTGATAATGACTCGGACTCCAGTTCTATCCGTGTTGCGAATCGTACAAACATAAATGAATATGATGCACCCGAATCAAATAATACTGATGTTGGAAAAGAGTTGACGAGAATGGTACCTGCCACCAACTCACCTGACGTAAATTCTTCTACCATGTCAGAGCCATCGCTTGACCTTGTCCTCTTGGTGCTGGTCCCCTCTGCTGGTGACCTCTCTGCCTGTTCTGAATCTGAACCTGGGCATACTATTGAGCCTGAGGCAGCAACGGCCTCGGAGGCTGGTACAGCTGCTGTTGTACTGGTGCTGGACCTCTAACCGATAGACTGGTTAGGGTTGACGATGATGAACTAGCTTTATTCGAACAGGACCCTATCTTGTGGTCCGGTGCCCCCATAAGCCAAGCACAATCCTTGTGCTCTTCGATATTCTGATACTATATGTCCTGACTTCCCACAATAAAAGCAGCCCATTGCGGAAGACTGCTTCTGCTTCTGCTGCTGAGTATACGTTGGTGTCGAGTATTGAACCGACAAAACTGTGGTCGCCCTCCTAGGAGCTCCAATTGTTAAAGCCCTAGCTGCCGGAGATGGTGCTGATGACTGGGACATCTGTCCATGAGACCTCTTCCATCCTCCGCTTCTATCTATAATCCTCTGTGAAGTATACTTATGCCTCTGCGCTGCTCGCAAGATGACATCAAACGTCTGGTGCTCAAACTGCTCCAATGATATAATAATTTCTAAGTGAAGTCCTTGCTGGAATCGCTGGGCTTAGACCAATTCGGTTGCCACCAAGGTGGGAGCAAATCGACTAAGTCTAGAAAACTCGGCCATATATCCATCAACCGTCCTTCCCATCTGCTTGAGGTTAGTGAATCTCGTATGCAGATCATATCGAGCTACTGTGTCGAAGTACTTGGTCTGGAACTTGTCGCTGAATACCACCCATAAGACAGGCATCGCCAAACCCACTGCTAGCATCGCCCACCAGGTGCGGGCTAAGTCTAATAATTGCAGGCGCACAATGGCCACCTTTTCATCCTCAGGAATCTTAGCTGCTTCCAGGATAACCTCTGTGTCCTGAAGCTACGCATCAGTAGCAATAGCATCTTCAATTCCATTAAGGAAAGGAGGGTTCAGGCGCTTAAAGTTGTTGGCTGCATTATTCCCTTGATACCAAACTCTGTCCATAGCATCTTGTACTATCTAGTGCAGGGCATCGCCCCGACGATCTTAAGATGCAAGCAATTCCCTTATAAGCCCCACCAGGGTTCCATTATCAGGCTCTGCAGGCTGGACGGGTTGAACTGGAGGCTCTGGATTCCCGGAATGCATGACTCAGGAGGCCGCTTCAGAGTGCTGGGCTTGGTCTCCAGGTTGCTGCTGGTCAACTAGAGGTGCTCTGCCTTGCTGATCGGTAGGACCAGAAACAATGCCGCTGAAGAAACGACATATGGAACAATAAGGAAGGACCATGATAGATCGAGGATATAAACATGTGATCAGGTCAAGATTTCGGAAAGATTATAAGATACGAGTAGAGATCAAGGACGAGTACTAATTGAGACATATATTCAGTAAAACCCTTACATCTTGATTTACAAGACCTGCATGGGCCACCACTTAAACCGTGTCATGCCCAGAACCAGAATACTGGAGAGCGAAGAACAGACACAGCCAGCTACGTATATTGAAGTATAATCTACCTCGATATATGGTCACGGCTGTCTAGATGCATGAGGGTTTATCTACAAGCTAACAGTCTCTTATGATCATGAATAAGCCTAGTGTCTCAATCTCAACAAGCAAGTAATTATTACAAGATGTAAGATCATCAGCATACAAAGTAAGGCATCCCAAACATTACATATTCAGATGATCATGAAGCTAGTCATACAAAATACGAAGACTAGCAAGAGTTTAAGTCATACATGATCAACCCTAGGATTTGTCAATCATGTAACAGCCCGTAGACAGACAGAGATTAAAGTTTCAACACGAGCTAACACTTGCTCGATGGCAAAATGCCTCAAAAGAATAATTTACAATAAAGTGGGAGAAAAATAAGAAACCCACTCGTTGCCAAGATTACGTCTGTTGTTCACCATCTGGCTGGAAGGCAGGGAGATCCTCGGAAGCTACTTTAAATCTGGCCATACGAACCAGCTGGGTCAGACCCCAGAGAGAATAAGTGCCACAAGGGAGGCTTCACATAAGAACTAAAACTAGCATATTAGCATATGATACATAGAGGATGATGAAAAACATGAGTTAGAGAAAACAGGATGATAAACGATAAGATAACTAAAGGACTATTCCAGTAACCAAGTTACAACCCGTAAAGTAAATAAGGACCAGGGTTGTAACCTGTCACACTCACTTTTCAATTTCAATAATATTTATTAATTGTTATTTATTTTAATTTTTTGATTTTTATTTGAATTTTTATCTATTATTAATTAGATTGATTGTAGTGTGATTTAATTGATTATAGACTGGTGACTTAGTAGTTTGACCTAGTCAATCTTCATTAGAAGCCTAATAATTTAATTAAATTCACATTTTGTTATTAAAAAAATTATCTAGATTTTAATCTCTATTTTGGAGTGTTTTAGATGATTTTAGTCATTTTAGCCATTTTGGCCTTTATGTGATTCTCTGAATATGTTGTCTCTTGATTGTGCTAGCAACTGGTTTAACCTTAGTGGATATGTAGGGGCCTAACCATGCATTAGAATGGTTTTTTTCATTTTTAGAAATTATTTTTATGCATTAGATTATTTTAAAGCTTTTATTTATTTATTTAGCCTTTTTGCATGTAGGCCTTTAAGCTTTTTGACTTGGGCCCATTTCTAATTGAGAAGGAGTTGGCCCAAGTGAAACCCTAACCCTTAGAGACCCCCTTGGCCTCCCAACACAACAGCACCCCCTCCTCTTTTCATCATTTGTGAATTTTGGAGCCTCCACAAAGAAACCCTAAGAGATCCATCTCCAAAACTCAAAATTCCTTCATCCGGAGTCCGTTTCTTCCCAAACAAACTCCGTTGCGCTCGTCGAGGAGAGGAGGATCTGCTGGAGCATTTTTAGAGTGGAAACGGAGGTTTTGCTGGAGGGAAATCGGCCGACGACACATCGAGGAGCCCCGATCATTGAGTTTGACACTCAATAGGTAAATCCTAATCTACCATTTTAAATCTGATTTTTCTTCATTTTTGCATCCATAGGTGCCCTGGTCTTGCCCACGAAATTTAGTGGAATTGCGACTCCGTTTGATGGAGGTATCGGACACGTGTCGGTCCTTTACGGCACGTGTTCGACAAAATATCGCTCAGGATAGAAAGTGTTTTTTTTCTTTCCGACTTCATGGATGTTTAGATAATATGATTTGATAAACTTTCGTGAAGACGGATTTGGGTTTGACATCGTTTCAGCGACGGTTCGGGCAACGACGCACGTCACGGATCCCGTGCACGAGGCCGTGCGTGCCCTGCTGTCCGCGTGTGATTTCTCGATGCACACAGCATATTTTGGCGTGAAATTTTGTGAGCACGTTGGGGCAACCTCTGCCCTCTTGCTCGTAAAATTTTATAACTGTTCGTTGAGCGAGCACGGAGAAATCGCGCGTGCACCGCTCAGCCACTAAGCTTTCAGCCTGTCCTTTTTGTCGCGGAGACGGACTTCGTGCGCGCACACGACGCAGCGAAGACCCGTTCCAGGACCCAGAACATGTTGACCTAGACCTAGACGACCCGTAGACAAAACTCGAGTCACGGCGTGGCCCGACGAGGGAGCAGTATGGCCAGGAACCACGCGCACTAGGTCGCGCAGCGCGCGCGCTCTGCAGGCCGCACGGGTGCGGGGGCTGTGTGCGACATTTCGAGTGGCATGTCGCCATGTCATCATGTCCTAGACCTACCCCAGGACCCCCCCTCCCAGCTATGTGCACAAGCACGTGGCATTTCGTTGCGTGTGCGGCGCTCAAACGAGCGAGAACGCACGCGTACCACGCGTATCGGAAAATTTCGATACGCATTCTGTGGACACGACACACACGATTTCGAACCCGAGAGTATACGAACGCATCACGTGGGTCGAGGTCAACACATGTATGCCAAGTTTTGCGGGTTCGTTTGGTGTATTTTGGATTTTGGGTCGTTGTGTGAATTGGGTTATTTTCTTTAGTTTTCGATTTTGAATTATATGATATTCTGATTTTCAGCTTCTTAGCTTTTAAATCTGAGTTTACAGGACTTATGAGATTTCGGATTCGTGGAAACCAACCTTTGGCTTTGTTTCATAATTTTCCATCATTTATGAATATATGTGTTTCTATATAGCTTTATGCATATATATAATATATATAATATATATATATTATATATATATATATATATATATATATATATATATATATATATATATATATATTCAGTTGAAACCCATTCCTAATGTATATATTGCGATGGGTCGAGGGAGATATTTCCATATTTTAGACTCTTTATTTAACTCGCATCATTGTGTATCTTCCTTTAAACGTTTGTATATATATATATAATATATATATATATAGATATATATATATATATATATAGATATATATATATATCTATTGTTCTTAAATAATATTATATATATATATATATATATCTAATATATATATAATAGTTTCTACTTTGTTATATATATATAAATACTATATTATTGGAGTAATTCCATGGTTGCGTTTTATTGTTTTTAATCTCAGATTTACCTATTTCAGTAAGCAACAGTACCACACGCACACACCCACTTTTGTTAGATTTGGGTTTTTTGCATTGTGTATACACATGTGTGTATATCCTATATGTATATATTATTCATGCTTGTTAATTCTCTTAGCTAAGATTGTAGTTGTGTATATGACTATAGGAGCCCTAGGACAGATTTGGTTTATCATTTCGAGCTATTTAGTCGAATTGGCCGACAAGTTGACCAAATTGACAAAAGTCAACTTTGAGTCAACATGATCCAATTCAACTTAAACGAACTCCAAATGAGCTAGAATTTGTGTATGACCTAGAAATTAGTAGACAGACTAGTTGACCCAGGTTGACCAGGTTTGACCAGCGTTGACCAGGTTTGACCAGAGTTGACCGAGGTTTACTTTGACCGAAATGGACCTAGAGCATGTAGTCTTGCATTATAGCTATTTCTTTTGATATTGTGGACTTGGTTGTGACATGTGTGTATTTTAAATAGTTTACATTGCCCTAGTTTAGTTACACCTCATCATCATCAGTTCGATTTGCCATGCGAGAATATTCTGATCTTTTCATACTTCTTTGGATATGTTCTCTTGTTATAGACTAGTATACTTGATGCTGACACGATATTCATCACACAGATTAGTACCCTCTGGATCTTTTCATGCGATGTTTCCCCCTCGGATACATCGAGTATGTCATATTTATGTACTTTATCATGGCCATCATGTACTCCATGTATTCATATTTATCCATGTGCACTCATATGTTATTCTTGTACACTTATGACCATATGAGCTCCATGTATATAGTAGTTGTTATCCATGTGCAATAACATAACATGTATTGATCCTTGTGGATTGATTGGGGGCAGGGAGAGTGTAGTTGGTTATGTGATCATTATCCCCAGTAGTTTATCCATGTGCACTCCATAGCTGTATCCATGTGCAACAGTAGCTTCCCTTCCCGGAGAATATTTTTCGAAATATTTTTGATTTAATAGTGATTTAGAATTTTTATAAATGACTATTTAGTTATTATTACGGTAGATGATTTAGCCATGGTTGAGATTTGGAGTACAAGGCGACTAGAAATCGTGGCAGGGAATAGTGCAGTGGCGTGCTTTGACTATGTTTAGCCATGGTAGGGAATGCAAAGCTATAGGGTGTCCTAACTAGAAAAACTAGGCCAAGTTGCGACATGACCACTATTAAATAATTAATATTATTATTATATATTTGACTTTAGGTGACTCGGTTGTGCCAATTTAGTTTGGACTGCACCCGAACCGATCCTAAGCCTACGTAGTCGGGTAGGTGCATCCAGAGACGTCCGTGTAGATATGTATGTGTACATCTATGTTGTATTTTATTTAATTGTTAGCAGTAGATTGTATAATGAGTGTTATACATTTATTAAATATTTTTATTAAATATTGTATCTTAAAAAAGACAAGATTATTGGACTATACGTAATGGTATATACACCCTTACTGGTTTATTGTATTTCATTATTACTACTACTATTATTATTTTATTACCAGTTCTATTGAGATTATATTATAATATTATTTTGGTAATATTATTTTGTCAAGTAAATATTATTGGTTATGTATATACATATATAGTATATAATGGTGTGTATATAAATATATTTGGTCATATGCATATGTGTAAATATATCTATATTATATAATATATATATATACGACGAGAAGACGTCCGCCATAAACGATCGCATGCTCGATCGTAAGGGCGTCGACGATCGTCGCCAATATGCGCATCGTACGCATAGAATGGGCGGCTGGCGGAATCGGTAGTCGCAGGCGGCAAGGAATCAGTGGCCGTCGTACGGGCGGCCACCCTTGGTCTCGAGGGCTCCTTTCGGCGTCGTGGGCAAAGCGGGTATTGAGTAACTGCGTCGAAGACGGTGCTGCTGAGCGGAGCTCGGAGCACGCAGAGTGCGCGGGGTACGTGTACACGGCGATGATGACAAGGCCAACGGACAACGTCCACACTCAAAAAGTCTTCCAATACGACAGGCCAGAATCGTGTGCGTGGGACACACGATTATACTGAGCCCGCACGCATTGGA
>JANAVB010036019.1:16953494-16970994 GCA_029216955.1 Iris pallida
GAAGGTGAAGAGGGAGGATATTCCCAAGACCACTTTCAGGATGCGGTACGGGCAGTTTGAGTTTTTTGGTTATGTCGTTTGGGCTAACCAATGCACCAGCAGTGTTTATGAACCTTATGAACAAAGTGTTCTACCAGTATCTGGATCAGTTTGTGGTAGTGTTCCTTGACGACATCTTGGTATATTCCAAGACTGAGGCGGAGCACGAGGAGCTTTTTGAGGATCGTGCTGGAGACTCTCAGGAAGGAGCAGCTTTACGGAAAGCTCTCCAAGTGTGAGTTCTTCTTGGACCGGGTGGACTTCTTGGGGCATGTAGTGACTGGAGATGGTATCTCAGTGGACCCCAAGAAGATTGTAGCAGTCGAGGCATGGGCAGCGCCGACTTCAGTTACATAGATCAGGAGTTTCCTGGAGCTGGCAGGATATTATCGGAGATTTGTGCAGGATTTCTCCCAGATTACAGAGCCGTTGACTCGGTTGACCCGAAAGGATGCTGAGTTCGTTTGGTCAGAGGAGTGTCAGGCAGCTTTTGATGAGTTGAAGAAGCGGCTTACGGCAGCTCCGATTCTGACATTGCCTTCAGGATCAGGTGGATTCACTATTTATAGTGATGCTTCAGGAAAGGGGTAGGGTTGCGTCTTACAGCAGCATGGGAAGGTGATTGCCTATGCTTCCAGGCAATTGTGTCCCCATACCCACGACCTAGAGCTGGCAGCAGTGATATTTGCTCTGAAGTTGTGGAAGCATTATCTGTATGGTGAGAGGGTGGAGATCTTCACAGATCACAAGAGCTTAAAGTATGTGTTCACTCAGAAGGAGTTGAACATGAGACAGCGCAGATGGCTATAGTTGATGAAGGATTTTGACATCCTACTTCAGTATCACCCAGGGAAGGCTAACGGGGTTGCCGATGCCTTGAGTAGGTATCCGACAGCCATGTGTTTGACCATTGATCAGCATTTGCTTGGCAACTTAGAGAGCCTTGGGATTGAGGTGATCGTGCCCGGAGTGCAGATGCAGTTATGAGGGATGCAGATTCAGTCGGACTTGGTGAAGAGGATCAAGTCGGTACAGTTTGAGGACATTGCTCTGCGGTGTCTCCGAGAGCAGGTTCGAGCAGTATTGCTGGAGGGCGAGTTTTCTCTTGCAGAGGATGGTGCCTTGAGCCACGGTTCCAGGTTATGTGTGCCCAGCGGAGATCTCAGGGAGCAGGTTATGCAGGAGGCCCACAGATCTCAGTACTCTATACACCCAGGTGCCAATAAGATGTACCGAGATCTGAGGGAGAATGTTTGGTGGTCAGGGATGAAGCGGGAGGTGCCTCACTTCGTGGCTAGGTGCTTGGTCTGTCAGCAGGTCAAGGCAGAGAGACAGAGGCCCGGTGGATTATTGCAGCCACTGCCAATTCCCGAGTAGAAATGGGAGCATATCACTATGGACTTTATTTCAGGATTGTTGCGTACTCCAGGAGGAAAAGATGCAATTTGGGTCATCATTGACAGGTTGACCAAATCGGCCCACTTCTTGCCATTCAAGGTGGGTACGTCTACAGAGAGGCTGGCAGAGATGTATATACGACAGATAGTCAGGATTCACGGAGTTCTAATCAGCATCGTCTCAGATCGGGATAATCGCTTTACTTCCCATTTCTGGAGGAGTCTGCAGACCAGCTTGGGCACTCAGCTCAAGTTTAGTACTGCATACCACCCCCAGACGGACGGACAGTCGGAGCGGACTATTTAGACACTTGAGGATATGCTACGGACGTGCGTCCTGGACTTTGGAGGTTCCTGGGAGGATCATCTTCATTTGGTGGAGTTTGCTTACAATAATATTTTCCAAGCCAGTATTGAGATGTCACCTTTCGAGACTCTGTACGGGCGTAGGTGTCGTACACCCTTATCTTGGGATGATGTTGGTGAGCGAGCTTTACTGGGGCCAGAGATGGTTGTTGATGCAGCCGAGAAGGTGAAGCTCATCAGGGACAGACTTTGCGTGGCGTAGGACAGACATCGGCACTGGGCCGATAGCCACCGGAGGCCGTTGGAGTTTGAGGTACAGATTAGAGTAGGATTAGATTTAGGTTTGTTTGTTTGTGATTTTTTTTGATCATGTTTGTTTATAATTAATTGAGACCTTGCTTTTGATTAGGTCGGAGGCTAGGTTTTCTTGAGTATATCTCCGACTCGTGGTACGATATATTTTGGTGGAGGCGGGAAGCTTAGCCCGCGCTTCATCGGCCCTTTCGTTATCAGTGGGAGAGTCGGTGACGTTGCATACAGGCTAGACTTGTCGCCTGTGCTAGTGGGGGTCCACAACATATTCCATGTATCACAGTTGAGATGGTATGTGGCTGACCCTAGCCATCTGCTCGATCATTCAGAGATTAAGGTTGGGCCTTCTCTCAGCTATCCAGAGCAGCCAGTGGAGATTCTGGATCGACGGGGGAAGGTTCTGAGGAACCAGGTGATACCTTTGGTACGCGTCGCATGGAGGCATCATTCTCCATAAGAGTCTACCTGGGAGCGGGAGGATGAGATGCGCGAGCGCTACCCATATCATTTTGGACCGTGAGGTATACTTTCTATCCTTCTCATCAGTTGTATTTCGCCTTTCAATTTCGAGGACGAAATTCTTTTAAGAAGGGTAGATTTGTCACTACCACATTTCTAGTTTGAGGGTATTTTTGTCATTTTTGGGGTAATTTAAATTTATTAGAATTTATTTAAATTTATGGAAATTTTTAGGAATTATTTTGGAATTGTTGGACTAGGTTGACTTTGACTAGTTTTGACCCTTGTAGACCAACCTAGAAGCTAACCCTAGTTAGTATGGACTTGGTTAGGTTATATAACTCTAGTCTAACCTAAGCTAACCCTTGGTTTGGTCAATAGACTCTAGTTAGCAATAGGAATTAGAAAGTCATAAGTCATGGCTTATGATTTAGAACCATTAATAAATCAATTTAACTCATAGCCTTGTAGGTTGGCCCAAAGCCCGAGAATTGCAAAACCCTAAGCCCTAGACTTACTTGGCCGACCACCATATCATCCTAGGGAACACCACCATATAATTGCTCTCTTAATTTTAGGGTTGCCTCTTTTTATGAAAGCTCAAGTTTAGAAGAAAGGTTTGTTCCTACTTCATTTAATCCCTAGAATTCTATTCAATTTCTTTTTTCATTCAAATCTCTTCCATTAGGTTTTAATATACCTATACTTGCTGTTATTGGAGTTTTATTTCAGTTTGTTGTTGATTTGTTGGATTGGGACATCAAGGAGAGGAGCTCAACAAAGGAGGTTTTTCCTAGAAGTTCAACTATAGGTAACTTCTTCATTCCTCAATGAAATTTCGATTTTTTTTACATATTCAGGAAGCCCTAGGAGTCCCCTAAGTGTTTGCATTGGTCTTGTGTCGAGTTTCATAGGTTTTGTGTCCGTTTTGGACACGTATCAGACCTGTCCTGAAGTGTTTGTCGAAATGCCTCAAAGGGCATTCTGATTCTTTTTGTGCAATGTTTTTGAATAAGAATCTAGGTCTTGATATTGCTTATGGATTTCTGTTCCTCTAAGGTGGTGATTGTGTCGGGTTGTGTCAAAATCGACGCGTGGACATGCGCTGCACACGCGCGTGCGCGCTCGGGTTTGATCCCCTGCCACTCGGGGGCTGTGGCGGACACGACACGCAACCAGGACACGCAAGACTCGACACACGCCGTGGGGATATGACTGACACACCACGTGTCAAGTCTCACGTGTCCATGTGGCGTGTCGAGAGAGCAATCGCCATCGTACGGGGATTTGCCTGACACTGTGCACTTGTTTTTTCCTCCACTGATACGGCTCTCATATTCGACACAGACACGACGTGGACACTGGCTAGTTGGCCTATGGGGTAGTCCTATAGTTGGGCTATCTAGGTGGATGACCACGAGACACGGTTGTGTCCTATGTCGAGTGCACGACACAAGTGCACGTGTACACGAGACAGTGCACTGTTATGCCCGATCTGGGTTTATTTGTATTGGACACGATTGTGTCATATTGGTGGACACGTGATGGACCCTGGGACACAAATACATTGTATATTTCATTTACCAACTCTTTATTTTGTGTTTTAATGATTTTTCAATAGGTAATTGTTAATTTACCAAATTCTGAACTGTGTATTGATTTTCTGATTTTTCCAGATTTTGATATTGAACTTTGAACATCAATTTAACCTATTCTACACTGTTATTTATATGATTTTAAACCTCTAACTTGTACTCCTATATGTAATCTAGTTATATGTCAATTTTTGACTTATTTGGGACTGTTTTTGAGTTCGAAAACTGGGATTGAAGGTTAGGACTAAAAAACTGAAATTCATAAACTGTTGTAAACTGTTTTAGATTGATTTTTGAGTTTATTGTGAACTGTAGCACTTGAACACTGTTGGATATCCTGAGAATTGATGTGGGTGTCATCAGATAAGTTGTGTTTTCAAATCTGAGTTTGAATAAGGTTTCAATGAACTGTTTTGACCTTCCTAAACTCAACTGATTTGGTTTTTCTTCCCATTTTGTACATGACACTAGCTACTTAACCACACAGGTTCCTGATACAGTTACACACACACACACACACACAGCCATACACCATGTTCACTCTATCACACCCTCACTCTTTAATGCACACAAGCACTCATATTCACACACATATACTCTATCTCTCTCTATTTCCTATTCTTCCTAATTATAGGTTGATGTATATTTATGTATGCAATATATAATATATGTAGTGTATACCTATATGCATATATGTTGAGCCTATATCTATATGTATATATATATATATGTGTTAGTTCCGAATGTATATGTATTATAACCTAAAGTGAGGTATATGATATTCATATATATCTATGAAGTGTGATTGTGCCTATACCTATGTGTAGGTATATGGGTAACCTAAAGCTAGTGTATTTATATGTTGTGTTAGATAACATACAACATGTGTAGTTGGTCTAGATAGCCTAGTAGTGTTGTGTACTAGCTAGTGTAGGTTGAGTGACCTAGTATAGACTAATGTAGTCTAGTATAGACTAGTTTGACCTAGTTTAGACTTGTTAGACCTAGTTTGACCATAGTTGACCAAGTTTGACTTCTAGGGTTGACCAGTGTTGACCAAGAGTTGACTTTGGCCTAGATTGACCTAGAATCATGTAGAATGCATAGTAGGACTTCATTTTACCATTTTAGACTTGTTGTGACTTGTGCTGTTCTGATTAGGAACCAGACACCACTCCTCGGATACTACTTTCATATTGGATACTCAGATACCAGGCGAGTACATTCTCTGATCATTTTATATCCTGCTTAGAATTATTTCCTTTATTAAATTGCTTTACTTGTACTGTCACGTTGGTCACACGAATTGGTACTATATGGATCCCTTCTTGAGATGTTATCCTTAGGGGGCATCGGGTACTACATGTTCTGTGCGTTTCACTTACATGGCGTATCACTATGCTTCACTGGTTCTTTGATCACTTGTGACATATACTTTTATGATCACAGAGTCTCCTAGAATCTCTTATCCCATTTACTGGGTATCCTAGAATCTCTTAGAATCTCCATTTATGGGACATCCATGTATCACCCTTCGGGGGCCTTTGCATGGAATCATAACATAACCTGGTTGGATCCTTGTGTATTGATTGGGGGTACGGGGGAGTAGAAGTAGACATGTGAATATTACCCAAGTAGTATCTTATCAGAATCTCTTCCATAGTGTCTTATCAGAATCTCCTATGCCATTTATATGTCTATATTGTACTCTGACTCACTAGCCACTGTTAGTCTCTATTTATAGTAGATATTTCTATTACAGCTCTCTCTCTGTTTATATACAGTATGTCCTTCAGTACTTGTATCTTACTTTACTGCATGATTATATTTTCTAACCTGCTATGAACTGTTGAGATGTACTGTACTCGCTCCTGTCCTGACTGGACCTGTTGAAAATATTACAGAGGACGAGGAGGAGGCCTGTCTGGATACCTTCTACGGGAAAGCCCTAGACGACACTTGCGAGCTGGACTCTCAGGAGGACCCAGCTCTAGCTGAGGACTTCACCCCCATTGCCTAGACTAGTTTAGTTAGGGTTATCTTATCTTTTTATGTAGTCTTGAGACATGTTTAGCTAGACTTTATTCTGTTCTGAGTTGTATATATTCTTTCATTTAGTATCTGAGACCATGTACCTCTGGATATTTGCTGGGATTATCTTAGACTACTTTATCATCTATTTTTTCCTGAGTTCTATTTCATATCGTGCTATCTCTTCCTTAGTTGTGATTGAGTTTATTTACTGCTATGTCACCCCCATTCGGGGAGTATAAACTGTTTAGAGATATATTGTTAGATGTATGTTGACCAAGGACAATGTTCTACCGCCGACACTACGGCGTAGGTTGGACGTACCCACGTCTCGTGCCCTTACTCTAAGGTACGGGTCGTGACACTTTGCTTCAACTTCTCAAATAAACTCTGACACTCGGATGTCCAAGCAAACTGCACATCCTTCCGGGTCAACTGCATCAGGGGTGATGAAATCTGAGCAAAGTCTGACACAATCCGCCGGTAATAGCCAGCCAATCCTAGGAAACTTCAAACTTCTACGGCGGTGCTTGGTACTGGCCATGTCTCTATAGCCACTATCTTCTGGGGGTCCACTTCCACTCCACCTCTGGTGATGATGTGACCTAAGTACGAAATACGATCCCGCCAAAATTTGCACTTACTGAAATTCGAGTACAACTGGTGTTCCCTGAGTATCTGAAGAACTACACGGAGATGCTGCTCATGCTCCGCCTCATTCTTGTTATAGACTAAGACGTCATCTATGAACACTCACGAACTGGTCCAAATAGGGCATGAAGATACGATTCATGAGGTCCATGAATACAGCAGACGCATTTGTCGCTCCAAATGGCATAACAAGGAACTCCCAATGTCCATATCTAGATCTGAATGATGCCTTCGGGATGTCTTGCTCTTTGACTCTGATCTGATGGTACCCTGACCGTAAGTCAATCTTCGAGAATACTGCTACCCTACTGAATTGACCAAATAAATCATCTATCCTTGGTAGGGGATATCTATTCTTGATTGTTACAGAATTCAAGGTACGATAATCAACACATAATCTTGACGTACCATCTTTTTTCACAAAAAGCATCGGGGCTCCCCAAGGTGATCCACTAGCACGAATGAATCCCTTGGTTCTAAGTTATTCAATCATCTTGTACAGGATCTCCAACTCTGATGGTGCCATTCTGTATACTCTCTCTGACACTGGTGACGTCCGTAAAATCAAGTCAATAGTGAACTCTATCTCTCTCTCCGGTAGCATACCTGGAAGCTCTTTGGGAAACACATCAGGAAACTCTTCTACTACTCTGGGAAATTGAACTGCTTCTGCTACTGCCATCTGCAATAGTGGTGGAGAAGGTTCTACTTTGCCTCTGAAAAATGAAAACTCAGGTTCGCCTGGAATATAAAAAATAATTCTGCCAATTTGGCAGTCTATTCTTGCGTATTGATCCTTTAACCAATCCATTCCTAGGACCACATCATAGTCGGCCATCGAAAATTCTATCAATCTAGCGAAAAACTCTCTACCGCTAACTACGATTCGACACGAGGTATAGACTCTATCTACCCCCACAAGACCGTTACCAGTAAGTATATTGAGCCTTACTGATAATGACTCGGACTCCAGTTCTATCCGTGTTGCGAATCGTACAAACATAAATGAATATGATGCACCCGAATCAAATAATACTGATGTTGGAAAAGAGTTGACGAGAATGGTACCTGCCACCAACTCACCTGACGTAAATTCTTCTACCATGTCAGAGCCATCGCTTGACCTTGTCCTCTTGGTGCTGGTCCCCTCTGCTGGTGACCTCTCTGCCTGTTCTGAATCTGAACCTGGGCATACTATTGAGCCTGAGGCAGCAACGGCCTCGGAGGCTGGTACAGCTGCTGTTGTACTGGTGCTGGACCTCTAACCGATAGACTGGTTAGGGTTGACGATGATGAACTAGCTTTATTCGAACAGGACCCTATCTTGTGGTCCGGTGCCCCCATAAGCCAAGCACAATCCTTGTGCTCTTCGATATTCTGATACTATATGTCCTGACTTCCCACAATAAAAGCAGCCCATTGCGGAAGACTGCTTCTGCTTCTGCTGCTGAGTATACGTTGGTGTCGAGTATTGAACCGACAAAACTGTGGTCGCCCTCCTAGGAGCTCCAATTGTTAAAGCCCTAGCTGCCGGAGATGGTGCTGATGACTGGGACATCTGTCCATGAGACCTCTTCCATCCTCCGCTTCTATCTATAATCCTCTGTGAAGTATACTTATGCCTCTGCGCTGCTCGCAAGATGACATCAAACGTCTGGTGCTCAAACTGCTCCAATGATATAATAATTTCTAAGTGAAGTCCTTGCTGGAATCGCTGGGCTTAGACCAATTCGGTTGCCACCAAGGTGGGAGCAAATCGACTAAGTCTAGAAAACTCGGCCATATATCCATCAACCGTCCTTCCCATCTGCTTGAGGTTAGTGAATCTCGTATGCAGATCATATCGAGCTACTGTGTCGAAGTACTTGGTCTGGAACTTGTCGCTGAATACCACCCATAAGACAGGCATCGCCAAACCCACTGCTAGCATCGCCCACCAGGTGCGGGCTAAGTCTAATAATTGCAGGCGCACAATGGCCACCTTTTCATCCTCAGGAATCTTAGCTGCTTCCAGGATAACCTCTGTGTCCTGAAGCTACGCATCAGTAGCAATAGCATCTTCAATTCCATTAAGGAAAGGAGGGTTCAGGCGCTTAAAGTTGTTGGCTGCATTATTCCCTTGATACCAAACTCTGTCCATAGCATCTTGTACTATCTAGTGCAGGGCATCGCCCCGACGATCTTAAGATGCAAGCAATTCCCTTATAAGCCCCACCAGGGTTCCATTATCAGGCTCTGCAGGCTGGACGGGTTGAACTGGAGGCTCTGGATTCCCGGAATGCATGACTCAGGAGGCCGCTTCAGAGTGCTGGGCTTGGTCTCCAGGTTGCTGCTGGTCAACTAGAGGTGCTCTGCCTTGCTGATCGGTAGGACCAGAAACAATGCCGCTGAAGAAACGACATATGGAACAATAAGGAAGGACCATGATAGATCGAGGATATAAACATGTGATCAGGTCAAGATTTCGGAAAGATTATAAGATACGAGTAGAGATCAAGGACGAGTACTAATTGAGACATATATTCAGTAAAACCCTTACACATCTTGATTTACAAGACCTGCATGGGCCACCACTTAAACCGTGTCATGCCCCAGAACCAGAATACTGGAGAGCGAAGAACAGACACAGCCAGCTACGTATATTGAAGTATAATCTACCTCGATATATGGTCACGGCTGTCTAGATGCATGAGGGTTTATCTACAAGCTAACAGTCTCTTATGATCATGAATAAGCCTAGTGTCTCAATCTCAACAAGCAAGTAATTATTACAAGATGTAAGATCATCAGACATACAAAGTAAGGCATCCCAAACATTACATATTCAGATGATCATGAAGCTAGTCATACAAAATACGAAGACTAGCAAGAGTTTAAGTCATACATGATCAACCCTAGGATTTGTCAATCATGTAACAGCCCGTAGACAGACAGAGATTAAAGTTTCAACACGAGCTAACACTTGCTCGATGGCAAAATGCCTCAAAAGAATAATTTACAATAAAGTGGGAGAGAAAAATAAGAAACCCACTCGTTGCCAAGATTACGTCTGTTGTTCACCATCTGGCTGGAAGGCAGGGAGATCCTCGGAAGCTACTTTAAAATCTGGCCATACGAAACCAGCTGGGTCAGACCCCAGAGAGAATAAGTGCCACAAGGGAGGCTTCACATAAGAACTAAAACTAGCATATTAGCATATGATACATAGAGGATGATGAAAAACATGAGTTAGAGAAAACAGGATGATAAACGATAAGATAACTAAAGGACTATTCCAGTAACCAAGTTACAACCCGTAAAGTAAATAAGGACCAGGGTTGTAACCTGTCACACTCACTTTTCAATTTCAATAATATTTTATTAATTGTTATTTATTTTAATTTTTATGATTTTTATTTGAATTTTTATCTATTATTAATTAGATTGATTGTAGTGTGATTTAATTGATTATAGACTGGTGACTTAGTAGTTTGACCTTAGTCAATCTTCATTAGAAGCCTAATAATTTAATTAAATTCACATTTTGTTATTAAAAAAATTATCTAGATTTTAATCTCTATTTTGGAGTGTTTTAGATGATTTTAGTCATTTTAGCCATTTTGGCCTTTATGTGATTCTCTGAATATGTTGTCTCTTGATTGTGCTAGCAACTGGTTTAACCTTAGTGGATATGTATAGGGGCCTAACCATGCATTAGAATGGTTTTTTTCATTTTTAGAAATTATTTTTATGCATTAGATTATTTTTAAAGCTTTTATTTATTTATTTAGCCTTTTTGCATGTAGGCCTTTAAGCTTTTTGACTTGGGCCCATTTCTAATTGAGAAGGAGTTGGCCCAAGTGAAACCCTAACCCTTAGAGACCCCCTTGGCCTCCCAACACAACAGCACCCCCTCCTCTTTTCATCATTTGTGAAATTTTGGAGCCTCCACAAAGAAACCCTAAGAGATCCATCTCTCCAAAACTCAAAATTCCTTCATCCGGAGTCCGTTTCTTCCCAAACAAACTCCGTTGCGCTCGTCGAGGAGAGGAGGATCTGCTGGAGCATTTTTAGAGTGGAAACGGAGGTTTTTGCTGGAGGGAAATCGGCCGACACGACAATCGAGGAGCCCCGATCATTGAGTTTTGACACTCAATAGGTAAATCCTAATCTACCATTTTAAATCTGATTTTTTCTTCATTTTTGCATCCATATAGGTGCCCTGGTCTTGCCCACGAAATTTAGTGGAATTGCGACTCCGTTTGATGGAGGTATCGGACACGTGTCGGTCCTTTACGGCACGTGTTCGACAAAATATCGCTCAGGATAGAAAGTTGTTTTTTTTCTTTCCGACTTCATGGATGTTTAGATAATATGATTTTGATAAACTTTCGTGAAGACGGATTTGGGTTTGACATCGTTTCAGCGACGGTTCGGGCAACGGACGCACGTGCACGGATCCCGTGCACGAGGCCGTGCGTGCCCTGCTGTCCGCGTGTGATTTCTCGATGCACACAGCATATTTTGGCGTGAAATTTTGTGAGCACGTTGGGGCAACCTCTGCCCTCTTGCTCGTAAAATTTTATAACTGTTCGTTGAGCGAGCACGGAGAAATCGCGCGTGCACCGCTCAGCCACTAAGCTTTCAGCCTGTCCTTTTTGTCGCGGAGACGGACTTCGTGCGCGCACACGACGCAGCGAAGACCCGTTCCAGGACCCAGAACATGTTGACCTAGACCTAGACGACCCGTAGGACAAAACTCGAGTCACGGCGTGGCCCGACGAGGGAGCAGTATGGCCGGAACCACGCGCACGAGGTCGCGCAGGCGCGCGCGCGCTCTGCAGGCCGCACGGGTGCGGGGGCTGTGTGCGACATTTCGAGTGGCATGTCGCCATGTCATCATGTCCTAGACCTACCCCAGGACCCCCCCTCCCAGCTATGTGCACAAGCACGTGGCATTTCGTTGCGTGTGCGGCGCTCAAACGAGCGAGAACGCACGCGTACCACGCGGTATCGGAAAATTTCGATACGCATTCTGTGGACACGACACGGACACGATTTCGAACCCGAGAGTATACGAACGCATCACGTGGGTCGAGGTCAACATGTATGCCAAGTTTTGCGGGTTCGTTTGGTGTATTTTTGGATTTTGGGTCGTTGTGTGAATTGGGTTATTTTTCTTTAGTTTTCGATTTTTGAATTAATATGATATTCTGATTTTTCAGCTTCTTAGCTTTTAAATCTGAGTTTACAGGACTTATATGAGATTTCGGATTCGTGGAAACCAACCTTTGGCTTTGTTTCATAATTTTTCCATCATTTATGAATATATGTGTTTCTATATAGCTTTATGCATATATATATATATATATATATATATATATATATATATATATATATATATATATATATATATATATATATATATATATATATATAATTCAGTTGAAACCCATTCCTAATGTATATATATTGCGAATGGGTCGAGGGAGATATATTTCCATATTTTAGACTCTTTATTTAACTCGCATCATTGTGTATCTTCCATTTAAACGTTTGTATATATATATATATATATATATATATATATATATATATATATATATATATATATATATATATATATATATATATAGTTTCTTAAAATATATATATATATATATATATATATATATATATATATATATATATATAGTTTCTTACTTTGTATATATATATATAAATACTATATTATTTGGAGTAATTCCATGGTTGCGTTTTATTGTTTTTAATCTCAGATTTTACCTTATTTCAGTAAGCAACAGTACACACACGCACACACCACTTTTGTTAGATTTGGGTTTTATTTGCATTGTGTATACACATGTGTGTATATACCTATATGTATATATTTATTCATGCTTGTTAATTCTCTTAGCTAAGATTGTAGTTGTGTATATGACTATAGGAGCCCTAGGACAGATTTGGTTTATCATTTCGAGCTTATTTTAGTCGAATTGGCCGACAAGTTGACCAAATTGACAAAAGTCAACTTTGAGTCAAACATGATCCAATTCAACTTAAACGAACTCCAAATGAGCTAGAATTTTGTGTATGACCTAGAAATTAGTAGACAGACTAGTTGACCCAGGTTTGACCAGGTTTGACCAGCGTTGACCAGGTTTGACCAGAGTTGACCGAGGGTTTACTTTGACCGAAATGGACCTAGAAGCATGTAGTCTTGCATTATAGCTATTTCTTTTGATATTGTGGACTTGGTTGTGACATGTGTGTATTTTAAATAGGTTTACATTGCCCTAGTTTAGTTACACCTCATCATCATCAGTTCGATTTGCCATGCGAGAATATTCTCTGATCTTTTCATACTTCTTTGGATATGTTCTCTTGTTATAGACTAGTATACTTGATGCTGACACGATATTCACACAGATTAGTACCCTCTGGATCTTTTCATGCGATGTTATCCCCTCGGATACATCGAGTATGTCATATTTATGTACTTTATCATGGCCATCATGTACTCCATGTATTCATATTTATCCATGTGCACTCATATGTTATTCTTGTACACTTATGACCATATGAGCTCCATGTATATAGTAGTTGTTATCCATGTGCAATAACATAACATGTATTGATCCTTGTGGATTGATTGGGGGCAGGGAGAGTGTAGTTGGTTATGTGATCATTATCCCCAGTAGTTGTATCCATGTGCACTCCATAGCTGTATCCATGTGCAACAGTAGCTTCCCTTCCCGGAGAATATTTTTCGAAATATTTTTTTGATTTAAATAGTGATTTTAGAATTTTTATAAATGACTATTTAGTTAATTATTACGGTAGATGATTTAGCCATGGTTGAGATTTGGAGTACAAGGCGACTAGAAATCGTGGCAGGAATAGTGCAGTGGCGTGCTTTGACTAGTGTTTAGCCATGGTAGGGAAATGCAAAGCTATAGGAGTGTCCTAACTAGAAAAACTAGGCCAAGTTGCGACATGACCACTATAAATAATTTAATTATTTATTATTAATATTATTTGACTTTTAGGTGACTCGGTTGTGCCAATTTAGTTTGGACTGCACCCGAACCGATCCTAAGCCTACGTAGTCGGGTAGGTGCATCCAGAGACGTCCGTGTAGATATGTATTGTGTACATCTATAGTTGTATTTTATTTAATGTTTTAGCAGTAGATTGTATAAATGAGTGTTATACATTTATTAAATATTTTATTAAATATTGTATCTTAAAAATAGGACAAGATTATTGGACTATACGTAATGGTATATACACCCTTACTGGTTTATTGTATTTCATTATTACTACTACTATTATTATTTTATTACCAGTTCTATTGAGATTATTATTAATAATATTATTTTGGTAATATTATTTTGTCAAGTAAATATTATTTGGTTATATGTATATATACATATATAGATATAATGGTGTGTATATAAATATTATTTGGTCATATGCATATGTGTAAATATATATATATATATATATATATATATATACGACGAGAAGACGTCCGCCATAAACGATCGCATGCTCGATCGTAAGGGCGTCGACGATCGTCGCCAATATGCGCATCGTACGCATAGAATGGGCGGCTGGGCGGAATCGGTAGTCGCAGGCGGCAAGGAATCAGTGGCCGTCGTACGGGCGGCCACCCTTGGTCGTCGAGGGCGTCACTTCGGCGTCGTGGGCAAAGCGAGGTATTGAGTAACTGCCGTCGAAAGACGGTGTGCTGCTGAGCGGAGCTCTGGAGCACGCAGAGTGCGCGGGGTACGTGTACACGGCGATGATGACAAGGCCAACGGACAACGTCCACACTCCAAAAGTCGTTCCATACGACAGGCCAAGAATCGTGTGCGTGGGACACACGATTATACTGAGCCCGCACGCATTGGAAAAAGAAAGAAAAGAAAAAATATATATATATATATATATATATATATATATATATATATATATATATATATATATATATATATATATATATATGTGTGTGTGTGTATGTATATATAAATATCGTATATGTGTATGTATATATAAATATTGTATATGTGTATTTATATATAAATATATATTATATATGTATGCATGCGTGTATATATATTTATGTATATATAAAAAAAAATATATATATATATATATATATTTATGTATATATATATATATATATATATATATATATATATATATATATATATATATATATATACATACGTATTTATATTATGTATATATATATATGCGTGCATATGTGTGTGTATATATAAATATATATGTATACGTATATATGTGTACATATATATATTTTTTAATGTGTACATATATATATAAATATATATTTATGTGTATAAACGTATATGTGTATGTATAGGTGTATATGAGAATATACGGATATATATATATACGGTGTGTATACGTATAAATATGTATTGATATAAAAAAAGAAAGAAAAGAAAGGAAGTACAAAACCAAACCCAAATAAAAGCCTGTGAGCCCCCAGCCCAGGCCCAAGCCCATGCTCGGCCCAGGCCCAAGCCAATACTCAGCCCAGCCCGGCCTCATCACGTCACTGGCCCGAGCTGAACTCCCAACTATTTTTCCAGCCCAGCCAATACTGGAGAAGCCCAGCCCGAGAGCCCAAGAATGTATATATATTTCATTATCTACGCATAGGTCGGGATGAGACCGAGAGATGGAGTCAAGAGAGAGTTTCTATCGTAAACCCTAAACTATCGTGCGCCACGCCACCCACGACCCATCTCCGACGCCTGGGCGCACCGTCGTGCGCCGCCGTCGACGGCCAGGCGCGCGAAACCAACCGCGGATGGCCGCGCGCACGCACGAGTACAGGGGAATGGTAGCAGTAGCATGGCAGCAAGGGGGCACACTTCGGGGTAAGTTTTCTCCATACTTTCTTCACGAAATTTTGATTTGTAAATTTCTTTCAATAGCTGGGTTAACCCTCGATCAACGCCTCCAATTAGATTTGTTTAGATTGCCTTAAATAAATTATATAAATTCCTGAAACTTTAGGAAAAACCAGCGAAGAACTTCTTATTAAAACAGTTCTGGACCCCAACTTTGAAGGCACTTCGTGGCCAACCTATTAACAGATTTCGAAAACCAATTTACAACAGCCCTAGACAACTTATAGGACTTCACAACCCTTTTTGTGGAATTGGAAATCATCGACCATGCGTCGAGAAATCGATTCTCGATGTTCTCCAAAAATCTGTTTTCAAAACAATAAAATCCTTCCACACGACGTACGTCCCGCCATTTTGGATGACGTGGTCGCGAAATAAAAGCATCAAAAGCTGCGTAACGACTTCGTGGTCGTGTGGGCTTTGGCGGAATTCAAATTGGTCGCGTGTGCGCGACGAATTTGATACGTATTCGTCGAAATTCACCGTATCGTGCACTTTGCAAATTCTCCAATTACTTTGTGCATGTTCGTCAGATCGAGACAAAACTTATGCCAACAGGACTGTATCGTTTTTCTGGTCCTGTATGCCAAATTTGGTCCAATTCTGAGACCATTGATAAAATCACCGTTTTGTGGGCCCCACGGTTCCACTCAACGGGTGATTTTGTGCACGGCCCACCGGAATCCAACTTTGGACATACGGTTGGGTTCGTATCAGAAAACCGAATCTGTAGACATGTAGTTTGACGACTTTAGAGACCGTTGACTCTGGCACGCTTTTTCGGTGCAAAGCGGGTCCAACGGCGGACATCATTTTTACCTGAAATTACCGTTTTGCCCCTGTGTCCAGTATTGGAATTAAGTACCGGCAATCCTAGCTAATTTGACTATTCTGAGAATGTTGGCAATGTTTGTTTCAGCTTTCGGAAACAGTTGTGATGACTTGGACTATATGGCTTACCAGTTGACGGTATTTTATTGGTTCTTCGCGCTGCCACCAGGCAAGTATACCTTGCCTCCCTCTACAGTTTATTTACATACATATTTCTATTATTATATGGTTTTACTAGTTGGTTATTACTTGTGATTTGTATATCGTACATGCTAGTATAACTATAATCCTTATACATGGTTAGCCTTGTAGTTCGTATTGGATTGGTTCTCTCGTGTATCGTAATTGGGTCGTGTCTTCACCTGTGTCTTGACTGAGTCGTGTCTGCAAGTATATATGAGTGAACTGCTATTCCTTGTTTTTCCCACAACCTGTGAGTCCACACACGGGGCGAGGGTTGCCTTTGCACCTGCGAGTCCACATACGGGGCGAGGGTGATTTGTCTTGAAACAACCTGCGAGTCCACAATCGGGGCGATGGTTGTCCTTTGCACCTGCGAGTCCACAATTGGGGCAAGGGTGACTTGTCTTGAAACTGACCTGCGAGTCCACAATTGGGGCGAGGGTTGGTATCCATTGATGTACCAGTAGTTCATTTATGCATACTTGATCCCGTATCCGAGTTCATAGTTACCTGTCAGTAGCCACTTGTCAGTCTCCTGTCTAGTTCCTGTTTATACCCAGTATATTATTGCATAATTAAACTGCTAGATAGGCATGTTTTATGTATCTTGCTAGTCCTCTGAGGACCTGATGATCTCTTCAGGTTTAGCGTCTGCATGGAGTTAGTTAGCAGAGCGGGATGGTAGAGGATTGCGATGTATGATACAAGTATTTTGCTTGTGATATTTTTTTATTATCTTCTCGTGCTTTATATTCCATACCATGATATA
>JANAVB010036019.1:16975994-17158494 GCA_029216955.1 Iris pallida
CATAACCAATTCATGCTCTAAATTATATAGAAGGTTACATCTCTCTATTTATCATATTATATCTCATTTTATAATTTCTCTCTCTTGTTGATTTCCTTTACAGCGATTCATGTATAGTTTTCTATAGCTTGCTTTATATGTCCATTCCTGCTATGAACTGTTGTGAGAGATATGTGCCCGTTCCGTCCTGACTGGGCATGTTAAAAATTTTACAGGTATTGATGAGGAGTACTTCCTTACTTATTATGGTATTGGCTTAGATGACACGGCGACGCGGACCCTCAGGAGGATCCCACAGTCACTGAGGACTTGCCTATAGTCTAGCTGAGACTTAGTACTTTATTTGTATTTCTGTTTGAGACTTTATGAGTTTTACTTGAGATTTAGTCTGGTGGTTTACACCTAGACTTTTTATCTGTGACTCTCTTGAGATTCATTCTTCTATTCCATCTTAGTATTGTGATTAAGTTACTTATTATTCTACTCTCCATTCGGAGTTTATTTTAGACTGTATTAGATACTGTGACTCAGGACAGCGTTCTACCGCCGATACTGCGGTGTAGGCTGGGCGTTCGTCACTTCTCGTGTCCTTACACTGGGTACGGGACGTGACATAACCCTTCACCTGAACAAAACTTAGTCTCTAACCAATTATCGAATAAGTAAAGCATAATAGTAATGGGCTGAAGTAACCATGTATTGGCCATGTCTAGGAAAGACTATACTAGATTCCATCCATCAATCACGGCCAAGCAATGAGTACGGCTTTATACTTTAACTAACTAGGGTTATCAGAAACCTAGTTACCAACAAAATACATTGAGATGTTCCAACTGCCACAAGCCCTGCAGACTTAATCCAGGTTATCCAGTTGCAAGTTGAGAGAGTTGGTTAGGTGACTTGGGGGTGCAACACATGACAGTGTGCTGGAAATATGCCCTACTCGAAGGCAGGCTACAAGTCCAATGAAAGTGCCCAGATAACGGGGCTGCCTGAAGTTGGGAAATCTCTTCATGGACTACTTGATCAATCTAGTCATTATCCTAGTCAGATTCAGTATGAATCCCTGACCGTGATAACCCGAAATCCATGTCCTAGATATGATACAAGACGAGACATGTAGCTTATACAAGCACAAACACCCACGATGTCAAGACAAGAGTTACTTAGCAAGTCAAGATAGCCGTGGCAACAGCATATCAAGATTACCATGTTAGGTTACTTATCAAGTCAAGAGTGCGTCACAACGGACCACCATCAAGAATTATCATGTCAAGTTACTTGTCAAGAGTGCACCATGACGGGTCACTATCAAGAATTATCATGCTACTTTTTACTTGTTAAGAGAACGCCTTAACAGGCCACTATTGTGTTCTATCCTTACATTAACATGAATAAGAGAAACTTGCATAAAATAGCTAGTAACATATTCTTGAAGCCAAGAAAAAGATCTACAACTATCATTGTCACTACCACATTTCTAGTTTGAGGGTATTTTTATCATTTTTGAATTATTTGAATTTCATATATTTTATTAGGAATTTTTAAATAATTTAATTGAATGGTGTGATTTAAATACTAGTTTAATTATTGTCATGTGATTTTGGTTAGGCTAACCTAGATTGGACCTAACCTAGATGGGTCATAACTAATTTAGTGAGCAACTTTGAGAATTAGATGGTTTAGGTTAATGGTTTAAGTCAAGTTTAGTTAAGTTAAGTGATTTGCAAAAGACTAGGAAAGAACCCTAGTTTCTAGGCCACCCATTAGCCTTGATTCATTCCTAGCCCTATGATGTAATCTAAAAACCCTAACCCTAACTAAAGTGGCCAACCAAGACCCCCTTGCCTATATAATGTCTCCGTAGGGATTTGTGCCTCTTTTTTATTAGTTCTTCATTTTCCTAAAGAATAGGTAAGCCTTTATTTATTTTCTTCATAGTTTAATCAACAGGACTCCATTTTTATTGGGATTTCTTCTATTGTCTTCTAATCAATGTTCTTTTGCTGATTGTGGGGTCAAATCACAGATTTGAATCAATTTGAGGGATTGGGTGGCTTTTGGAGATTCCCATATTGAAGGAGTTTTGTGTTGAAGAACACCCATAGGTAATTCCTATTCCACCCATCAAAATTTGGTTTTCATTGCATAGATACCTAGCCCTAGGTGTCCTGGTTCTGTAGGTATAGGGTTTGCCAATTTTCGTGTCCTGTACGTGTCCGTATCGGACACGTATCAGTTTTGTGCGCAGGTGTTCGACGAAATGCCACAAAGGGCATTTCGATCGAGTTTTCGTGATGTGTTTGAATAGAAAGTAGTGTTTTAGTGTTGCTTACACGTTTTTGATACACTAAGATGATTTTGAGTTGTGTTCGAGTCACACTGGACGCGGGGACACGCCTGTGCGCACGCGAGCAGCAGTGTCCTGCTGTTCGTGGGTTCGTGTAGGATATTTAGGACACGTAGGCGCGTGTCCTTTGACATGGAGCTCAGGGCAGTGTCTGACACGACACTCCCTAAGTCTCGTGTCTCTTGGTTGCGTGTTGGGTACGTACGGACACGTGCACAGGTCACTCGAGCTCGTGCAGGCTCGTACGTGCGTGTGCATTGGTTTGGACACATCCGTGTCTGGTTTCTGGACACGAAATTGAATGTATGACACAAACACATAGTTGTTATTAATTACCAACTATTATTATCTAGCCTTTACTGCTATTTTAATGTTTAAATAGGAAGCCCTACTCGACTGCTACTATGAGTATCAGAGAGTTTAGGTACACTGTTAGATTGAATTCATAATTGAACTGAATGAATGGTTCATGTTTTCTGATACATGGAGTATCAGTGACTTCTCTTTAATTCAAATGGTTCGAATCCCAGTTTCAATTATAACTTACACACATTTTATACATGATATATTAGAGTTTATGTGTTTGGGAGGTGGTTTAGAATTTCTGTCAAAGTTAGGAAAACTGAACTATCCTTCTTTCCAAATATCTTAATGCTTTGAGTTACTCACTGTCATATGTTTCCTATTACACTACACAAACTGGAACACACACATTCCTGTCACTCCAAAAATCTGAGAACTCTATTAATGTGAAATATTGAATGTTTTGGGTTACTCACTGATTTCCTATGTCAATTGCTTCACTGTTAGATTAGGAGCTGCTATTACATTCCTTCTTAAACTGAGAATTCATGGTGTGATGTTGATTAGTTGGGTTCCTAAGAACATTTTCCATGTTGACACATTTCCTGAGAACTCTAACACCCATCCCCACACATTGCATACATATCTCCTGGCACACACACTATAATCCTGAGAACACATTGCCTACTCCCATACACTCTAATGTCCTGCTAACACACAGACCCACATGCATGTTTCAGCCCTTCATGAGGTTCCTACACACATTGATACATCACACACATACACTGTTTCTTCATTTCCTGTACTGTTGGTAATTTCAGTCACTTAGCTTCTTAATTCCTGCTACACATATGCACACACATTGCTTCTATATATATATCCACACACACCTACACTTCCTGTACACAGGCCCTCTTAATTCCTGTCACAATATATATATATATATATATATTATATATATATATATATATATATATATATATATATATATATATATATATATGTTTGTATATATGCCTATGAGTATATACCAATGCCTAACCTAATGTGAATATCTAGATGGTAGAGTAGGATATGGGTATTTCTATGTGTGATAGCTCATGTGCTAGGCACATGTCTATTTGTATATGTGGATATACATATGTTAGCCCAATGATTATATCATGTTTTTGAATATGGCTAATCAATTAAGTTTACCATAATGACATCACTAATATTCATGTAATCGCTATCATGTTGCTACTTAAACTTAGCATTGTCCTAATATTAGTATTGTCCTAAATGTTCTATATCATATTTCTATGCTTGTATCATATTATTTTGTTTGTCTAACATGTATTTGTAGACATGTTGTAAGCATGATCAAGCTTTGTCAAACAAGGACATATGCAATAGAGTATTATTGATGGGCCAAAGACGGCGTCATACAAGAAGATTTCTCTGAACCGCCTAACGACCTATCCGGGGCCCTGCATCCGGGGTTCCGCTGCCCGGTCAGCGGACAGGGGTCGAGGGGGCAGCGCCCCCCTTTAGGGGTTCGGAGGCGAAGCTTCCGAAAGATATTCAGATTTCCAGATCTGTTTATCTTTAGACGATTGCCGTCAAGGAAAAAGGCGTCTTCAAGTCTGCTCAAATATTTGAAGAAAAGCGTCATCAAAGAGCTCTTAGTTTTCCTATTTCATCAATGTAATTTTGCACATTTATTGAGTCTAGGAATACGATGTACACTGCATCGTACTGGCAAATAGGCTACCCAAGAAATGTTTTCAAAATACCCTTTCATTTTGAAAACAAGCCCACTTACAAAAGCCCAAACTACTTCCTAACTGTTTGACTTTTCAAAAAGCCCAAAAACTAGTTTGCAAAACCCTGACAGAACTCCAGCAGAACTCGGCCAGAGTTTGGCCCGAATTCGGCCAAAGTTCGGCCAGAGTTCGGTTAGTGAACGTTGCTTTTTGAACTTGGTCTTCCTGCAATTACGGATCCCAACGAGATTTTCTCATAGAGTTCTGTCCGAATTCTGTCAGAATTCTGCCTTTGAAAAAAACTATAAATAGAGAAGGATTTTGATCATTTCAACTCACTCATTCACTTTTATATCTCTTCTCTATAAGCCTACTACTTCTTCCAAAGTATTCTGAGCTATTCATTTTCAAATCCCAAGCCAGTTACAATCCTCTAGTCGATTTGCCAGTGCGGTACAGTCTAGAAGTTTATGAGTGGTTGTAATCAGAGGCTTGATTGAAGTTAGACACTTCACAATTGAAGTTGGTCGAGTACTTCGGATCAAAGATCGTGTTGTAGAAGTTACAAGAACTTCGGATGAAAACTTGTGGTGATTTTCCATAGTGGATTCAACTGCAAGCTAGAGTTCTTCCGACTAGACCAGTCCTCACAAAAGAAAAACTAGTATACATTCTTTTATTTGCGTTTGCTCTCTACTCTCTACTTTTTATTTACATATCTGTGATATATTATCTGTGATCTTGTTACAAACGATTTTTAAATAGTTAATTTCTGCTGCCTACTCTATTCACCCCCTCTAGAGTATTGCGCTTTACAACTCGTTTCTACAATCGGTCCTACAATTGGTATCAGAGCGGATGCTTGATATATAGATATTACTGCTCATACCAATTGCTCCTACAATTGGTATCAGAGCAGGTGCTCCTTCTACAGATATTATTGCAGGTGCTCCTTATAGAGATATTATTGCTTATACCAATTGCTCCTTCAATTGGTATCCTAGCAAGGACTATATTATTTGGCTTAACATCCTTGGAGCAGATCCTTATTATCAGAGCGGGTTATACAGGTAAAGCGAGGTAACACTGCTATTATATTCTTATTTACAACTGCTGTTACATAGATCACTATATCACATATGGCAAGTATGTATTTCACAACTGAAGAGCAATCCTCAACTCGACTCCCACTATTTGATGGAACAAACTATAGCTATTGGAAGACACGGATGAGCTTCTACTTGAAGTCTCTAGATTTTGACTTATGGTCAATTGTTGTCAATGGCTACAAAAAGCCTACTATCACTTCTATTCTTACATCCTCTATAATCAATAAGCCTTATTATAGTTACACGGATGAAAAGAAGAAGTTAGCTAGCCTTGATGCAAAAGCTATGCATATTATTTATTGTGCTGTAGACACAAATGTATTCAATCTTATTTCTACTTGCACAACATCTCATAAAATTTGGAAAGTTCTTGAAGCTACTTATGAGTGCAGGTATGAAAGCAAAGCTAGCAACTCCAGAGAGAAGGACAGTCTTTATAATGATGCAAATATGTACATGACAAAATTGGGATTTAAGGTACAACACAATCCTTTATACGAAGAAGAGCTTATATGTGACAACTACAAGAAGATAGACCACATCCATGAAGATTGTACTACTACTAGAAAGGAGAGTCACTACGAACAATCAAATGAAAGAAGATCATCATCTCACAAGCACACTAGCACGAGCATATGGTGTGAAAGCGAAGCAAGCGATTCCAAAGAAGAAGAGAGACCTCATCAAGCTGCAAATTTATGCTCAATGGCATTATCTAACGAGGTACAAAATAATTTTTTTTCTAGAGAGAGTGAATTTTCTTATGATGATTTATCTGATGCTGTCAGTGATCTGTTAGAAGAACACAAGAAAGTATTAGATAAATATAAGCAAGCTAGAAAGGATATTCTATCCTATAAGCGTGAGATTGAAAAGCTTACTTGCTTATTGAATGATGCTAGAGATACTTCTACTTCTGATAATTCTACTGAGATTTCCACACTGAAGTTTAGATTGTATGAGGCACTTGATTGCATTGAGAAAAGCACTCAAGAAAATGCTAAAGTTAAGGAGGAATTAGAATCAGAAAAGAAGAAGTATTCTATTGCTTCATGTAGAATTGATGCTCTTTCTGCTAAGTATGATGAGATCTGTGCTAACTCTAAAAAGTTAGAGATTAGACTGGGAAAGCAGGTAGTACAACCTACGACTCAGTCTAATACAGGACACTTAGTACATCACAAAGTCACACACGTCAGATCTTTTAGAAATGAAGCAAGCAAAGCTAAAGCTCCACACAACCATGCTTTCTATTACAAGTATCCACGAAGATCATATCACACTACTGCATGTTCTCTTACTGCTGCACATAGTACTAATGTTAATTCTTTCTGTCATTATTGTGGTATGGAAGGACATGTTTCTAATCATTGTCAGATTAGAAAACTAGTTGATATGAACTTGTGCAAATGGGTTCCCAAAGCTAACAAATATGGATCCAAGTATTGGATACCAAAGTCTTCACCTAATATTGCAGGTGAAGCTTCTCATATCAAATAGAACCATGGAACATGTTGGTGATTGCAAAGCTACAAAAGTCATCTTCCAAGCAATTGCACCAACATAAGTGTGGTCACTAGAACCACTTCGATAACATGCTTTCTAAATAGTTTTTAATATCTAGCATGTTCTTACAGATGTTTTGCGATTAGCTTTCATTGATATCTTTTAAATTATTATTTTTTGAATCAATGTGAGACATAATCCTAGCTTGACTAGCTGTTTAGCTTAAATGTTTAGTTCACACTAAATTGTCTTTCACTCACTTTCCATTAGTGTGACATATTTATCTATGTATGTTATTTACTGTTAATATTTATTCTTGAAGCATGCATAGGAGCTTAATTTTGTTTTGGTGAATATGTTTTGACTCTTCGTCTTTAATATTTTTAATGGTCACTTCTTATTGACTTGTCTTTAACATATCGTATTTACTTTGATCATTATTTTTTGTGAGTATGTATGTTTAGCACAAGTCTCCTATTTACTTGAAAAGTATATACATATACTTTTATGTCAACCTTGTGCTTGCATAATATATTCACTATTGATTCTTAAATTTTATTTTGAATAACTTCTTATGAATTAATTACATCTTTGTCAGATAAAATATATTTATACATGTTTTTGATCTTGTGATATTTTTTGTGTGCTTATTACGGATACATACATAATGCATTATCATTCATATATTGCTGATATATTTCTTATATTTTTGTATAAATATCTTTTTGGGATATATGAGTTAAGTTCAAGTTCTATATTATATTATTTTGAAAAGTAGTTTTTAAACTTGTGCTTATCTCATACTTAAGCTATTTATTACTTTGAACAAATTTATGTTCTTATCTTTATCAGCTTCTTCCTCAAAGCCTCTCTTAATGATGTATGTTTTTCTTGGCTTTTTGGTTGACATTTTCGATACATAATATTTTAAATATCTTGATAAACCATTCCTTGGGTATTTACTTTTAAGGATTCTGAATTTCGATGTTGCTCGATGATACTGCATATATTTCTTTGAATCTAAGTTCTTAAGAGTAGAAATCATTTTGGAAACAAGCCGAAAGGGTCCTTCTGTCATACAGGTGTAAATAGCCTGAAGCGACATGGTGCACTAGTCTTCAGACTACCGCTAGCTGGGAACCGGCCCCTATAGCTAACCCGAAGTGATCAATACTTTATAGACTTAAGATTTATTAAGGTGTACTTGCAACTATCGTCTAGTTCTGGATCCGAGGTACTGAACCCAGTCCTCTAGGTTCCAGAATACATCAACGTATCTAGGTCCTAAATTTTGATTTACAAATGATTTATATTTTATTATTACCCAATGATTTTGTAGCACATATGGATAAATGTAATTCATACATCTTATACCATATGCTACATTATTCTAAGTTTTTTTTTAAGTCCATAGAATATAACTTTTTTATATTGCACTAATTCTTCTTAAATCCTCGGTTATTAAAGAAGAGATTTATTTTAGGTACAAGCCTACAAAGGGTCTGTCTGTCACCACGACTACGGTCGAAGCGAAGCGGTACTTAAGTGTTCCCCGGTGAACCTCCGTTAGCTGAGAGATTACCCCTACAGCTAACCCAAGATTGATCAACGCTTTATAAACTAAAGGTTTATTTAGATCTAGTTGCAATTGTTATCTTTTGGATTTTGGATTTTAGATTTGATGGATAATATTCTCTCTTTATACTGTCACAAAAGGTAGCATATGTTGATCTAATTGTTATCTTTTGGATTTTGGATTTTAGATTTGATGGATAATATTCTCTCTTTATATTTTCACAAAAGGTAGCATATGTTGATCTATCTTGTCGATTGTGAGATTCTATAGCATAGATCAATTTATGTCATCTTTTGACTTATACGATTATTCATCATGCTAATTTAAAATATCTTTTGATTGTTTTATTTTTAAATGTTTATTTAATGGATATTTCTTTTTTTTCTAAAGATGATTATTTTTCGTATTCGTGACTACTCTTGAATATTATGGTATTGTAATTTCATCTTTAGATTGTGTAATATTTGTAATACTCATATTTTTAAGCTTTATATTATTATCTTCTTATTCAAGTTACTTACTGTCTATAACAGTAATTCTTTGCGGGGAGAAGTCAAGCAAATTGAATCTCTCTCTCAAAGCGTTTCTTTTCTTTAAACCTTACGGTTGTCAGGTGGACATCGTGCTAAGGCTTTAAAAGGGAAGAAATAAACTTTGATAAGAAGACCTAATATTTTTGGATTAATTTTCTACTTTTAAAAATATGTCTCTGAATTTTATTTTAAATTTTTGTCAATATTATTATTTTTGGATATAGCCATGTAAAAGTGGAGCAGTTAATTGTTTTAAATCAATTATCCCCTTGACATGCCATATATCTAGAATACACTTTTTTTTGGACATTTATCTAGTTTTGTTTATTTGTTCAAATGGATTTATTTATGATTTATGGATTCTTTTATTGTTTCCGTGATTCGAATTGCCATCTTTCAGTCTAAGGACTAAATGGACGCATTCGAACATTTATTAAGACAGTTTTTTTTCCACTTTTTGAAAAGCTGTTTTGATTTATTGAATCTGTCCGGTACTCAAATTTTATTATTCAAGACAGTTTTCAAAATCTTTTAATGTCTTGAAATATTTCTTTTATATATTTATTGAAGACATATTTTCTTCATCTTTAAGCGTTTATTTATTGGGTATTTCTTTTTCTTGCCTAAAGATGATATTTGTTTTGAGTTTGGAATTTTATATGCATTTGATCAAAGGAAAGAAAAGATACATATCTTGGATGTCCCTTAGATCTTGTGATTATTTTATCTATTTTATGCATATAAATTATTTTTGAACTATATACGTATATTTTAAGGGGGAGCAAATTAATTGTTTCAATTCTTTTATGCCCTTAATATGTGGTATACCTAGTTCACCATGGACTTATATTATCTTAGTTAAATATCTTGCTGAGTTATTCATGGCATTTGGATTTGTATTAGTTTTATGAGAGAATATATGATTATTATTATTTTTAATTATCTTATTTTTTGAGTTTCTAAAAATTATCCTACCAAAATTAATTTAATTTATTGATAATCCTTTTGAGTTTAAACTGATTTAGCATTTTTGGATTGAGGTTTTATCTCAAAGTTCATGATTATCTATATTTAGACTGATCATACATTGATTTAGCATTTTTGGATTGAGGTTTTATCTCAAAGTTCATGATTATCTATATTTAGACTGATCATACATTGCGGGGGAGCATTCAAGTCGACTGAATTTCTCCTTCTCAAGTATTTTATCTTCATTACCTTCATGTTTATCTAATGGATATTCATATATCATGCTAAGGTAATTGAATTCAAATGCATGAACTTTGGTATTGATTTTGCATAGATTCTACTATATTTATTTTGATTTCTTTTTCGATGATTATACTCTTTATGGAATTGATTCACTAATTTGTATGGGCAAATTATGAATCATATTTTTTTTGTGATCATTGTTACAAGTCTCATTATATTTTTTTTTATATACTAGATCTGTGAATCTCTATTCCTCATGATTTATTTATGACCAATGATTGATTCCTACTATATTGATAGATTTTTTTTGGTCAAATGACATTCAAAACATTTTTCATTTTTGGATTTCTAGCGGGTAAACTATGTATTGCTTGATTTCAGTGTTCTTTGTTAAAGTTCAACCAACTATGTTGTGTTTTGATAAGTTTTTCTACTACAGTTATGCAATTTTCTAAACTTGTCATTACACTGTTCTCCTAATCCTTGATCATGATTATTTTTGCTTTCCTTCTTTACTTATGCTTGAGTTCATTCTAGCTTTAATTACGGGGGAGCTTATTTTTGATCATGTCAAAGGGGGAGAAATAAGTTTAAGTTAGCACACACTATTCTAGTATTATGTGTCTATTAGTGATACATGCATCTATTGTATATATATTAAACTTAAATGATTTGCCATAATCAAAAAGGAGGAGATTGTTAGCCCAATGATTATATCATGTTTTTGAATATGGCTAATCAATTAAGTTTACCATAATGACATCACTAATATTCATGTAATCGCTATCATGTTGCTACTTAAAATTAGCATTGTCCTAATATTAGTATTGTCCTAAATGTTCTATATCATATTGCTATGCTTGTATCATATTATTTTGTATGTCTAACATGTATTTGTAGACATGCTGTAAGCATGATCAAGCTTTGTCAAACCAGGACATATGCAATGGAGTATTATTGATGGGCCAAAGACGGCGTCATACAAGAAGATTTCTCTGAACCTCCTAACGACCTATCCTGGGCCCTGCATCGGGGGTTCCGCTGCCCGGTCAGCGGACAGGGGTCGAGGGGGCAGCGGCCCCCGTCAGGGGTTCGGGGGCGAAGCTCCCGAAAGGTATTCAGATTTCCAGATCTGTTTATCTTTAGACGATTGCCGTCAAGGAAAAAGGCGTCTTCAAGTCTGCTCAAATATTTGAAGAAAAGCGTCATCAAAGGGCTCTTAGTTTTCCTATTTTATCAATATAATTTTGCACATTTATTGAGTCTAGAAATACGATGTACACTGCATCGTACTGGCAAATAGGCTACCCAAGAAACATTTTCAAAATACCCTTTCATTTTGAAAACAAGCCCACTTACAAAAGCCCAAACTACTTCAAAACTGTTTGACTTTTCAAAAAGCCCAAAAACCCGTTTGCAAAACCCTGACAGAACTCCAACAGAACTCGGCCAGAGTTCGGCCCGAATTCGGCCAGAGTTCGGCCAGAGTTCGGTTAGTGAATGTTGCTTTTTGAACTTGGTCTTCCTGCAGTTACGGATCCCAACGAGATTTTTTTCATAGAGTTCTGTCCGAATTCTGTCCGAATTCTGTCAGAATTCTACCTTTGAAAAAAACTATAAATAGAGAAGGATTTCGATCATTTCAACTCACTCATTCACTTTCATATCTCTTCTCTATAAGCCTACTACTTCTTCCAAAGTATTCTGAGCTATTCATTTTCAAATCCCAAGCCAGTTACAATCCTCTAGTCGATTTGCCAGTACGGTATGGTCTAGAAGTTTCAGAGTGGTTGTAATCAGAGGCTTGATTGAAGTTAGACACTTCACAATTGAAGTTGGTCGAGTACTTCGGATCAAAGCTTGCGTTGTAGAAGTTGCAAGAACTTCGGATGAAAACTTGTGGTGATTTTCTATAGTGGATTCAACTGAAAGCTAGAATTCTTCTGACTGGACTAGTCCTCACAAGAGGGAAACCAGTATACATCTTTATGTTTGTGTTTGCTCTCTACTCTCTACTTTTTATTTATATATCTGTGATATATTATCTGTGATCTTGTTACTAACGATTTTTAAATAGTTAATTTTCGCTGCCTACTCTATTCACCCTCCCTCTAGAGTATTACGCTTTACAACTCGTTCCTACAATCGGTCCTACAACATATACATTCATATATGATAGTGATGCATATTCTATATGTGGTATTGGTCTATGGTGTGTCTATTAGACTAGTGAGGGCTTAGTTAGGCTATTTAGTCTTGGTTAAGCCTAGAATAGACTAGTTAAGCCTAGTTAGACTTGTTAGACCTACTTTGACCATAGTTGACCTAGGTTTGACTTCTTGGTTGAACAAGGTTGACCAAGAGTTGACTTTGGCCTAGTTTTACCTAGACTCATGTAGAATGCATTGTAGTGTTTCATCTTATCATTTTAGACTTGTTGTAACTTGTACTGTTTTGATTAGGAGCCAGACACCTCTCCTCGGACAGTATATTTCAGTTGGACACTCAGATAGCAGGCGAGTACATTCTCTGATTATTTCATATCCTGCTTAGAATTATTTTCCTGTTTTAAATTACTTTACTTGTTACTGTCACGTTGGTCACACGGATTGGTACTATATGGATCCCTTCTTGAGATGTTATCCTCAAGGAGCATCGGGTACTATATGTTCTGTGCGTTTCACTTACATGGTGTATCACTATGCTTCATTGGTTCATTGATCACTTGTGACATATACTCTTATGATCACAGAGTCTTCCTTGAATCCTTATCCCATTTACTGGGTATCCTAGAATCTCCTAGAATCCCCATTTATGGGACATCCATGTATCACCCTTCGGGGGCCTTTGCATGGAATCATAACATAACCTGGTTGGATCCTTGTGTATTGATTGGGGGTACGGGGGAGTAGAAATAGACATGTGAATACTATCCAAGTAGTGTAGCATCAGAATCTTTCCAAAGTGTAGCATCAGAATCTTCTATGCTATTTATATGTCTATATTGTACTCTGAATCACTAGCCACTGTTAGTCTCTACTTATAGTAGATATTTCTATTACAGCTCTCTCTCTGTTTACATATTGCATTTCTTTCAGTACCTGTATCTAACTTTACTACAAGATTATATTTTCTAACCTGCTATGAACTGTTGAGATGTATTGTGCTCGCTCCTGTCCTGACTGGACCTGTTGAAAATATTACAGAGGACGAGGTGGAGGCCTGTGTGGATACCTTCTACGGGACAGCCCTAGACGACACTTGCGAGCTGGACTCTCAGGAGGACCCAGCTCTAGCTGAGGACATTACCTCCACTGTCTAGACTAGCTTAGTTAGGCTTATCTTACTTATGTTGTCTTGAGATTGTTTAGCTAGACTTTATTTCGATCTGGAGATTCTGAGTTGTATATATTCTTTCATATTCTGTAGCTGAGGTTGTACTCTGGATATTTGCTGGGATATTATCTTAGACTATTTTATCATCTGTATTTCCTTGAGTTCTATATCATATCGTGCTACTTCTTCCTTAGTTGTGATTGAGTTTACTTCTATCATGTCACCCCCCATTCGGGGAGTATAAACTGCTTAGTATATTATTGCTAGATGTTGTGACCTAGGACATTGTTCTAACGCCGACACTACGGTGTAGGCTGGACGTACCCACGTCTCGTGCCCTTAATCTAGGGTGAGGGTCGTGACAATCATATTTTTAGTTTTTCAAGATTTTAGGTACAAAATAGCTCAAAGAGGCAAAAACAGTCATTTGGAGTGACCTGCGCGATGTTGCCCGAGCCAAGCTGCCCACTGCGTACGTTGCGCGCAAGCACAGTGCACGTTCCGCGGCAAAAAATCACGCGGGAGCGCGGCAGTGCAAGTTGCACATTACGCACGGGCATAATCGCCTACGGCGCACGTTGCGTGCAAGATGGCGCGCTGGCGCACGACAGAAAATCGTGCGGGCGCGCGGGGGCCCAAGTTGCATGCGGGCAAAATCCTCCACGGCGTTCGTTGCGCGCAATCACAGCTCGCAGGCACGCGGTAGAAAATTGCACGGCCATGCGGCCGCACAAGTTACACGTTGCGTGCGGGCAAAATCGCCCACGGCGCACGTTGCGCGCAAGCACGGCACGCGGAGGTAAGGCAAAAAATTGCGTGGGCACGCGGCCGCGCAAGTTGCACGTTGCATGCGGGCAAAATCGCCCACGGCACAGAAACTGCTGCAACGCTTGCATTCTTCTGTCCCGTGCGGCCGATAGGGGCTGTCAGGCCCACGCCGTGCACAGAAATTTGCACGTTGCGTACGGGCAAAATCCCTCACGGCGTACGTTGCACGCAATCACGGCGCGCGGGCACGCGGTTGAAAATTGCGTGGCTGCGCGGCCGCACAAGTTACACGTTTCGCACGGGCAAAATCGCCCACGGCGTACGTTGCGCGCAAGCACGGCGCGCGGACACACGGCAGAAAATTGTGTGGGCGCACGGCCACACAAGTTGCACGTTACGTGCGAGCAAAATCGCCCACGGCGGACATTGCATGCAAGTATGGCGCGCAGCAGCGAAGACACTGTACGCGGCACTGTTTATCGTCCCGACAGCACCAAAAGGTGTGGGAACCCATGAACACGAAAAATGGCATAACTTGCTCATACGAAATCGAAATCAAGCAGTTCAAAAGCCAAAATTGGGTAGAATTGAATTTTCTAGAACATGGAACCATTAGATCTCGAAAATAACCAAGTTTTAGAGATCAAATCCAAGAAAAACCGAAAAAGTTATAAACTTAGATCTACAAGAATCCATCCATCAAACCCAAAATTGTTGAGTTCTAAAGAGGCTTAGAATCAAGTAAGAAAGAGAATGGAACAATAAAACTTGAGATCCATCATGAAGCAAGTTGTACTTGCCTAGGGCTTGGTAGGTGGGAGGAGTAATAGAGAAGAAGAAGAAGAAGTAAATGTAAATAATGGAGGAGAGAAAAGGAGTTGGTTTGTATACAAAATCTCTCCATCTTAAACCAAAATAAACCAAGCCAAGCCAAGCCAAGTCAAGTCATGTTGAACCAAGTTGAACAAATCAAGTCAAGATTAAACCAATGCTAAGCTAAGCAAGATAAGTCAAAATACGGGCCACCAGGTAATTGTCAGAAATTCATATACGTATCCTGAAAATATGTATAACGGAAAATGGGAGTGACACATGCATAGGGGTACGTACTATGATACGGGCTCCTATGTTGCCTTCATTGCGTTACTGGCCTCTAGGACCGCCACTAATGTAGTAATGGTGAGGATCTTTTGTTGTTGAGAAAATTTAAGGCTAAAGTGGATGGCTTTAAAGAGAAGACACAACCACCTTAAATAGAGAACCAAGAGAACTAGGCATTTAATGCTCCAAACATACGGCTGACGAAATACCGTCGGTATGGAGCAACATTCCGTCGGCATGCCGTTTCTGAGTAGTAACGGTAATAAATCTAGCAGTTGGAGCATTTAATGGTGACATCTGTCCATTCAAAAATCAAAAATATAGAGGTCGGAATATCGACGGTATGTAACGGTATACCGTCGATGTCGTTTTTTTCACAGAAAGTTTTCTGAGCAGAAAATTGATATACCGTCGGTACACATAGGTATACCGTCGGTATACCGTCGATATGTCAATTTTCTTTACAGAACAGTTTTATTGCTCAAAAATGGTATACCGTTGGTACATAGCGGTATATTGTCGGTATGCCAATTTTCATCACAGAATGTTTTCTCAGGAAGAAATCGGTATACCGGCGGTACATGGCAGTTTGCTGTCGGTATTCCATTTTTGAAGACATTGATTTTTGACTAAAAAAACAGAAGGGGCTTTATGTTTTGTCATCTACCTTAAGCGTTACATAGAAAGTCCTAGACCCTGTACGGACTCAAAACAACTTTGAATCTTTTGAGAGCAGTCTTTGAGTGTGCGCTGGTTTCTTCAGTTTTGTTTTCGGTGACTTCTTAAAACTTCCATGTGGTTTTGCTGAAAGGCTTGGATAAACAGATTTCTTTGTATCAGCCATTAGAAAGCTTGAGGGTGTATCTGTTTGCTGAAAATATGGAGAAAACTAAACCACGAAGATGTTGTTAATGTTATTAAAATAAATGTGCCAACACCATGTAGGTCAGTTTTTATAAATTGTGCAAACTCATGGTAGTACCATATTAGTCGTACTACTGCGAGCCTGCGACTAGGATGTGCTCATTCACAATTAGGATTGATTTGATTTTAGGAGAATAACTAGGACTAGGAAGTCCCTTATTTAATTTGATTGTTGGGTAGTTAAGGTTGCTACATAGGCCATGTAACTTAGGTAAGGATTTATTGAATTATAAACCCTATTAGATATTTGATACGATGGTAGGATCAAGGTGGGTACACTATTCGCCTATAATTTAGGACTTCCTTGGATTCAATTCTTAATATTGATCATTTGTGCAGTTTTCTTTTATTTACTCTTTAGATATCATCCTCATATCGTGTAGGTCAGAATTACTTATTTATTTTCCATTTTACCATAAGGAATTATTTTATAATTTTTGATTCTGTTATCACATAGGAATCTTGAGTTAGTTGTTGATTCAAAGTTTTCTCTCAATCGTTTGAATATCCATAGAATAAAGATTACAATGTTTATGCTTCTCTTGTCTCAGACATTTCTCCCTAATCGATCTGTTTATTCTTAAATTGATACTTTCATTCGAAGACACATACTTATACTTTTCCTATGACTTGTTTGAATTTCTAGAAGTTTCTTTGAAATTCTTATGGATATAGTTGGAAGAATATTCGCTGACTTACAATGGCAAGACAAAAGCGTATTGTCGCCATTTATTTGAATCATCGAGACTGCGAGTTCACTGTAGCCAGCAGCGCACTGGCATGTCATGATCCCTAAGTTGAAGTAATTTCAAGTAAGTATGGGTTATCGAATATTATTAAAACTATGTCTTAATTGTCCTATTTGATCTTTGAGTTATTATGTCAATATTGGATAGAGTTAATAAAATATTTGATACCATATTATATTTTAGTCATGAAACCAAGGGTTTAGTGCAGCCAGATGTACACAGATAGGGTATAAAATTCTCGGCAGAGTGACTTCATATATACATACCATTTTTAAATATTATAGAGACAACGTCCTTTTTGACATATGACTATTGATTTCAGGGTTTGCAATTTTATGCATTCACTTAAAATTCTAATTTAGTTTTTATCCTTTTATTTTCTTATCTTTTATTTTTATATCGTTATTTGTCTTCCTAGTAATCTTTTAAACCTACTTTTGAATTCCTTCCACTAGATTCATAATCATAGCTAGATTATGATTGTATGATCTTGCTTACATAATTAATCATGCTAAAATAATTTTGATTTGGATAATCCTTAACGACTTTATGATCGCAACTAGACTATTTTGATTATATTTCAATCATGTCAATTTGTATATTTTCCTAGATTTTGATTATGTAATCGTGCCTAAATAATTTTGCTTAACTAGTAATCGAGTTAATCGTGTCAAACAAATTTGAATTTTGATTGTTCTAAAACGACTTTGATCGTGACTAAACTATTTTGACTATAGTCATACTCGTGCCTATATTTCAACTCTATTATTGCTAATGCTTAGATTTTATTCTAACTTCGATTATGATTATTTTGATCATATTCATGCTCGTGCCAACTTTTTAATTTGATCATGCTTTGATGACTTGCATGATTAGCCTTGATCGTAACTACATCCTAGTTGTATCTAATTATTTTTAATCCTGTTAGACTTGTCTAAGCTTGTGATTGTTGATCACGCTTACAAAATTTCAATTAGTGGTTAATTGTGCCTAATAATTTTTTAGCTAACCCTATTTTGCTTCTATCCTTAAGCATACTTAGATTTTGATCTTGACTAAATCCTTAACCATATAATTTGGTCATGTTTTGATCGTGCCTAAACAATTGAATGTGCTAAACCGATTTCTTTGATCATCCTTAAACAAAAATTTAATTGTGACTCAATCATTTTGGATACAATTTGATCGTGCCAAATCGCATCCTTCCTTAAGGTTTCGATTCTATCCGCAATTATGCTTATCTAATTTTGATTATTAAATGTATTATTTTCTTGATTATATTCTTAGTCGTACCTAGTCGAGCCCTTTGAAATTTTAAGGACAAAATTTTTCTAAGGTGGGTAGATTTGTAACTCGTCTTCCCGAATTTTCAATTTTTTTTATTGTGTTTAAAGGTAATTTTTCATCGGGACTTTGTGAATAATATTTTATGGTTAATTTCTTATCAAAAAAAATTGTTTTAAATTTACGTTTTGAAAATACTAATTAAGTTTTGATAAAAATAATTATCCTTGAAATTTTGTTATGAATTTCAAAAAGTGGTTGACTTTCAAAATATTGGTTTCAAAAATAGTTTTAAAGGTTATAAATATTTTGAATAATCAAAAGGGGTCGTCCATTTGTTTTTAAGTAAACTTTTGGATTTATTAAAATATACGTTACATTATTAGATAATTTTGAATATAATTGTAAATTATTGTGTTAACCAATTATTAATTTTGAATTTGAATTTATGAGTAATTTAAATTATTATGATTATTTAAAAAATCATTAGGTTGATCATTAATTGATAAAGTTCTGAATGCATATGTTTTAAATTAGTGATAATGTCAAAAGTTGATTTAAATTAATATAATTATCCATTATTGGTTTTAAATTAAATTGAACTAGTGTTTAAAATTTTTTATTGATTTAAAATTAGGGAAAGGGTTATCTAACACAAAATTCTAATCCTAATCTATATAGGGATATCCACCTATATATAAAGAAGTCTTCCATTTGTTTTCTTAATTTCTCAACACATCCACAATCAACCAAACCTTCGCTTCAGTCGACATCTCCTCTCCGTGCCTCTGGCATAAGCCACGCCTAGGCGAGCTTCTGCCCTGACTCTACCATTGCTCCAATCACTCACCATCAACCTCATCGTCGTCCATCTACCGTTGACTTACCGACCATCGACGATGACCTCGTGTACCCAACGCCATCCTTCCCGGCCTCCTCCATTCTGATCACCATGATCACCACTGTTTCCACCATCCAGATCACCCTAACCCTCACCGACCGACGCCTTCCCTGACGGGAGTATCAAATATCTACGACGCCTCCCTTTTTCTGAGGCCAATTGCTATTTCCAAGACCCACCCGACCACCACCAACTACGGGAGCCGATGACTCTGTCCTTTGTCGATCGCAGATCCGCTCGATCCATAGCTGGCGAACAATTTTTGCAGCTGGGGTCCCTACCACGAGGAAAACCCATCTTCTCTAGCCCTTCTCTTTGGCTGCCCTCTCTTGTCGGTGAGCCAGCCTCCCGTACTAGATGATCCGGCAACCAGCCACCATGCTCTACCATCATCTTCCGTTCACTTTTAAGGGGCCATGCGTTGCCGTGACCTCACCCCTGCGGCATCGAGCGCCTAAAAGCCAGGGGACAACCCTCCTCCTTTAGAAGTCGTTCGCTCGATCTCTTCGGCGCCCAAAAACCCTCCTTTGCAAGCTCATTAGTTTTTCTCTCTCTCCGTCTCTTTTCATGTGAGCTCAACTCTTAATAGGTTTTATGTATAGGATTCTAATATAGTGGATTGGACTGGGCATAGAGTTTGGACTATATGATTTATGAATTATTTTGATAGGCTGACAGTTTGAATATATAGGTTATTTTAAAAAAGAACTTTGGTTTAAACTTTGTTTTTTTAAATGGGTTAATATAGAGTTTTAAAAATAGAATGAGCCTTATATATATATATATATATATATATATATATATTATCTTATATATATAATATATATCTATCTCTCGTTAATATCTATAATTTTTTATATAATTATATCTAATCTATCATCTCCTCTATATATTATCCTCTAATCTCTCTATCCATATATACTATATCTCTCTCCTCTCTATATATATATATATATATATATATATATATATATGGATAAACAAATAAATCAATGGACTTTATATTGAAGATTTACTTAGAATAAAATATTTGTGGGCTTAGATTCATATTTAATAAGGAGTTTGTATATATGTTTTCTATCTTAGTGTAATACTTTTGATCTTATACTATTTCGTTATTTTTGGTATTAAAGTTTGGATTATATTCAATTGGGCTTGGGACTGTTGAGTTTAGAAATATCATTTAGTAATTCTTATCTTATAAATAATTCATTATTTGGGTTCTAATAATTTGGGTTTCGAAAATATATATATATATATATATATATATATATATATATATATATATATATATATATATATATATATATATTATTTTGGTTTTTTTTAAATATGGGCTTTATAAGTGTAAGCACCCTAATTTTTGAAATTTTTTAATTGTATTTACTTTATATGATTTTTATTTATTAAACTATATTTTATTTTAATTATGACTGTAGATGTAGTTTTTGGTAGCTTTGATTTTTGAAGCACAATAAATATCAATTTCTCATATCTACTCTCATCATCGTATTCTAGACGAGTCCACCTTCAGTTTGATATATCATGTCCCATCAAAGCGTGTTCCCTTGTGCTATATTTTTTACATACAATTTTAGGGTAAAATAGTCATTTTAGTCCCTACCGTAAATATATGGTTTTGACCTATTTTGATCCTACGACACACATGCCAAGAGTGTGCCACACAATCGTGTTTCTATGTTCTATTTAATTGCGAATGGCACAAGAGACTCATTGGTTGACTTTTCGGTTCGATTTGACTAGAAAATATATCTAGACCCAAACCTAGCCAACCCCACTTGGTAGACGCCATGTTAGGTTACCATAACTTAGTAAAATTATTATGACTTTATTTTTGGATGTTCTACAACAAAATAGGTTTAAATACAATTTTGTATATATTTGGTTATATTTATAACAGTCTAATACGACATATATATATATATATATATATATATATATATATATATATATATATATATAGGCTTAGTTATGGTTAAGTTTTGAGAGTCATATCGACTAGGAACATTGGTACGAGTAATGTAGTCGTGTGCTTTGACTAGTGTTTTAGCCATGGTAGGGAAGGCCAAGCCATATGTGAGTTCTAACTAGAAAAATCAGTCAAAGTTACGACTTGACCCCTATAAAAGATTTAATTAGTTATTTATTAAGATTATGACTTTTAGGAGGCCTGGTTTTACAATTTAGTCCGGACTTGACCCGAACCAAACCCTAGCCCATGTAGTCGTGTAGTGCGTCCTAGGGCATCTATGTAGATGTAGGTTGTATTGGTATTTTTTTATTCTAGTGACTTAGTAGAAAATTTTAGAAATGGTGGTTATATTTATATATTATATAGGTTCTTGCCATTAAGTTGATATTTTATTAAGAAATTTGATGACTAAATTCAGTAAAATAACTTTGTGAATTTTTGTCGATATATGTATATTTCTGAGTATAGCTATTAAATAAATGCATATGTGTGTGTGTATATATATATACATATATATATATATATATATATATATATATATATATATATATATATATATATATATATCGTTTATGCCAAATTTTGGCAAGCATGCCTTCCCATCAAATGGTCTATCCTCATCTGGCCTGCTATCCGCCGGAAGAACCCGACGGATGACATTATCGGAACTATGGGATTCAGCCTCGCTTCTAAATGTCACTTCTGTGAGGAACACAAGTCGGAATCAGCAGAACACATTCTTCTTTCGGGAGATTTGGCGGCAGGCATATGGTCCAAGCTCCACAATAGTCTTAACATTGCTCAACCAACTGGGGGCTTCTACGATCTCCTGGCCTTCTGGTGCCGATCCCACGGGCATCAGATCGTAGCAGCCGCCGGTATTTGGGTTCTTTGGAAGAACAGGAACAAATTCAGATACGAAGGGTGCCAAATCCACCACCATACACAGTTGTACAGAGAGGTCATCAGACAATGCTCCAAAGTCCCGAGGCGCTGCTCTCACGTCTCCTACTCGTTCTGGGAAGCCCTGTCTTAGGCCGCCCTCCCCCCTTCTCTTTGGCGTGCACGTATCGCACTTGTCTTTTTCTGTCCTTTCAGTGTGTTTAACGCCCTTACTTGTATAGGCTACGACATTTTGTGCCTATTTCTTCAATAAAAGTTGGGATTTTTTTAATATATATATATATATATATATATATATATATATATATATATATATATATATAGTTTATACATGACTTTGGAAAGTACCACTAATATGACTAGCATATTTATATAGGCTTTATAATTACTTATACATATAAGAATATACATTATTTACAAACCTCTTAAAAAGTAATATATATATATATATATATATATATATATATATATATATATATATATATATAGTGTGTGTGTGTGTGTGTGTGTGTGTATCCATATAAGGTTATATATTTATATATAGAGAAAGAAATATATGAATGTATATGAATGATTATACATATAGAAGAAAAGAAAAAGAAAAGGGGGATTATCTTGCGAGATCTGAAAATCTCGTGAGATATTAATCCTCCCCAAACCGCAGAACACCCGACCCAAAGATATAGTAGTTCTATATAGCCGAGAGGGAAAAAAGAGAGAAATCTCTCAACAACCCTAAACCTTAGCACCCCCGGCGCCCCAGGCGAACGACCCTAACATGCGTGAGTCACCCTGACCCTACTTGCACCGTCACGGTGGACGCCGGCCGGTGACAGAGCCGACGCGCTCCCGCAATAGACCAACAGCAACAACAGCAGTTGCAGCTAACGATCCACCTTCGTATCGACGATTCTTCTTCCACGATCGCCAATTTCATAGAAGGATTTTTCTGGTATGTACACAACCTATACACCTTCTACTCTCTTCAAGTAGAATAATTTAATTCACATCATGTGTGACGAAAATCGAGTTCCAAAATCGAGAAAAGAAAACTCGATATTTGGACGTTAGAAACTGTCCCAACGTCCCATGTTTGTGGTCGATTTGCGATAAGGATATCACAAGTCTTGGAAAACTTCTTAAACAGAGCAACCAAATCGAGATCAAAACCCAGTAATTAGTTTATTTTTGTGATTATTATATTCTGATTAAAATAAGGTTAAAGTTGACTAAAAATCTATTTTTAAAACGTTAAAAAAACTCCGATATGGAGTCCATCTCGTCATTTTGGACAAGTTGGTCACAACCCGTGGGCATTGAAAGGTGTGTTCGGATGTTTTGTATGTGTGGGATTTGACGGAACTCAAATTGGTTGTGTGTGTGCGATGAATTCGATGCGTAGGTATCGGACCCTTTACAATAACCCCAATTACTTTGTGTACGTTCGTCACCCCCCGTGATGAAACTTATGCCACTGGACTCGAATAATATTTTTGATCCTGTGACCAAGTTTGGTCCGATTCTTTGAAGGTCGACCGGAAAGCTATTTTGGCGGATCGGTGATCCGACTTAACGGGCGATTTTGTTCACGGCTCATCGGAATCCAAATCTGGATATATCGTTGAGGTTGTACCAAAAATTTGGACTCGTAGGTTTATACTTTGTTGACTATAGGGACCATAGGCTCTGGCATATTTTTCGGTGCAAAGCGAGTCCAACGGTAGATACTGTTTTAGCCCAAAATTACTGGTTTGCCCTTGTATCCAGAATTGTACTTATGGGTAGTCAAACTTAGATATTTATTTTTTTCCAAACACATTGTTGATGTCTATTTCAGTATCCAGAGTCGTTTGCGGAAGTTCAGCTTTCGTGGCTCTTTGATTGACTAGTTGTTTATTGGACATGGACGATTCTACACCAGGCAAGTATACCTTGCCAAATTGTATAGTTTATTTTTATGCATTTCTATACTATTATTTTTTCCAGTCATATTTCTTTGCCTACTACTCATGATTCATGTTACTGCCACTTTTTCATTTTACGTGTACGTTCCTTATTTGGTCATCATATGTCATTATTGTTCTATGTGAGTATTGGGACAATATTAATTAGTATTCTACCTTCGTCCTTGAGTTTGACATAGCCTGTCGTCGTGATCAATTTCTTGACATTGACCTGTGTTATCTCTATATCGGGAGTGTCCTATCGCATTACGGTATAGAGACTCCTTATAGACTTGTTATTCCATCTCTAGGATTGGGAGCGTCATGGCATTACGGTGTTAGAGACTTATTATCGACCTGTTATCCCGTCTCTAGGACCGGAAGTGTCTTATGGAATTATGATATTAGGGACTTATCTTTTGTCTCGGAGTCGGGAGCGTCCCATGGCGTTACGATATTGAGATGTCCTTATTGATTGTTTTCTATTTTACTTTTCTGTCTTTCCTTGCATGATTATTACAACTATATTTTGGCATGTTTATATGTATCTTGCTAGTCACTTGAGGATCTGGTGATCTCTCTAGGTATTAGATGAAGAAATGATATTGATGGATGATGGTTGCTATACCAAGACTTCAGGTATATATAGTTTTCGTTATTATCATTCTTTTCCTTACTTATATTTTGTCCAGTATTTACTCCTGCTGTTATATTAGCCTAGTCTTTTACAAGTTTAAATATTCTTCTAGCTTGTTCATGGTACATGTATTATTGGGAATCTACTCTAATACATTTATCTATTCTAGAATCAGTGTATTACGGTCTGATCAACCTTAGTACACTTAATTTGTCATTTTTGAGATATAGTTGATTTAGAACAGTAAGACAGCTTATACGTATTCGAGCGGGCTGGAGTCCTCTCAATACGTAACTGACATGTATACGATCTTCTAGTCCTACGTATTTTGGGTCTAGGACTATACATTTTTTGGTGGCCCATGCAGGTCGAGTTAGCCGTTTCGGTTACATTAATTTACCGAGCGGGCCTGCTAATATGATTAAACCCTTAGGTCTCTCAATCCACAACTGCCTTGACAATTCTTTTAGAAGTATCTCTAATGTCCTTAAATTTCGTATTTGCCCTCGACTATTCTTTCTCGTGCCATTGCTTCTCGTCCCTTCCTATTTCGGAGTGACGAATGATCGTGCTTTATAGAATCTATCAGAAATGCTTAAATTATAATGTAAGTTAGTTTGCTTGTTGAATTTTGGTTGCTTGATAGATTGGTGGGGATTAGAGATTCCATATACCATAGGTATCTAGTGGTAGTAATTTCTGCAACTAGTGTGAAAGGGTTATAAAATTTTAGGGTAGCATGTGTGTGATGGAGTAGTGTGACCAAAGGTGGGTAGATGTCCTCAGTGTGAAAATAAATATGTGATCCTACTAGGTTACGCTCTTATGGTAACCACCCTATCAAGAATAAAGTGGTAGTTTTAGATAAGGATTGATCATCTACAAAAAGAACCTAAACATATCCTAAGCCATCCCATTTACTATTATACCCTATCAGTTGTATTAGGATGAGACAGAATGGTAGGTATCACATAGCTTGGTCAGATAAATAGAGACTTATATAATGGTGATAATAATATGGTTAGGAGGATATAGTTAGACGTTTAGATTAGATGCACAGTTTGTAAGTTTCATAAGCTCTACCTAGATAATCACAATAACATATGAGGGTCCATAGTAGGTAAATAAGTTGGTAACCTTTAACAATAATATATGAGGATCCCTAGTAGGTAAATAAGTTGGTAACCTTTATTTAGAAAGGAGTTAGTGGCTTTGGATGGTAGAAAAACAATTATAGGTAACTAAATTAGTATTAGCTTGTCTATTGTTTCTTTTAGGCTAGAATACCAATCTTTTAGAGTACGTCCCTTAATATTTAAAGACAATGGATCATTTGTTCGATGGTTTAAAAGCTCCTTCTTTCTTATCCTTATTGAGTTGTTGGATAAATTAAAATTTGAGGACAAAATTCTTTTAAGGTGGATAGATTTTAAGCACCCCAATTTTTGAAAATTATTATTTTTATTTCTTTTATATGATTTATATTTAAATATTTTATTTTAATTATGGCTATAGATGTACTTTTTCGTAGTTTTAATTTTTGAAGCACAATAAATATCAATTTCTCAAATCAACTCCTATTATCGTATACAAGACGAGTCCACCTTCATTTTGATATAACATGTCCCATCCAAGCTGTAGAAGCATGGAAAAGAACAAGAACAGCCCCTGCGGCTCAAAACAGAAGAAGCCCATGCGGCTTAAAACAGAAGGAGTCTCATGCGGCTCAGGAATCTATCGGAGTCTCATGCGGCTCAGAAACTCTCCAATAGCCTCATGCGGCTCAGGAAAGAATCACGTGACCCTATGCAGCTTGCTTTTTACAGCTGGTCATGAAGTGACTGCTCCCATTAAATGCTCTGACATAAAGTGATAACTCTGACATTAAAGCTAAAATGATGAACTCTGACATGATGGCGTGTTCCTCGAGAAACGAAGAAAATCTCCTATACAGCTGGCACGATCTACTAACTCCAAAGCTCCCTATGCGGCTGCCACCCCCCCTCATGTGGTTGATGCTCTCATACAGCTCGGATCGTGGAGACTATCGTCATGCGGCTCAAATCCTAAGAAGCCACCCCATGCGGCCGCTGTCCTCATGTGGCTCGGATCATGGGAATCATCTCCATGCGGCTCAAATACTGAGAGGCCATGCCCATGCAGCCGTGACACGTAGCTAGTCTTATGCGGCTCAATTGGAAACCACCCCCATACGGCTCAGATTCGGAGGCTACACCTATGCGGCTGCCACCTTCATGCGGTTCAAAACCTAAGAAGCTACCCTCATGCGGCTGTGGCTCGCGGTTATGACACGTGGCAGAAGATCAGTTTTCCCGTAATGATGGTTAGATACGTGGCATTAAATCAATCAAGATTTATCAACAAATCCCAACAACCAGATTTAGTACAATCATCATAATTACCCGAATCAAAGCAGATTTGTTGCAATCACGCGGATTAAACACGTGGCAGGAGATCCAAGCTTCTAAAGATTCATGACAATCAATATTAATTGCCCATACGGATTTTACACAATCAGCATTAATTGTCCAAATTTGTTGCAATTAAGATTAGTGGTCCAGATTAATTGCCAACAAAATAGGATCAAGGAAAATGGTAATTAAATCCCCAAGCTGCCGACTTTTTTAGGGCAATCATTGCAAACCCTAATGATCACACCCCACTCTTATAAATAGCAAGGTGCCATTCCCTTGCAAACCCTTCGACTGGATACACAGAAAGACAAAGGCACGCGCAGAAGAATCTCTCCACACATTCCGACGAGAAGCACACATCATTTCGAACACCGATTGGCACATACTGCTACACAGTCATGCCTTTTGGTTTAAAGAATGCTGGCACCACGTATCAAAGATCCATGAGTGTCATCTTCAGGGACCACTTACGCAAGACCGTGGAGTGTTATGTTGACGACATCGCTGTCAAAAGTCGTTATAAGGAAGACCATCTGCATGATCTAAGGACGGTATTCGACCTGATGCGAGCACACATCTTGAAGATGAATCCTACCAAATCCTTCTTGGACGTATCTAGTGAAAAATTCCTGGGTTTTATCATTATTGTCCAGGGGATTTATATAGATTCGGAGAAGACAAAGGCAATCATGGAGATGGGTCCCCCGAGAAATCTCCGTGAACTCCGAGGCCTTCAAGTGAGGCTAGCTTACATCAGGAGGTTCATTTCCAACCTCTCCGGACGATGTCAGCCATTCACTCACCTCATGAAGAAGGGCGTATCATTCGTTTGGGATGAAGAATACCAACGTGCCTTCGACAGCATTAAAGAATATTTGTCGAACCCTCCAGTCCTGGTGGCCCCGGTTGCTGGAAAACCATTCCTGCTCTATGTACGAGCGATGGAACATTCTTTCAGCACTCTGCTAGCACAAAACAATGATGTAGGCCATGAGCGGGCTATATATTACCTCAGTCGAATGATGATGGGGCCGGAACACCGATATACCGTCGTGGAGAAGGAATGCCTCGCCCTGGTGTTCGCCATTCAGAAGACACGACACTATATCATAGGACAAACCATACATGTGATATCACGAGTCAACCCCCTCAGGGTCCTCATGACCAAGCCAGGGGCACTCAGCTCTCGCATCGCTACATGGGCGATATTTTTGTCTTCCTACCACATAATCTTCGTCCCACAAAAGACTATTAAAGATCAAGCTCTGGCAGACTTTTTAGCAGCCCATCCAGGTTCGGAGTCAACCAGGATATACGAAGAGATTCCAGATGAGGTTGCCGACTCACATGTGGCCTCTCATGATGCCATATGGTGAATGTTCTTCGACGGGGCTTCCAGAACTAGGCCCAGGGGCAACATCATCGTTGGAGTCGGAGTAGTGCTTATTTCTCCCTCCGGGTTGGTGATCAATCGGGCTTATTCCCTCATAGAGCCCTGTTCAAACAATGTGGCCGAGTATAATGCTTTGGTCATTGGCCTCTGACTTGCAAAGGAACTGGGGGTAGAATACCTTGAAGCATACGGCGACTCGCAGTTAATCGTCAATCAGATCTGGGGTTCATATGAAGTCCACCATGAAGACATGATCCCCTATCACCAAACGGTGATCAGCATCATTTCGTCGTTCGAAGGGTTCTTCATAGAATACGTTCCCAGACTCCAAAATATCGAAGCCGATACCTTAGCTGGCCTTGCCGCATCCCTAGCAGTTCCGAACTATGCTCATCACTCGGTAGATGTGATAGGCCACGAACTGGTCTGTCCCAAGAATAACATTCAATTTGTGGCGAGCCATTCTGCTCAGACGGTTGACGAAACACTAGATTGGAGACAGCCATTCATAGACTTTGTAGTCTATGGCATCTTGCCCGAAAACCCAAAGGAGGCCACCTATCAGAAGGCGTTCCCCCGGATTCTTCTATGATACAGAGACGAAAATGCTGTATCAACTATCCTACGATGTATTACTGCTTCGGTGTCTATCAAATACAAAAGCCAAAGAAGCCGTACGCAAAGCTCATGACGGTGTCTACGGGGCCCATCAGCCTGGTCCGAAATTACAAGACCGTCATCGCCGGATGGGCTATTAATGGCCCACGATGGTAGAAGATGCGATAGACTATGTAAGAAAGTACAAAGTCTGTCAAGTCTACGCAGATTTCGTCCATAAACCATCCGAGTTTCTACATCTGACAGTGGCGTCCTGGACATTCGAAGCATAGGGAATGGACATCATCGGTCCAATCACTCCATCTTCGTCCCAAGGACATCGCTTCATACTCGCAATCACAGATTACTTCTCCAAATGGACGGAAGCTGTTCCTTTTACAGAAGTAAAGACTTCAAACGTGATCAGCTTCCTCAAGCATCATGTCATCTATCGCTTTGGACTGCCCTGAAGGATCATCTACGATAATGGTCCGCAGTTCGCGAGCCACGCCTTCTATCGGTTCTGCAATAAACACAGAATCCAGAATGTTTCTTCAATGCCATACAATCCAGTAGCAAACGGGTTGGCAGAAGCATTCAACAAAACCATCATCATGTTGCTCAAGAAGTTCATGTCTTCCAACAAACGCGACTGGAATGAGAAGCTTGGTGAGTGCTTATGGGCATACCGTACTACAGTCCGAACGGCCACCGAGAACAAACCATTCTTCCCGGTATATGGGAGTGAGGCAGTTCTCCCATTGGAGACTCAAATCCTCTCGCTCCGCGTCGCCCTTACCTATCGATTGACGATGGACGATAATTACCGTCGCCGGCTACAAGAGTTGGAGGCCTTGGATGAAAAGCGCCTACTAGCTCAACAATGAATCGAGCTATACCAAGCACGCATCTCGGAAGCCTTCAACAAGAAGGTTAAGATCAGAACATTCCATGTGGGCGATCTCGTTCTGGCAGTTCGGAGGCCGATGGTTATGAATCACAAAATCGTCGGCAAATTCCAGCCAAAGTGGGAAGGTCCATTTGTCATTGAGGCTGTCTTCTCCAACGGTGCTTACCGCCTCGCGAAACAAAATAGAGACTTGCTCATGTTGCCCATCAACGGCAAGTTCCTGAAGAAGTATTATGTCGGAAACAACATCCTCCAAATCCCAGATTGTTGAGTTATATACCCTCTGGTACCACTGAACTTACATTCTGACTCCGTATTTATCAGATTATCGAGTTATGTACCCGCAGGTACTACTGAACTTACATCCACAGTCTACCTCCAAATATCTTGGATTGTTGAGTTATGTACCCTCCGGTACCGCTGAACTCACATTCGACCTCCAAATATCTTAGATTACCGAGTCATGTACCCCTTGGTACCACCTAACTAACCTACATTCATCCTCAAAATATACCAGATTGTAGAGTTATGTACCCTCTAATACCACTGAACTTACATTTTGCTTCCGAACATTTCAGATAGTTGAGTTATGTACCCTCCGGTACCGCTGAACTCACATTCTGCCTCCAAATCTTCCAGACTGTCTAGTTATGTACCCGCAGGTACCGCTGAAATCCCATCATAGTTAATCTATATCGCATCTTTTGGGTAGTAAGTCGCGTATGATCATACCTCTGAACTTTCTTCCTAAAAGGAGCTTCTTCCTCATGATCAACTACCCGTACTTCCAGTGCACAAAAAGGGTAACAGATCCACAAATTTCCTAAGACAACCATGTCGATGCTACCTCTGAGTTGTTTCACTTCCATCAAAAATAAACCGCCCCCTCATATAGAACTTCCATGTCCTCATTACCTCTGAGTTGTTCTATGTACCCCTTTATGGAGCCCACTTCTGCCATGTCCTCATTACCTTTGAGTGGGAAGGCTCCATCGAAGAAACCCTCATATTTACCACGTCCTCATTACCTCTGAGTAAGTATGTTGGTTCTCTCTCGACTTATTATCTGTACCAAAAAAAACCCCAAGGTACGCCAAGGATAATAGGTCCACAAATGTCTTCCGACGACCACAAATGTCCTCTGTTGACCACAAATGTCCGCAGTCGACCACAAATATTGTACTAAGTTTTCTAGTACATGCCACTCTTTTCTTATCATGTCTTGGGAGCCCAGCTGCTCCCTGGCATTCTTTCAATACCAAGAACTTCCACAACGCCCTCATCGCAAAGTTGTTCTAGGTATCCCTTTCAAACATGTTATCCGTACCTAAAACCAAGGTATGCACAGGGTAACAGGTCCACAAATAGTCCTCCAGTGGGATAAAACACCACAAACACAACAAGTACAAGAAATGAAGGATGAGTCAAAACATGCTTATTTATTCAAAATCCGAGGTACTATATTATCGGGGACTTTGTCCCTATTACCAGATGGAAAAAGAAAGAAAAAAAACATAAACAAAAGAAGAAAAAGAGATGACTATTGTTCGACGATACATAATAACATGAGACGGTCTCTCAATAATGTAGTCGATCGCTCAAACCTCTGTTTGGCCCGGCGCTCGGCCTCCTGATTCAGCAGCACCGCATCTTCCAGGTGCGCATGAGCCCGCCAGCCATCCTCAAACTTCTTCAGAGCATGCTCCAGGTTAGCAGAAGCTCGGGAAACCCTTTCGGCGTCTTGAATGATCAACTCTTTATCCACATGGAAAGCTTCAAGGTCAGACTCCAAGAAGGCCAGCTTCTTCTGAAGTTCGAAGATCTGCTCCCTTGTATCAGTTACTCCACGGGAGGCGCCCGCTTCCCGATCTCTACAAACCTCGCTCCAGCAGCTCAGCTGGTCGTACAAGAGAGAGGTCGCCAAGGTCCTTTATTACGACCGGCTTGGACGTATCTCGCGCAAGCCTTATCTTCTCCAAGGCAGTGGTGAGGAAGCCCCGTTCCTGATCTATTGCCGCAGACAAATCAGCTTGCCGCAGCGTTCGAAATTGGGCCACAAGCTGATCAGCCTCTAACAACTTGGGCTCCAGAAGCACAACTATCCCCTCCCCGCCAGGACTGGTTTTAAGAATCTCAATCTGCCTATGAGCGCATTATCGGGCCAGGGTTATGGGGGTCCTCCGCTCTACAGCAGCATCGACTCCTCTTTTCAAATGACGATAAAAGTTGTCAACCACATCTTGTGACACCTCATCCAAAAGTTCCGTAGAAGATGGCGTCAAAGAAAGTGTGGCTGGCAGCGTCGAAGAAGACGCAACAGAACTTGCTGCCCCTGCCACAAGGGAGATAAATTCTGAACGAAAGGATGCTTGAACAGCGGCCAATTCTTCCTCCGCGGCCCGAAGAACTTGGATACTCGGTAAGGCTGAGAGGTCAACCTCCGAAGTCATACGAGCAGATGAGAATGAAGGGACCATTGCTCCCTGTCCAGGCTGTGCCACCATCTGATCTTCCAAACTTGATTCGACGGGAGGCCTCTCGAGATAAATCGGGAGAGGAGGAGGCACGCTTCCTTCCACCAGATCCCTGCTAGCAGAGCCTTCCCTGACAATATTCGCCATGGGCAGTGAAGAGGCAAGACCTGTATCTCCAGAGCAACTATCAATCATCTTAACCCGAAGGATGTGATGATAGAGCGAATAAACCTCCTCACTGGTCAAGATCTGACTTAGCTTACCAGGGGAGGGTTGCGGAAGTAGATGCTCGATCTCAGTGATCGTGACATCCTCACCGGCGACATCCGAGATGAATGTCGTGGGTTCCTCCACTCCAGCAGTCCCGGAGGTAGACGCAGTGGGGTCCACATCACCCGGCTGGAATCTAGCACCCTCGAAGATTGGCTCGGAAGGGTCCACATCGTCCTGAATGGAGACCTTCGCGACGGAAGGAACTTCAGCCGTCGTCGGGAGAACCCCGGCAGCAATGATCTCGGTACACAGGTTACTAGCCAAAGTGGCTATGACCGGATCAGCTTCAGGAACATCAGCTAGTTCCCAGAAATCCTTTTCTTCTGACACCTACAGAGAGAAGAGGAAAATGATTAAGCAACAGTTCAGGGAATAGAAGGACCAAAGGAAAAGATTGCTGTAGTTCAATTCACCTCCGAAGCAGCATCATCACCTTCACCTCTCTCTTAAATGAACAGCACGCGGTGTCTTACCGCAGCCCGCTTCGTAGAGTAGGTTCTGCACCATCAGTGGACACGTGCCTGCTCCGCTTGCGCGAAGGACCAGGCGCGACGGGCGGCTGATTCGCCACCATCTCATCTGGCACAACAGGCGGCTGATCTGCCCCAGCATCTTCCACAGGAAGGGAAGAGTTATCTTCCTCATGCTCGTTATTCTCTTCGCCCGCGGTTGTGGACTCCGATTCAGGCACAGGAACCGCATTTGCCCGCCTCTTCCTTGTCTTAGACCCCTTGGGCTTCTCCGCCAAGCCGATACCCACAATGAAGCTGGTACTCGGGTCGAAATTAACGGAAGGCTTGCTCGCCGTAACATAATATAAGGCCGCCATGTACAAAATCTCTCCTGGCACCCCACCATCAGGGACTGAAAAGGTGGTTCGGGTATGAATCGTGTCATAATAATGCCATGCCCTGATACCATCCAGTATGCTACCTTCAAAGCCCAGGCAAGAGCTGGGGCTGTCAAAGAACAACTGGCTATATCCGAACTGGCGGGCGAACCTGCTGGGCAAGTAAGGCTCCAGGTAGATGATATTGCGGTTACGATACACCAGGTGTGCTGGACGGATATTACGCAGCCAAAGGAGCATTTTCTCAGGTAAGAGGAGAGGAGGTTCGGTACCATCAACATGTACGCTCCTCACTTCTTCAGTAGTAAAACGAGGTACGGACACAAAAAAATTGTATCCGTCCACTCTCGCCAGCGCTCTCCGGCAGGCTGGCATGGTGCTGCACTCCCAAAGCTGATGGTGGAATCGAAAAATGAAAGCGTCATCAACTGTAACGCCATCTTCTGCTCCAGGCCTCATCAAAGACCGGTTGTGCATCAACAGCTACCCCATCAGATAATGGTATGGCAGCTCTATGCGCTCAAAATCCATCGTCGTGTCATGGGTGATGACCTTGGAAGAAAAGGCGCGAAGGCTATGGTATATGCTGCACACCATGGCCGGAAGAAGAGCCAGCTTGACCCCGAAGACCAACTTTATGGTGGGGAGGATAAAGTGGCAGCTGATCCTCTCAATAGAACCTGCCCCCCCCCGGAGACTACGCAGTTCCGTAGCCACACCATCAGGAATCCCGCCAAAAGCCCCTTCTCTGATAGTGGCTGAGTACCATGATAAAAATAGCTGAAAGAGTCAGTTCGACTCCAAAAAATGTCGCTTGTGGACCTCGACCTCTTAGCAGTCGACGCCAGGTATGGTACCTCCTCTCGGGTTTGAGGATCTCGGGAAGAAACCCGGCCTGAGGCACCAAGGGTGAAAAGATATGAGACCCGGGACCGGGTATGAGGAGCGCTCCCCTCTGAGCTGACATCCTTCTTGATGGCCATCTGGTGACAAGTGCTGACATGACATAACAATTCCTGATACTCGGCAACAAAGCCCGGCAACTGTCGATCCAAATCTTCGAGCTCTTCGCTCGTGGGGGTGTATACTTCAAAGACTTCTTCTCCCAGGACAGCTTAGAAATAACATACATCTCGTGGAGAGCAAGTCCCAGCTCCCCTTCCGGTGTGAAGAAGGTTCCTGTCTGCCGGTTGTACATCTCTAGAAGAGCCATGAACAATGGCTTATTTATGGGCAGACCGTGACAGGTGCCCCGAATGGCGTGATACAGGCCGATCTCACACAGGGAAATCGCATACTTCCGCAGAATCACATGGTCAAATTGGCCCATGCAGGGATAGGCTTTATCCAGTTCAGCAATGCCAACCGGCCGACGGGATACGACCCTTTACGAGCAAGCTGGTTCAAAAAGGTATCAGCCTGAGAGAATGTGAAGTTGGGGCCCGTTACATTTATAAAGGTACCCGGAGTCAGTCCTATCACGTACTGACTAACCGGTTCCCTTCCCGCATACGCTGACCCCAGATTCCTATTGTAATGGATGTTTCCCACAAACATCCCCGACTTGCTTGGGGTCAAGGAGTCTACCATCTTTCTGTCTAGCGAAAACATGTTGAACCATGATAGAGGAAAATGACGCTCTATCGGAGGGATATGGATCTCCACCCCGTCAAGAACAAAGTCCCAGCTCTCCGATATATCCATTACCTGGGTGTTCTTTACAGACAAAGCATCCCCAAAGAGGAACGCAGGCTTCAGGTATTCCCCTTCCAGTTGCCCCGAGTTCATCATGGCGTAGAGAAAGTGAAAGGATTGTTTCTTGATAGCATTCAGCCTCTCCAAAATCTCTTTCGGAAGCTGGTTCGTCACATACTCGACTATGTGGTCATATTGATAGCCCAAAGCCGATTGTGCGCAACCTACCAGAGGTTCTCCTGCAGCATTGACTGGCAGATTTACTGAAAGGAGACAAAAGAAACAAAGTTAGGAGACGGCCAGAAAATATTTAGAGTTCATGCGGCTCTGATTAAACGAGTTCTTATGCGGCTCGGTTTTGACAGAGTACATGCGGCTCTGTTTAGATGAGTCTTTGTGCGGCTCGATTTTTTCACGAAGTTCATGCGCTCGGTTTAGACGAGTCCATATACGGCTCTGTTTAGGTAGGTTTATATGCGGTTCTGATTCGTGGAACGCTATGCGGCTCAGTCCATTAGGAGCTCAGGCGATTCTGTTTAGAGGGGCTTCATGCAGTTCAGTTTGAAAGGCGTTTATACGGCTCAGACGTTCTCATGCGGCTCAAACATAGGGCATACCCCATGCGGCTCGGATATGAGAAGTTCATGCGGCCCATACAACATATGCGGCTTCATAAAGACGAAGAACGCATTGAATGCTAAGGGGAAGAAGGCATGTGCATAAAAAACATGCAACAGAGCCATTGTTTCAGGGTTTGAAGTGTTCGATATTCTATATAGTCCTTACCCTTGATGGAAGGGTAGACGTCAGGATGGACTGGAGGCGCTACAGTCGTCGATGAGGCCGTAGCCTTCTTGCCTTCTGTCGCAGCAGAGGCCTTGGGAGCTTTGGAAGCTTTGGGGGCCATTGTCGATGATGATCGGAGAAGAAAAAACATCAGCTTAGGGCAAAATAAGAACAAAAGAAAATAAAAAAATATCCATGACCTAAACACACCCCTATTTATAGGAAAATATGGGGGGGCACGTGGACTGATAACCACTTCGGCTCATGTGCTGCAGACAAAATTGACTCCTCGGATTTTACCCCCTCTCATAAAGGAGATTCATCAAAGCACAAAATCTAAATATTTAATGAACCGATCCTCGGGATTCCACCAAAAGACGGCTTCAAATCATAACAAATCAAGAGCAATTAATACCGCCTACGTGGCAGAGAGGATAGTATGCGGCCAGAAGCGATCCATGCGGCTAGACAGTTCATGCGGCTAGAAAGTCCATGCGGCTAGGCAGTCCATACGGCCAAGAAGTCCATACGGCCAGAACATCCCATGCGGCCAGCGGAGCTTATATAGCCATGCTTCTTATTCAAAGTATTTCAATTTTTCAAATTAAAAACTTTAAAGTGGGTCTTGTAGAAGTATAAAAAAGTACAAGAAAAGCCCATGCGGCTCAAAACAGAAGAAGCACATGCGGCTTAAAACAGAAGGAGCCTCATGCATCTCAGAAATCTATCGGAGTCTCATGCGGCTCAAAAACTCTCCAATAGGCTCATGCGGCTCAGGAAAGAATCACGTGACCCTATGCAGCTTGCTTTTTACAGCTGGCTATGAAGTGACTGCTCCCATTAAATGCTCTGACATAAAGTGATAACTCTGACATTAAAGCTGAAATGATGAACTCTGTTACGACGGCATGTTCCTCGGGAAACGAAGAAAATCTCCTATACAGCTGGCACGATCCATCAACTCCAAAGCTTCCTATGCGGCTGCCACCCCCCTCATGCGACTGATGCTCTCATGCGGCTCGGATCGTGGAGACTATCGTCATGCGGCTCAAATCCTAAGAAGCCACCCCATGCAGCCGCTGTCCTCATGCGGCTTGGATCATGGGGATCATCTTCATACGGCTTAAATACTGAAAGGCCATACCCATGCAGCCTTGACACGTGGCTAGTCTTATGCGGCTCAATTGGAAACCACTCCCATACGGCTCAGATTTCGGAGGCTACACCTATGCGGCTGCCACCTTCATGCGGTTCAAAACCTAAGAAGCTACCCTCATGCGGCTGTGGCTCGCGGTTATGACACGTGGCAGAAGATTAGTTTCCCCGTAATGATGGTTAGATACGTGGCATTAAATCAATCAAGATTTATCAACAAATCCCAACAACCAGATTTAGTGCAATCATCATAATTACCCGAATCAAAACAGATTTATTACAATCATGCAGATTAAACACGTGACAGAAGATCCGAGCTTCCAAAGATTCATGACAATCAACATTAATTGCCCATACGGATTTTACACAATCAGCATTAGTTGTCCAGATTCGTTGCAATCAAGATTAGTGGTCCAGATTAATTGCCAACAAAATAGGATCAAGGAAAATGGTAATTAAATCCCCAAGTTGCCGACTTTTTTAGGGCAATCATTGCAAACCCTAATGATCACACCCCACTCCTATAAATAGCAAGGTGCCATTCCTTTGCAAACCCCCGGCTAGATACACAGAGAGACATAGGCACGCGCAGAAGAGTCTTTCCACACATTCTGAGAACATTTCTTCATCAGAGTCAAGGCTACGTCCGATCGTCCAAGGAGTAAGACAGAGCTGCCGTCGCTTTTCCGAGCCTCTACCATCACCCCCAGAATCAAAAATAAACAATTGTACTTAGATTACTGTACCTAGGTTTTCATTTCTAGGCTTTCTTTGTATGAGCGAGTTTGTATTGTGAAGTAAAAGTCCAGTCCTCCCATAAAACTGTTCTGTTATTTTATAATCAATGGCAAACACAAGCGTGTTCACTTGTGCTATATTTTTTATGTACAAATTTACGGGTAAAATAGTTATTTTAGTATCTACCATAAAATTTGGCTAGCTTTTCAAATGGCAATTAAGGTCCAACTCCGAACCAAATCATTTGACCCAATATATAGTTTTGACCTATTTTGAGCCTACGTCACACATGCCAAGGATGTGCCACTCAATTGAGTTCCCATGTACTATTTAATTGTGAATGGCATAAGGGACTCATTGGTCGACTTTTCGATTCGATTTGACTGGAAAATATATCTAGACCCAAACCTAGCCAACCCCACCTTGTAGAAGCCATGTTAGTTTACCGTAACTTAGTAAAATTATTATGAATTAATTTTGGGATGTTATACAACGAAATAGGTTTAAATCCAATTTTCTATATATTTGATTATATTTATAATAGTCTAATACGATTAAGTTTTGAGAGGCATATTGACTAGGAACACTGGTACGGATAATGTAGTCATGTGCTTTGACTAGTATTTTAGCCATGGTAGGGACGGTCGAGCCATGCGTGAGTTCTAACTAGGAAAACCAGTCAAAGTTGCGACTTGACCCCTATAAAATATTTAATTAGTTATTTCTTAAGATTATGACTTTTAGGAGGCCCGATTTTACAATTTAGCCCAGACTTTACCCGAACCAAACCCAAGCTAATGTAGTAGGATAGTGCATCCAAGGACGTCCTTGTAGATGTAGGTTGTATTGGTATTTTATTTTATTTTAGTGACTTAGTAGGAAATTATAGAAATGGTGGTTATATATATATATATATATATATTTTTTTTTTTTTTTGGTTATATATATATATATATATATATATATATATATATATATATATATTTTTATATATATATATATATATATATATATATATATATATATATATATATATATATATATATATATAACTTTCCATTAAGTTGATATCTTATTTAGAAATATGATAACTAAATTCCGTAAAATATCATTGTGAATTTTTGTGGATATATGAATATTTGTGAGTATACCTATTAAATAAATGCACATATTATATATATATGTATATATATATATATATATATATATATATATATATATATATATATTAACAAAGAAAATATTATTGAAAGGAAGACAGGAAACGGACAACACAGAACATCACACCCGGGCCCACACGGGCCCACACAACAGTCCACAAGACAAGAAACGAAAATTAAAAATTTGAAAAGGCACGCTGCCTGGGGAGGGGGCACGTGGCAGTCGTACGCGGGGCCCGAGGGGGGCAGGTCCGTGCGCTTGGCACGAAGGGGGGCGCTGGGCCCGAGGTGGGGGCCTCGGGACCCCCACCAGCTGCCAGAGGGGGAGGGGAAGCGCCACCGGGGAGCCGTGCGGGCCACGGCGGGCTAGGGCCGCGATACGGTGAAGGGTGCGACGGGAGCGTCGTCGGGGGCAGGGGCCGAAGTGATGGAGCTCCGGACCGCCCGGGAGGGAAGAGGGAGCGTAATGCACCGGGGAGAGAGACATGACGGTGAGAGCCGCGGCGAGGAGGGGGATCCGCCGGGGGATTGGGGCCACCCGGGACGACGCCACGAAGGGGGAGGGGAGGAGGGGATGCAGCGCCAAGGGGGATAGGGGAAGGCCACCTCCGGGACAGGGGGCGGGGGCTCCGGAGGGGAGGAGGCAGCACCGGCTAAAGGGGCGGAGGGAAGGCCACAGCGGGGCTAACGGTAGGGGGACGACCCCCACGACGAAGCGGCAGAGTCGCCGTTATATATATATATATATATATATATATATATATATATATATATATATATATATATATATATATATATATATATATATATATATATATATATATATATATATAAATATATTTTGGCAGAGTCGCCGTTATATATATATATAGATATATATATATATATTTTTTAGTTAAATATATATATATATATATATATATATATATATATATATATAAAACTATTTAAGAGGTTGGTATATAATGTATATTCTTATATGTATAAGTAATTATGTAGTCTATATAAATATTCCAATCATATTAGTCGCATTTTCCAAAGTTATGTATATAGTAAATATGAGGTACTATATATATATATATATATATATATATATATATATATATATATATATATATATTATTTTTTAAAGGAAACCGTTACCTTTATTAGAAAAGAGGGTAATGAGTACATCCGACCTCCAATGGTAACAAGGAAAATAAAGCAAAGACAACACTACTCCAATGCCCATTGCGGGATAGGCGGAAGGTGACGACAACCCGAAAGCGACTTCCGAATCTGCCGCTTCACTTCTCGGACCCAGAAAGCAGCACTAGCACTACGCCCCTCATAGCGATGCTTGTTCCGGTTTTTCCAAAGCACTCATATAATTGCATCGGCCAATGATATCCTATGGTGGCTGTCAGAACCACGCCACCACCTTTGAAGGAAAACCAAAAAATCACGGTACGTCCGAGCCTTGAAGAGACCCAGAAAGATGGACCAAACCTCCAAGGCAAGATCCCCGTGGAGGAAAATATGCTGAGGTATCTCCACATGCCCGTCCTGACTGCAATGACACCTGGATGCCATATGAAAGCCGATCTTTTAGATGTTGTCATCAGTGGGAAGTTGGTTGTGGCAGACCCGCCACATTAGAATGCTCTACTTCGTTGGAATACATTGGCCCCAAATATGTGAAAATAAAGGAGAGGTTGGATGATGAACCCGACACACCCTCCATGCCGCTGCCAGAGAGAAAGATCATTGCCGATCACCCCAGACAAATGAATCAGGCACCGGGGTGCAAGTCAGGTTTACCGCAATGAGACGCCGCACAGCCTCTTCCCCAAAATACTCCGAAATCAAAGGCAAATTCCAACCCTCGGTGGACCAGAACGATCGGATAGCAGGACCTCCATTGTCCGAGTTCCTCGCCCTTGAGTCCCGGATCTTTCTGCCCCTGTCCGATAGAGCCCTCACAATCACCGGACGATGAGGATGGAACACCACCCTCCCTGCCAGTCTGGCCGACCGATGAAGCTCACCAGTGCCACCACCCACCGCCACCCGCCCCTTGGGATACGCTCGAAGTTGGGAAGAAACTGCTACATCAGCGCCCGTCCCCCCGGAAATCGGGGATTGGTCCGCCAGCCCAGTAATCCCAGGCGTCAAATCCTGGGCCCGCACCCGCCCCCGCGGCCGTCTTCCAACTCCACGCCTGGCCCCTGTAGCCACACCATCGACCCTCGGATCAACAACACGACCCAGCCGAGGGCCTCCCGGAATCCACGCTTCGTACCTTGCAGATCCCTCCCCACGTCCAAGTCTAAGAGCAATATGAGGTTCCGCCAAATCCCTCCCCCACAAAATCCATCGCCAAATGGGAGAACTCTTGGACGTCACGAAAGCTTCGCAAGGTTGACGCTTACGAAAATATTTCGATTTAAGGAACTCCACCCAAAGTCCCCTCCTATGTCGTAACTTCCACCATAGTTTCATCGAGAAAGCATCCATAATATCCTTCAGACACTTGATCCCAAAACCCCCCTCAGATTTAGTCTGAGTAGCAAGCCGCCACGCCAACCAACTCCTCTTAGCGACACCATCCTTGCTACCCCAAAAGAATATCGCAAACATCCTCTCAATCGCCCTGATAACGACCTTGGGAGGGCAGCATACTGCCAAAGTATACATAAGGATAGAAATGAGAACATTCTTGATAAGAACCAGCTTACCCCCAGAAGATAGAATTCTATTTTGCCATCCCGTAAGCTTCGATCTTATTTTATGAAGCAAATCCCTGAACAGCCCCACATTCCTTCTCCCGTACGTTAAAGGACAGCCCAAGTAAGTAAAAGGCAAAGTACCGGTGCAAAAGCCAAATAAAGAAGAGATAGTGCATGCACGAGCCTCGACCAAAGGAGTCGTAATATAAAAGGCAGACTTGGAATAGTTAATCTTCTGACCAGATACAGCCTCATAACGGTGCAACACCTGCTGAAGAGCTCTCAAACCTGATATATCCCCCGAAGTGAATATAAGAACATCATCCGTATAGGCCAAGTGCGAGATACGCGGACCCCCTATCGGAGTATGAAAAGAAGATCTCCGATCAGTGTCTTACAGAAGCTTGAGATTTTGAGACAGCACCTCCGCGACAGTAATGAATAGAGCGTGGGAAAGAGGATCCCCCTGACGGATCCCTCTAGACGCCGGAAAGAAATCTATAGGAGCTCCATTGAGAAGAACCCCATACCTGATGTCCGCCAGGAGATGAAAAATGATATCACAGAAGGCTTCACTAAAACCAAATCTCCGGAGAACCCGCAAAAGGAAATGCCAATTAACTCTGTCATAAGCCTTCTGTATGTCAAGCTTGATTGCCATATTGCCACCATGATTGGGTTCCATCATAGATGCCACCATGTCCTGGGTAATAATTATATTGTCAACAATCTCACGCCCTTTAACAAAAGCACTTTGCTCCGGTGAAATAATTTTTGGAAGAATAGCCTGTAACCTGGAAGCAAGAATCTTGGAAATAATCTTGTTACAGAAATTACATAGACTAATAGGGCAAAAATCTGAAAGATTCCTGGGATGCTCGACTTTGGGGATGAGGAATAAGAAAGTATCAGATATAGAAGCCGAGAGGCGACCACCCAAGAAGAAAGAGCCAATGGCTTCCTCCACATCAGCAGCTATAATATCCCAACAAGAAGAGAAAAATCTCCCGGAAAAACCATCAGGCCCAGCACCGCTAGACGGGTCCATCCCACGAACAATCTTCAGCAATTTCGATCTATCCGGACATCGAACAAGATCAGAATTATCCTCCCCAGAGATGATACCGGGAATGACATCTAGGAAATCATCATCATCAGTGAGAGACTCAGCTCGAAACAACTTAGAGTAGAATAAGAAAGCCTCCGTCGCCACCTCCGCATCAGAGGCAGTTTCTGTACCATCAGCACAAATGATCTTCTAGATAGCAGCCTTTCTCTACCTACTCAGGGTGCACACATGGAAAAAATGAGTATTCTTATCTCCTTCCAAGTCCTATTTCAATCTGGCCTTCTGTTTCCAGAAAGACTCCTAAACCTGAACATTTTGCTTCAGTCTGGCTACAGCCTCCATCCAGGAAGCCCTACCCCTCTCCGAAGGATGGAGTTCGTATTCCTGTTCCACCGCCAAGGAAACATCCTCTGCCTGACGGACCTCCTGAAAAACATCTCCAAAAGTAGATCTGCTCCAGTCGGCCAGGACCTGTCCCGTCGTCCGCAAGCGCATACCCAGACACTCTAACGCATCATAATGCCAACAGGATTCCCAAGCTCGGGCAACCACCATAAGAAAATCAGGATGAGATGTCCAAAAGTCGAGGAAACGGAAGCCTCGACGCTGTAATGAAGTAGCAGGCTGGCAGGATATCAAGAGAGGAGCATGATCAGATTCTGCCCGGTTGAGATGCTCACAGGTGACCTAGACTCCATCCAGCCAGGAACCCATCGCCAAAACACGATCAAGGCGTGATCCCTGCCGGTCAACTCCAGACTGACCATTCACCCAAGTAAAAGTACTCCCTCTGAAGCCAACATCAGAGAGCCCGGCCGCCAACTGGAAGTCGAGGAAGTCTGCAATGGCCAGTATGTCAGGTGGCCGGCCTCCAAATTTCTCGTCCGGAGAAGCAATAATATTGAAATCCTCGCCCACAGCCCAAGGCAAGACAGGGCCCCTGGCTTGGACGTCCAGAAGATGCCGCCATAGATGCCTCCTCTCCTGACGAGTTCCTGCACCATGTACAACAGACAACCGTACCGGATCTGAGAAACAGCCCAGAGTAAGCTGTACCGTGATAGCCTGATTACAGGAATCAATACAGTTGAGCCCAGTACCCGACTTGCTAAAACAACAGATATTACCCTTTTCATTGCAACAACTAACATCAAAACCCAACCTCAATTGATAAGAAAGAAGCTTAGAGGATATCACCTTGGGCTCAATAATAGCAAGAACCTGGATAGAGTTGGTCCGACACAAGGACCTGAGATGGCATAAAGTAGTTCTGTTCGCCGTCCCCCGAACATTCCAAATAAGGAAATTAACCATGGACCCTCTGTGGGTCCCGCCTATCCCGGGATGCATGTGATCGAAGAAGATGATCCGACCGAGGCGCCATCGACTTCCTACGCTTACCCGCCGCCTTTTTGAATGGAACCATCTGCCAGCCCTCTTCACGACCCTCCGAGAGAATAATGGAAGTTCTATCTTCAGACGGCAAAACCATATCATCCCTCGAGGAGGAATCATCTCCCCAGACACAGATGGGGCCAAGGACAGGCTCTCCCACACCACTAAACTGCGTTCTTCCGTGTCAGAACCATCCGCTAGGACACCTTGTCCCAGCTGACTATGGATAATGATAGGAAGATCCAGTAAATCGATGGAGGCAAATACCCCGCTCCGGTCCCGTCTGCCTGTCTAGACACGAACTCGTAACGCTGCATCCACCCTGCATGGGCCGTCCGACATCCGACCATAACTCCAGCTGGCCCGAAGATGACTTCCCCACGTGCCATGATGGCGGGACAGACAACGCGCGATTGTCTACACTCCTTTGCAAACCGGGCTGCAGAGAATTACTGCTATCATTACGCCTCTGGACGTGCCTCCAAACCTGCCGAATTCCTTTCCCCATCTTATGCCTGGATCAACGTCGCTGACGGCCCCTGCTAGTGCCACATCCTTCCACCGTGCCACTTTTCTCTAGCGTAACGGCCGAGGAAGTAGCGTCAATGACGGTTGGCCTTTCTACGTTGCCCATCGCCGGTGTCACCACCTTGGGTAGACCATAATCACTCTCTACATGGCCATTCAAGCCATATACAACACAGTATAGTAGGGTCCGCTCCTACACGACCGGCTGCGAACGGACGCCATCAGGCAGTTGAAAGAAAATCTCATGATGTAATAGTTTACTGACGTCATCTTCAACCAAAACCTTAGCAACACCCGGCCTGGAAAATGAAGCCGTAGCTCAGTCCGTATATAGCGGAGTGCCAAGACTAGAAGCAATGGAGAGAACCGCATTAGTATCAAACATGCAATGTGGAAGCCCGGTGACGGCAACCCAAACTGGAACTCTCGGATCCTCTCTTATCGGCAAAAAATCTACCGAAGACCTGAATAACACCATCGGGACCCGTCCAACGAACCAACAGTCCTTGGATCTAAGCCGGAGAAAATTGCTCTTCTCATGAGGAGGAATGAGGACATGGCGATCGTCAATGGCCTTAACTTCAATCAACCCCTAGAATCCCCTCGAATCAAAATCCTTCTTAATGGTCTCAGTCGAAAGTCTCCGCCGAGGAAACTTTCCGATAAGGTCCAGCCCACAGGGCGCTGTAAGGGCCTCCAGGTCCGACAGGGAGAAAACGACCATCTTTCGGCCATCAACAACAATGGCTGGACGAAAGGAAACCCTCGACGAAGCGCCCGCCAGACCCGTCGCTGAGCGCCCAACCACCGCTGTATTAAATCTCATCGGGCTATCCTTACCGCCGTGTGCCCCCGTCGCCTGAGGCGTCGCAGCCGAATGAGCCAACGGCGGCCTCACCTCCGCGACTGAACCGGAGGAGGGCCAACAAAGATGGGCGGAGCCCTCCCACAACCGGACCTTCCTCTTGGACGGGCCCCTGGACCACCCTCGGTAGGCCAAGGGTGGCGGAGCTCCCCGCCGAAGTAACCGACGCCACAGACAGCGGCCTCACCTCCGCGTCACCGAAGAAAGACTTAGAAATAGGGGAGGAGCCCCCCGCCCCCCACAAACCGGCCTCCCCTACGGACGTCCGCCTGAACCAGCCTCGACGGCCCTTGGTGGCCAAGGGGGACAGAGACCCCGCCGAAGCATCCAACGCCACAGTCGGCGACCTCACCTCCGCGTCACCGGAGGGAAATCCGGAGAGAGGGGCGGAGCCCCCCCCCTTAACCAGCCGCCCCCTCGGACGTCCGCCTGAACTGCCCTCGGCGGCGCACGGGGGCCAAGGGGGGTGGAGCCCCCCGCCGTTGCAGCCATCCTCCAGTATCACGCAGATCGCCCAGAATCGCCAGGCTCCCTATATATATATATATATATATATATATATATATATATATATATATATATATATATATATATAAGGTTATATATATAAGGTTATATATAGAGTGAGAAATATATGTATATGTATGTATATGAAAGAATATACATATAGAAAAAAAAAGGAAAAAAACGAAAAGAAAGTGGGATTATCTGGCAAGATTTGAAAAATCTGAAGAGATAATCCTCCCCAAACTGCATAACACCCAATCCCAATAGACAGCAACTCTATATAACCGAGAGTGAAAAGAGAGAGAAATCTCTCAACGACCCTAAACCCTAGCACCCCGGCGCCCCAAGCGAACGCCCTGACATGCATGCACCATCCTGACCTTGTACGGACTGTCGAGGCGGACGCCAGCCAGCGACGGAGCTACTGCGTGCACACAACAGACCAATAGCAACAGCAGCAGTTACAACCAACGACCCACCTTCGTGTCGACGTTTCTTCTTCCACGATCGTCTATTTCACGGGAGGATCTCTCTAATATGTACACAACCTATACACCTTCTACTCCCTTCAAGTAGAATAATTTAATTCGCTTCATGTGTGACAAAAATTGAGTTCCAAAATCGAGAAAAAACTCGATATTTGGACGTTAGAAACTGTCCCAACGTCCCCTGTTTGCGGTCAATTTACGACAAGGATATCGCGAATCATGAAAACCTGCTTGAACATAGTTTTAAACAACCTAACCGAGAACAAACCCCAGTAAATAGTTTATTTTTGTGATTATTATATTCTGATTAAAATTAGTTTAAAGTTGAACAAAAATCTATTTTTAAAATATTGAAAAGCCCCGATATGGAGTACGTCCCGACAATTCGGGCGACTTGCTCGCAACCTGTGATCATCAAGAGGAGTCTATGGATGTTGTGCACATATAGGATTTGACGGAACTCGAATTGGTTGTGTGTGCACGACAAATTTGATGTGTATCCGTCAAAATTACCGTATCGACCCCTTTGCAAAAATTCTAATTATTTTTTACATGGTCGTCATCTTGTGACAAAACTTGTGCCACTGGACTCGTATTATTTTTCTGGTCTTGTGAGCCAAATTTGGTCTGATTCTGAGAAGGTCGATCGGAACGCTGTTTTAGTGGGCCCGCGATCCGTTTTAACGGGCAAATTTGTGCACGGCTCATCGGAATCCCAATCTGGATATACCATTAAGTTCGTATTGAAAAACTGGACTCGTAGGTATATACTTTGTTGACTTTAGGGACCATAGGCTCCGGCATATTTTTTGGTGCAAAGTGGGTCCAACGACGGACACTAGTCAAACTTAGATATTTCTCTTAGGCCAAACACGTTGGTGATGTCTGTTTTAGCATCCGGAGGCGTTTGCAGAAGTTCAGCTTTCGTGGCTCATTGACTGACTTGTTATTTATTTGATGTGGACAATTCTACACCAGACAAGTATTTCTTGCCAAATTATACAGTTTATTTTCATGCATTCCTATACTATTATTTCTTTTTAGTCATACGTCATTACCTTCTACTCATGATTCATATTACTACCATTTTTCTTATTTTACGTGCACATTCCTTATTTGATCGTGATATATCGATGTTATTCCATGTGAGTATTGTGACGAAAGTGATTGGTATTCTACCTTTGCCCTTATGTTTGACTTACCTGTTGTCGTGATCAAATGCTAGACATAGACCTGTATTATCTCTAGATCGGGAGCATCCTATGGCGTTACGGTATAGAGACTCCTTATAGACTTGTTATTCCATCTCTAGGACTAGGAGAGTCCCATGGCATTACGATGTTAGAGACTTGTTATTGACCTGTTATCCCAGGACCGCGAGTGTCCTATGGCATTAGGGTATTAGTGACTTATCTTTTATCTCGAGGTCGGGAGTGTCTCGTGGCGTTACGATATTGAAACGTCCTTATTGATTATTTTTTATTTTCTTTTATGTCTTTCCATGCATGATTATTACTTCTACATTCTTGCATGTTTATATGTATCTTGCTAGTCCCCTGAGAACGTGGTGATCTCTCCAAGTATTAGATAAAGGTATGATATTAACGGATGATAGTTGCTACACCATATTATCATTCTCTTCCTTACTTATATTTTGTATAATATTTAACACTCGCTATATTAGTCCAATCTTTTACAAGCTTAAATTTTCTTATAACTTGTTCATGATACATGTATTATTGGGGATCTACTCTAATACATTTATCTATTCTAGAATCAGTGTATTACAGTCTGATCAACCTTAGTGCACTTGATTCGTCATTTTTATCATTTTTAGTGGATTGAGATATACTTGATTTAGAACAGTAAGACAGTTTATACGTATTCGAGCGGACCGGAGTACTCTCGATACGTAGCTGGCTTGTATACGATCTCCTAGTCCTACGTATTTTGGGACTGGGGCGTTACAATAAGATATCTTTTAACAGTAATGTATAAATTTATTTTGGGCCTTTACTTAATGACATTAATGGGGCTTAGGTCTTCTAGGTTAAATATGATATAGATAGATTAAGCTTTTATCCATTATTTTGAGTTAGTGTATGTAATAAGGTATGTATTGGGATATGTGTTTTAAATTATTATTGATGATATCATTATAAATATTTACTATTATTATATAGATATTATATACTAGTTTATTACTATACTATACATGGATACAGTATGTATTCATGTATGTGTACACTATTATTATTATTATTATTATTATTATTATTATTATTATTATTATTATTATTATTATTATTATTATTATTTTGGGGTAGTCTATTAGTACTTTTCTAAATTATAACATTATGTTATTGTAGTATTTTTGATTATCTTAAATATGGTTTTAACTTATATAACTATTGTTATAGTATTTTTAGCTACCTTTCAAATATAGCGTTGACCTAATATGTATTTTGACATAATTGAGTTTTACCTAAAATGATTTACTAGACTTTTTGAACGTATTTATCTAAGATATGTTTAACTAATAAATTTCATTTTCAAAATACAATAAGTAGTTTCCTAAATAAATATATAGTCTTTTCAGGGTTATGAATAATTTATAAATAGTTTACAAATAAATAGTTTTCTTAAGGGATATTGGGCCCTTAGCTATACATAATAATGTTTCTTGAAAAGACTTTATATAAGTCTATTTTCAAAATAGATTTAGAAGCTTAACATATTGTTATATTATCTTATGATATTTTAAATATAGTTTTGACCAAGAAATTATAGTTTGACAAAATTAGCTTTTTTGCCCTAAAAATATTTTCTAGATTTTCCATGTATTTATTTAAATTATTTTGATAATAAAAATACAGTTTTTAAAATATTATAAATATTTTTACTAAAATAGGTATATATATTTTCTAAAATAAGGATTATTTTCTAAGTCAATCCCCTTCGACTTAAATCATTTTTCGGTCATGACTAATCGCATTCTTACTTTTCTTGCGAATTTCGAAATCCTTCACATCGAACCTAGCAAATCGGACTATCCTAGACTCAATGTAATTATCGGTTTCACCAGCTAAGGACCTCAGGCGAGTACATTTTCTGATAGTTTTTATATTTGATAACTTCTATGATTCATGTCTTTAGTATTGTCTTATATTGATTTCTATTAATTTTCGACACGATGGTTACACTATGTAGTAGTTATGGATTATTTACATGTTATTTTTCATGACTAATGTATTACCGTGTCCATGTCCTATTTGAATCTATAAGTACTAGTCGGGCGGAGAAATATCTTAGTAGACGTATGAACTTCCCTTTTTATCCTAATTGTCTTTCATGGAGAATAGCAGCGGTACACGACATGTGTGGTTGGCCAAATTTATTCCTTAGCCGTTCACATGTCGAAAGTGGTATTTCAACTAACTAATTCGATACAGCCTTGCTATACATTACTGTTTCCTTTTCAGTTGTTTATTATTGTTCATATTAGTTCTTTGTCTTTATTACCATACTCTCATATTTTTACTCACATGTATCATACCATGATTCTCTGTTTATCCATCCATCATGTATTTCAGTATTATTAATTATTTATATATTTTGTCAATTATTGGAACTGTTGTTAGAATGTACTCGTTTCCATTCCTGACTGGAAACCAATTTTTCAGGTTAGACGCGACTACTCTTATAATTGAAGAGATACATGTGTAATTGAAGGCCAGAAGCCTAGAAGACTAGTAGATAGTTAAAATTGTTGTATTAGATTTTGTGAGACTTTGTATTTGATTAAGTATAAAACTTGTAAATTTTGTAAAATGATTTAGTTTTGTGAATAAGCAAATAAAGATGTTTTATGAGCATTTATTTATTGCGGACTAGACAACGTACTACCGCCGATACTGCGGTGTAGGCTAGACTTGCGCACGCACTCGTATCCCGAAAAGATGGTGCTGGTCATGACAACAACTGCCATAGCCATGCGGAAGGCAACAACACTGCGAAGCAACCAAACAATAGTAGCTACCAAGGGCAGAACCAATTACCTCGTTGCACCAAGTGCAACCACCTCGGACACCATACCACCAACTGCTATGTCTTCGACGGAGGATGTTTTTTTTGTAGAAAAATGGGTCACCAACTTTGAAACTACATGGCCCGAAGATAGAATCATAATGCCCCGTCGCAATAACATCAGCAACACCGTCTAGATAATCATGGCCAGGCGCCCAGACCTCCACAACCTGTACCACAGAATGGCCATGACCGTCACCCCAATGCCCAGGACAGCGTCTATGCCATGACTCGAGATGAGGCGTTCGCCTCAGACACAGTTGTGACAGGTATACTGCTATTCAATAATAAGCCTGCACGTGTACTATTTGATTCTGGTGCCACATAAAATCTTATTTCGGTATGTTTTTCCAGAGCACAAATTTTCTATAACCCCAGTAGGCCATAACCTTAGTGTGAGCATACCGTCGGGCATGCAACTACTTGTAAACTCAGGACGCAAAAATGGAATCATTTGTATCGGAGGTAAGAAAGTGTATCTTGATACGATAGTTCTAGGTATTAAGGAATACAACATCATAATGGGAATGGATCAGCTCGACACTTGCAATGCCACCATCGACTGCACAGGAAAGAAGGTCCCCTTCTGCCTGCCTGGAGAGACCGAGTTCTGCTACTCGTATGGTGAAGCGTCGACGTCGTGCATGGTAATTTCGGTAATTTCTGCTCGGAGGATGTAGTATTCTGGTTGTCAATGATATTTGAAGTTCGTTCGAGACATGAGACAGGATGGTGCAAATGTAGGTCAAACCGACGTTGTGGCAGAATTTCCTGACGTATTCTCGGATGAGTTACCTGGTATGCCACCCGATCGAGAAATCGAGTTCACCATTGATACCTTCCTGACACCCGACTAATTTCTAAGGCTCGTACAGAATGGCCCATACAGAACTAAAAGAACTTAAAGTACAGTTACAAGAATTGCTCGACAAGGGATTCATTCTGCCTAGTGTTTCTCCATGGAGAGCGCCCGTATTGTTCGTGAAGAACAAAGATGGGTCAATACACCTGTACGTCGACTACCGAGAGCTAAACAAGGTCATCGACCAAAAGAAATATCTACTGCCCTGTATCGACGACTTATTCAATCAACTACAAGGTGCGTCAGTATTTTTGATGATTGATCTTCACCCAGGTTACCATCAACTCAAGATCAAGCCAGACGATGTGTCGAAGTCAGCCTTCCGTACTCGATACGTCCACTATGAGTTCTTAGTAATGCCTTTCGGCTTAACAAACACCCCTCATGCCTTCATGGATATTATAAATTGGGTGTTTTGGCCCTTCCTCGACAAGTTCGTAGTAGTTTTCATCGATGACATTCTTGTCTGCTGGAAGGACAAGGCACAACACGTAGAGCATTTGCGGACCGTACTCCAGACACTTCGAGATAATCAGTTGTATGCGAAGCAAAGCAAGTGCAATTCTGACTAAGTAGCATTTCATTCTTGGGCACATCATTTATATAAAAGACATTACAGTTGATCCGAAAAAAATCGAAGCCATTGTTGATTGGAAGCGGCCTGCGCCAGCTGGTGAGATTCAAAGCTTTTTTGGCTTGGTGGGATACTACAAATGATTCATGAAGGACTTCGCAAAGATTTTATCTCCCTTGACTCGCCTCACTCAAAAAAAAGTCACGTATGAGTGGTCAGAAGATTGTGAAGCTTCCTTCCAAAAACTGAAGCAGTGGATCATTTCAGCCCCTATACTTGCACTTCCGAATGGGGTAGAGGATTTTTGAATCTTCATGGCAGGTCTTGGGATGTGTGGTCATGCTGCTAGATAGGGTAATCTCCTTGGCCTCCAAACAGTTGAAGCAGCATGAGAAGAACTATCCTAGGCAAGACTTGGAGTTAGTGGCTATTGTGTTCGCGTTAAAACTATGGTGACACTACCTGTATGGGGTGGCATGCAGGATTTATATAAATCACAAGAGCCTCATGTATCTCTTCACTCATAAGGAGCTGAACATACGAGAAATTCGTTGGCTAAAACTCTTCAAGGACTATGACTTGACGATTGACTATACGACGGGTAAAGAAAATATTTGTGAAAGACGCTCTGAGTTGAGAATACATTGCCTTCCATCAACACTAGGCTACTATGGGACCAAGAAGAGATGGATATCGACCTCCGAGTTCGATTCAGGGAAGTACAGATGGTACAACTACAGCTAGAGCCGAGCTTGCGAGAAAAGATGAAGACTGCTCAGAAGGACGATTCGTACCTGAAGAAGATACGAGAGCTGATTTCAATAGGGCGGATGACCAACTTTACGAAAGATGATACCGACGTACTGCGATTGAATGGTCGGCTATATGTTCCAGACGATTCAGAATTTAGAAAGGAGATAATGTTGAAAGCATATTACGTAAAATATTCCTTGCATTTCGATATCACAAAAATGTATAAGGACCTCCGCATAACCTTTTGGTGGATGACATAAAGAGAGATATGGCACTCTTCGTATCACAATATATGGCATAACAGCGGCTGAAAGCTGAGCATTAGAGACTGGGTGGGGAGATACAGAACCTGGCGATTCCGGAATAGAAGTAGGAGCACATGTGCATGGATTTTGTTGTTGGTCTTGTAACAACCCAGTCCCAAATTACGTAGGACCAGAAGATCGTATATATTCCAGCTACGTATCGAGATGACTCTAGCCCAGCTCGAGTACGTATAAGTTGTCGTGTTATTCTAAATCAATTATATCTTAATCCACTAAATATTGGTAACAATGACAAATCAAGTGCATTAAGGTTGATCAGATCGTAACACTTAGATAAATGTATTAGAGTGGATCCTCAATAATACATGTATCATGAACAAGCTAAAAGAAATATGAAGCTTGTAAAAGACTAGGCTATAATAACAGCTTGAATCAAATATTTTTCAAAATATAAATAAGGAAGAGTGTGATTATAGCGTTAACTAAACATACTTGAAGTCTTGGTGAAGCAACCATCATCCGTCAATGTATTATACCTTGATAGTTTCATCTAAAACCTGGAGATCACCAGGTCATCAGGGAACTAGCAAGACACATAATATGCTAGCCTACTTTGACAGAAATAACATGCAATGAAAGACAGAAATAGTATAAGAAAGTAAAGACTGAAGGAAGTACAGTACGAGAACAAAAACATAAAAGAAATGGTGTGCTGTCGAGAATCGTGCTAATAAATGTGACTACAAGTAAATCGAGATAAACCGCGGTCCGGTGGTTGCTAACGGGCCTATAGATTGCATCCTGGTGGTTTCTAACAACCTATAGTAAGTCTCTATCGCAATCCCATGGTTGCTAATGATTGAGAGTTGTCAAGTATAGTCAACGTCTATATCCTCGCCTAAAACTATGAGTCAAACAAGTCAAGTCAAGTCGACAAGTCAAGTCCAGGTTAATCATGTTAACCATGTCAAGGGAACGTGGCATAGGACCGGATAAGGACAATCTCAAGAAGTATACAAGAACATGGCAAGATATAACAAATAATAATGAAAAGATAGAAACCATTTACGTGCACGTATAATGATAAAATAAATGATAGGAACCGAAACAACAGGTAATCAAGTATGATGAAAATAAATAACAATATAATAAATACATGTAAATACTATACAGTTCGCCAAGATGTACTTGTCTATAATCGATGTTTGAGTGTATGTCTGACCAACTCCGATGTCTTCGTTACTCCCTTGAATTTCACCTATAATAATACTCTATTATTAATACTTTCTAACGACTTACCATATATAGACTAGATTAATATCTATACCCAATAGTCGTCATGATATCGGTACAACACCATACAACATATATAGTACCAACTTGCTTATAAAAATAATTTATAACTAAGATAAGATAATAATTTAATTTTTGGTAAGTACTTAAAAAAATTATCTTACTAATAATATTATTTTATTGGTGGAAACTGAATCACAATAGCCTCATGTTGAAGCTACATCGTTAATACCACATTTAGCCTACTAATTGAGTCCCGAAACAATAAATAATTGAAAATATTAAATTTTGTAAAATTAGAAAAATAGTTAAAATAATATTTTTATCATCAAACCTTGCACAACAAGTAATTTAGTAAAGGTATATGAAGTATCAAGGCTTGTGGATACAAAGAACACATGATTTTCGGAGTTATAGTGTTACGACAAATGTCAAGAATTTTAATAAATACTAAAAGAACTCAAAAATTATCAAAAAGATATTTGTTGGAAATCTCTTGATGTCTAGTTTCTTATAAAAAGTATTACAAATATCAAACTTGACCAAAATAGGAAAAAATTCACTCACAACAGATCTGGTCTATTTTGGATACCTTGTCGTAGAATTAACGCTACGGACAAACCGTTTGGAACTGTATGGATGACCAATTGAAAAATGAAAATAGATACAGAGATATTTCTATTTATTTTTAGTTTCATGAAAAGATGAGGTTAAGAAGTACATGAAATATTAGATTCTAAACAGTATACCTATTGTGACGAATTCAGCACAAGTTCAATCGACTTCGGGTGCCTTTTGTGCCTCGTATCGACCAAATTAGGTGTTGAGCCTCCTCTGAAAGGTGCCGGAGTATTAGGGGGTGTCCTAGGGTCGAGATAAATATGGTAAGAGGGTTAGAAGAGCTCGAGATGATGAGTTTCTGATAGATGGAAAAATATGTGCAAAAATATAGGAAAGAAACTTATGTGTTCTATTTTAATATTTAATATATAGAAAATATGCACAAAAAAAGGGAAGAGGTGCATGATACCTGAGGAAGAAAATATTTGAGAGGGTTTAGTTTTGGTTTGGTAGGATTTGGTTGAGATTTGATGGTTTAAATCAAATGTGTCTCTCAAAGAGATTTGATTAGGTCAAAATTAGGAAAGTGGTCATAGGATTTGATTTAAATTAGATTTAATTAATGTGGATGCATATTAACCAAAAAAATCAATCTAAAATAGGTGTAACAAATTAGGGCACCCTAGAATAGGCTCTACAAACCCTACTTAGACTAGTTTTGGGTCGATAAAATTTTTGTGATCGATTTGAGTCCAATATGCCTATAGTTTCGACTTGTGTGACATTTGAAAATAAAAAGCACATAGGAACTCAATTGAGCGGCACACCATTGACATTGCATAGTAGGCTCAAAATAGATTAAAACTATATATTGGGTTGAAAAGTTTGGATCAGGTTTGGGCCTCAGATCGGAATTGGAAAAATATATTAAAATTACAATAAAGGATAAAATGGTCATTTAGACCCGAAAGTTGTGCAAGAAAAATGTAGTACAAGGGATCATGTTTAAGTGGGACATGATATACCAAAATGAAGGTGGACTCGTCCAGAATACGATATAGAACTTGTTTTGAGGAATTGGTCATTGTTGTGCTTCAAAAATTAAAGCTACGACAAAATGCCTAAATAGCCATAATTAAAAATAAAATATGACACTACAAGAAAAAGTATCTTTTTATGACGGGTAAAAATCGTCATTAGTAACATTTTATAAAACATTTTTTAAGCCCACAAAACCAATGTTATAAATGTTTACAAAAGTCGTTATAAATAATCTCTCCTTATATAACACTTTTTTTTCCTGAAAATATTACAAATAATACAATTATATATAACATTAAATTTCTGAAACGTTATAAATATGTTCCATATATATAACACATCTATTTCAAAGTGTTATAAATAGGAATTAGATATATAACACTTTTCAAACTGTTCTGAAATCACACACACACACACACACACACACACACACACACACACACATATATATATATATATATATATATATATATATATATATATATATATATATATATATATATATATATATATATATCGTCATAAAAAGCACACATATTTATATCACCTATCAAAATGTTCGTTATAAAAAATAATGGTTTACTGACCATTTCCAAAACATCCATTTCAAATCAAATATAATAAATTATAAAATTTAACAAACATTTGAAGCATTCCTTTTGAATTAAAATATCTCATTCCAAATTGTATATGATATCACCATCTTAATTACATTTTTTACAAAAATATATCTAAATATATATATATATATATATATATATATATATATATATATATATATATATATATACATATTAATGTTTCCTTTTTCAGGGCACCCTCCAAACATTCCTTTTGTTTCATGCATCAAAATGAAACTTTTGACATCCCTTCAAAAATGTCAACACATGATACAACCCTCAAACTGGTCAAAAGGAGAAACCTATACTTCCTTTATTCTAAAACCTACAGATAAAGGTATAATATGTTACTCCTGAAACAGATCGTTAGATGAAAATCTCGATCTCTACGTGAACATGAGTTGATAAAAGCAACTTCGCAGGTGAAATAAAGATCATCGTAATTCTGCTGGATTGATTAAGAGCAACTTAGCAGACGAAATAAAGATCACTGCAATTCTATTGGATTGATTAAGATCAGTATTGTTGGGATGATAAAGACCACCGTTGCTCAAAACAAGATTCGCCCGATTGCGATCTACTTCCAGGAACCAGCAAGTTTGAAAGAACTTCTGGAATGCTCGATGTCACCTCTTTTCTCAAACTTGAAGAACTTCAAATGACTCCAATGGCAATGGCGTCACAGCTCTCTTCGTCTCTTAATTTCAGTATAACCCTTAATGAAGGGACGAAGAGAGTATTTATAGAGAAGGACCGAAACCCTAATCCTAATCCTGGCCGTAACTGATTGTGAAAAGATAGGAGCGAATAATGGAAAGATTTGAATGAATTAAATTCAAATTCCATAAAAGATGGATCTGATTAATTGACATAATATTTCCATAACCGCTTAAATCTTCTAATCAGCCACATCATTAACCGCTTTTGCCCCTTAGCTTACTCAGCCCATCAGTGTGCATGTAGTTGTACATAGCTAGGAAGTAGCACAGTCGTGTAGCAACGTAGCAGCACTGCAAGCGCGTCATATAGTACCGCAAATGCGCAGACGCGCAATGCAGTATAGCAAGCATGCAGCGCAGCACCGCAAATGCATATGCGCACAACACAGCACCACAAACGTGCAGGCGTACAGTACAGCATTACAAGTGTGCAGCTACCCGCAGCTCCACGGCTCCTGTACATCTCCTACGTAGCCCCTGCGCATACATCTATGCATGCGACTCGCACAGAAGACGAGCGCACGAGTGCATCAACTCCGTACAATGCGCCATGTGTCGATGCTGACCTGCTAAGTTCAAAGTACGCCAATAAAGTGCCACTTTGTGCACTTAAGTCAGAGTCCGAGTCTGGGTCACTAAGCCCCTTCGGGGCTTAGCTCCATTGAAAAATTATCCTATGAGCATGACAAAAAGCATTAATGCTTCTTTGTTAGGTTGGCCTTCTTTCCACAATAAAAATACCCCCACATGGCACCCATGTTGTCACTCCCGTTTTTTGTTATACGTATTTCCAGTATACGTGTACGAATTTCTGACCCATATCTTGGCTTGTCTAGCATAGCTTGGCATGGCTGGGCTTGTTTTATTTTGGTTTGGTTTGGGTGAGTGGTTCATCATGATAACCCCCCCACCCCTTTTTTTATATAAACCAACCCCTTTTTCTCTTTCCTCCTTTACTTTCATTTACTTTTCATTTACTTCTTTTTCCTCCATTAATTATCTCCAACCACCTTAGGCAAGTGCAACTTGCTTCATGGAGGAACTCCATTTTTATTGTTCTATTGTCTTCCCTACAAGCTTCTAACACTATTTAGTACTTAGCATTTTTGGTTTTGGAGGATTAAAACTTGTAGATCTATGTTTTTACAAATTTTGGTTTTCTTGGGTTTTGATCTCTCAAACTTCTTTGTTTTCAACTTTTGATTGTTCTATATTGTAGAGAATTTGATTTTACCCAAAATAGACCTTTGAAAACCAGGATTTCGTGTTATTTTGAGTGATTTATGGACCTTAGAAGTTCATGGGTTCCATGGTTCTTCTTTTCGGGTTGGAGAAGAAGAACAGTGTGGCTGCATGGCATTTTATGCGCCTACAGTGACTTTAGCCTTGGGCGCATAGCCCTATATATGCGCCCAAGCTCCCTGCCTTCCTCAGTGTGGGCGCGTGGCTTATTATGCGCCCATAGCTTCCGCTTGCTTATGCACATAACTTCAATATGTGTTAAGTCATGGTGTTCCATAGCAGTGGGCACGTATCCCTTATTATGCGCCAACATGGCTAGTATAGATGGCTCTGACTTAGCCTCATATTGCTCCCTACCTCACTCATGTGGGCGCATAGACCATGCACCCTGCCTTCCTCATGTAGGTTCATAGACTATAAGCGCATGCTTGTGGGCGCATAGGCCATGGGCGCATGCACTCTCTTGTGCATTCCTTCCATAACATATGCCCTACGTGATGTGTTTAGTCTTAGGCGTATAGCCTTGGGCGCATGCCACTCTCAGTATATGCATTTTGGGTGCTTGCTCTTCATGACACCCCATTGACCCTTGTGCCATCTCTTGCAAATGTCCGTATTTTTCCCCATGGTCCTTAGTGTAAACTGTGACTTTGTTTGTACTCTTTACTTGACTAAGTCCTATTAAATTATTTTTCATGTTGCACATGTACTCTGAGCTTTAAACACGATCTTGGTATGGCCTGTACACTCTCTAACAACTTCTTGATAGTGGCCCGCCGTGGTGCACTTACATGAACACAACATGACATTGTAACTTTACATGATAACTCTTGATAGTGACCCGTCGTGGTGCACTTTTGACAAGCAACTTGACATGATAATTCTTGATGGTGGTCCGTTGTTGCGCACTCTTGACAAGTAATTTTGATAAGTAACCTAACATGATAAATCTTGATATGCTGTTGCGCCGGCTATCTTGACTCGCTAAGTAACTCTTGTTTTGACACCGTGGATGGTTGTGCTTGTATAAAGCTATATGTCTCGTCTTGCATCATGTCTAGGACATGGATTCTGTCACGCCCCAGAACCAGAATACTGGAGAGCGGGGGCAGACATAGCCAGCTACGTATATTGAAATGGAAACCACCTCGATATACGATCACGGCTATCTAGATATATGAGGGTTTACTACAAGCCAACAGTCTCTTATGGTCATGAACAAGCCTAATGTCTCAATCACAAGCAAGTAAGTCAGGTCACAAGATGTATGATCATTAAATATACAATAATAAGGCGTCCCAAATATCACATATTCAGCTGATCATGAAGCTAGTCATTACAAAATGTTAGGACTAGCAAGAGTTTAGTCGTACATGATCAACCCTAGGATTTGTTAATCATGTTTACAGCCCATAGGCAGACAGCAAGTAAAAGTACATCGAGCTAACAGGTGCTCGTCGGCTAAACGCCTCAAAAGAATAGTTTTACAATGAAGTGGACAAGACAAAAGGAAAACCCACTCTTGGCCCGGGTTTCGTCTAGTTGTCACCATTGGGCTGGAAGCTTGGTAGATCCTCGGGAGCTGCTCCAAAATCTGGCCACACAAAACCAGCTGGGTCAACCCCAGAAAGAGCAAGTGCCACAAGGGGGCCACGAAATAAGAACAAAAGCCGACAATCAGCACAAGGAAATCTAATATTAAAACTGGAATTTACGAAAACATGGCAGGGTGATATACGACGAGATAACCACGGAACTATTCCGACAGCCAGGTTACAACCCGTAAACCAAACAAGGACCGGGGTTGTAACCCTTCGTCTGAATAGAACTTGGTTTTCCACCATTTATCGGCAAGATAATAATGCAAGAAATCAAGACAGGGAGCAATCTTGTACTGGATCAAGACATGGTTAGACTGGTTATACCTCATTCAATCAATCACGGCCAAGCAGATACTACGGCTTACTACTTTAACTAACTAGGGTTACCACAGGCCTAATTACTAACAAGATGCAGTGAGATTATTCCACAGCCACAAGCCCTGCAGACCATCCAGGTTACCCAGGTCAAAAATTAGGGATTGAATTCAGGTGGGTACATCGTCCAGGAAATGCATGTACCCTTAGGTGACTTAGAAGGTGCAACACATGACAGTGTACTGGAAATGTGCCCTACTCATCGGCAGGCTACAGATCCCAAGAGCGCCCAGGTAACGGGATTGCCTGTAGCTGTGTCATCTCTTCATGACTACTGTGTTATTCTAGTTATTAACCTTAATCCATTTTAGTAGGTACTCCTGACCGTGGTACTCAGGAGTCCCATCCTAGACATGATGCAAGACAGGACAAGTGGATTTAGCAAGCAAGCAAGAAAGAACTACCCACGGTGTCAAGGCAGGTCAAGTTAAGTTAGTCGTCGCAACAGCGTTATGTTATCAAGTCATGCTACAAGTCAGGAGTGCGCCGCCACGGGCCACTATCAAGTTATCAAGTCACAAAGATTAAATACAAGTTACAAGTTAGGTGTGCACCCCACTGGGTCACTAGCAAGGAGATCAGAGAATACCAGAATCATAATCCACAGAAAATCTCGAGAATCGTACTAGTCATAAACAATTACTCGAAAACCGTGTTAGGCCGTGTCGGGTCAAGATAGTCGTGCTGTGTTGAACAGATCCCAGGAAAACTCAATCCACAAAAGAGAAACCAATTCGAGAAATAAAATCAATACTCCAAAAGCCAATGGGTTAAGCAAGTGGTCAGGGGAGCAGCGTACGCACAAGGGCACGCATGCAGGGTAGCTGCGTAAGTACAAGGGCACGCACGCAGGAGAGCTACGTACGCGCAAAAGCACGCACGCAGGAGAGCTGCGTACGCACAAAAGCACGCACGCAGGAGAGCTGCGTACGCACAAAAGCACGCACGCCAGAGAGCTGCGTATGCACAAAAGCACGCACGCAAGAGAGCTGCGTACGCACAAAAGCACGCACGCCAGAGAGCTGCGTACGCGCAAAAGCACGCACGCTAGAGAGCTGCGTACGCATAAAAGCACGCATGCCAGAGAGCTGCGTACGCACAAAAGCACGCACGCCAGAGAGCTGCGTACGTACAAAATCACGCACGCAAGAGAGCTGCGTACGCACAAAAGCACGCACGCAAGGGATCTGCGTACGCGCAAGAGCACGCACGCAGGAGAGCTGCTTATGCGCAAGGACACGCACGCAGGAGAACTGCGTACGCGCAAAAGCACGCACGCAGGGGGAGGGTCTTCTTCTCCATGGCTGAGAAGAAGCTCCAATGGCTCCCAAAACTTCAAGGCATCACAACTTGGCCATCCGAACTCCAAATCCGAATTTCCAAAGTTCCAACCAGGGTGGAATTAAACTCTCTTCCACATGGAAATATCAAAACCCATAAAAATCCAACTTAAATAGATCAAAACCATGTAAAACCGAAAATAGGAAAACTTAGATCTAGAACAATGGAGACTCCAAATCACAAAATACTAAGTTCTAATGTTGATCACCATGTCCTAATCTAGCAAATGGATAAATAAAATAGGGTTCTTATGTGGTGGCAAGGTGCACTTGCCTATGGGTTGGTGTTGTGGAGAGAAAGGAGGAGAGTGTTGTGTAGAGGAAGGAGAAGAAGAATTTAATGGAGGTTTATGAGGAGAGATAAAAGGTTGGTGGAGTTTTAAAGAGGGTGGGATGTAGTGTGTTGAGGGTGGAGTATAGGCTAAGGTGTTCCAATACACAATAAACCAAACCAAACCAACCCATTCCAATTAAAACCGAGCCATGACAAAACCTAAAATATGAGAAATACCGAAATTCCACAAGTTGAGAAAAATAAAAATACATGCTAAAATCCAGATACGAGTATAAATACGAAATACAGGAAATACGAGAAATAAAGGTGACAACTCTACCCACCTTAAAAGAATTCCATCCTCGGAATTTAATCAAGGAGCTAGAGATTGTCACGACAAGTCACATTAAGCACAGGCAAGTTACACTAAGCAGTTCAATCATACAATCATATAATGCAAGCAAGGAAGGGAAAACGTAAGGCATAAGAAAGACATTATACCTCACGAGTCAAACAGGTAGGGATATCGCGATCGGATGTCGTCCTCACGCTTCCACGTTTACTCACCTAGAGAGTGATGACCCCAAGCAATATGGACTAATTTAATAGTCTTGTTCTTGAGTATCTTCTCCCTCCGGTCCAATATAGACACGGGCCTCTCCTCATACGAAAGGTTGGTACCAACAACCAATTCCGAATTGTCTAGGATGTAGCTCGGGTCCGGAATATATCGTTGTAATTGGGACACATGGAATATATCATGCACCTCACTTAGCGACGACGGAAGAGCGAGACGATAGGATACATCTTCTACTCGCTGTAGAATATCGAACGGCCCTATATACCTAGGACTAAGCTTTCCCCGCACGCCAAAGTGAATGACGCCGCGATTAGGCGAGATCCTAAGGAATACATGATCGCCGACAGCAAATTCTAAGGGACGTCGATGAGCATCGGCCCAATGGCGCTGGCGGTCCTGGGCAACTCGGAGGTGATCTCTGACCTTCCTAACCACTTCAATCGTCTGGGAAATCAATTCGGGTCCGAGCATCTGTCTTTCCCCGACATCGTCCCATGCTAGCGGGGATCTACACTTCCTGCCATAAAGAGCCTCGAAGGGTGCCATCTGGATACTGACCTGATAACTGTTGTTGTACAAGAATTCCACCAGGTGCAGATGATTCTTCCATGTTCGGGTCCGAGCATCTGCCTTTCTCCGACATCGTCCCATGCTAGCGGGGATCTGCACTTCCTGCCATAAAGAGCCTCGAAGGGTGCCATCTGGATACTGACCTGATAACTGTTGAGTACGAAAATTCCACCAGGTGCAGATGATTCTTCCATGAACCACCGAAGTCAAGGGTACAAGATCTCAACATATCCTCAAGATTCTGGATTGTGCGTTCTGATTGACCATCCGTCTGCGGGTGATAAGCTGAGCTGAATTGAATGTGAGTCCCCAAACTCTTCTGTAAGCTGCGCCAAAAGTGTGATGTGAATCTTGAATCCCTGTTCGAGGTGATGCTGACTGGCACACCGTGAAGCCTGACGATCTGCCTGAGATACATCTCTGCTAACTGCGCCGTCGACTGTCCAACTCTGAATGGGAGAAAGTGTGCCACCTTGGTAAGCTTGTCCACAATTACCCAAATAGCATCTCTGCCGGCCGGAGATCTGGGCAATCCGGTCACGAAATCCATGGTTATATGTTCCCATTTCCATTCCGGGATCGGTAAGGGTTGAAGAAGTCCAGCGGGCCTCTGATGTTCAGCTTTAACCTGTTGGCAAACCAAATACCGAGAGACAAATCGGGCTATCTCCCTCTTCATGCCATTCCACCAGAAGTGCTGACGAATATCACGGTACATCTTCGTACCACCCGGATGAATAGAATATTGTGAACTGTGGGCTTCTGCCATGACTTCCTGTCTGATATCTCTACTGGGTACACAAAGACGGGTGCCGTGCCGAAGTGTACCGTCTTCATGGATACATAACTCTGGCCTTCTTCCTGCTTCACACTCTGTTCTGAGTAGCTGGATCTTGGAATCTGTTGACTGCGCCATCCGGATTCTCTCAACTATGCTGGACTGAACCTGTAGGCTGGCCATCAATGCCACGCTGGTTGGAAGAACCACTTCAATTCCTATCTTCTGAAGATCTGCCAATAATTCTGGTTGCGCCGTCAGGAAATAAACTCCGGCTCTCCTGCTCAATGTATCTGCTACAACGTTGGCCTTTCCGGGATGATACTGCAAATCTACATCATAGTCCACCAGTAGCTCGAGCCATCTTCTCTGTCGCATATTAAGGTCCTTCTGGGTGAAAATATACTTCAGGCTCTTATGATCAGTAAAGATCTCCACTCTATCTCCGTACAAGTAGTGTCTCCACAACTTCAAGGCAAATACTACCGCCGCCAATTCTAAGTCGTGGGTCGGGTAATTCTTCTCATGATCACGTAGTTGACGTGACGTATAAGATATTACCTTCCCATGCTGCATCAAGACATACCCCAATCCTCTGCCTGAAGCGTCGTAATAAACTGTAGATCCTCCGGTCCCATCTGGAAGGGTGAGAATGGAAGCCGTTATCAAACCTTTCTTCAATTTCTCAAATAATTCCTGACACTCTGCTGTCCAAACAAACGGTACATCCTTGCGGGTCAACTGGGTCATCGGCGCTGAAATCCTTACGAAATCTGAAACGAACCGCCGGTAGTAGTCGGCCAATCAAAGGAAGCGGCGAACCTCTACAACTGAGCTGGGTATCGGCCATGACTCAATAACCATAATCTTCTGGGGATCCACTTCCACTCATCCTCGGGTAATGATGTGACCCAAGTATGAAATGCGATCGAGCCAGAACTCGCATTTACTGAACTTGGCGTATAACCGATGCTCCCTAAGCGTCTGGAGGACGACTCTGAGATGCTGTTCATGCTCTGCTTCACTCTTGCTGTAGACCAGGATGTCATCTAGGAACACGATCACAAATTGATCCAAGTAAGGCATGAAAATACGATTCATGAGGTCCATGAATACGGCCGGCGCATTGGTCGCTCCAAAGGGCATAACAAGGAACTCCCAATGTCCATACCTCGATCTGAATGCTGTCTACGGGATGTCCTGCTCTCTGACTCTGATCTGGTGGTATCCTGATCGCAAGTCGATCTTCGAGAACACTGAAGCCCCTCTGAGCTGATCAAACAAGTCATCTATCCTCGGAAGAGGGTATCTGTTCTTGATTGTCACCGAATTCAAGGTACGATAATCAACACATAGCCTGGACGTACCATCCTTCTTTTTCACAAGAAGCATCGGGGCTCCCCAAGGTAATCCACTTGCACGAATGAATCCCTTGGTCCTCAGTTCTTCAATCATTTTGTATAAAATCTCCAACTCTGAAGGTGCCATCCTGTAGACTCGCTCTGATACTGGTGCTGTCCCGGGAATCAAGTCTATAGTGAACTCAATCTTCCGCTCCGGCGGCATCCCTGGAAGCTCCTCTGGAAAGACATCTGGAAACTCTTCAACTATCCTGGATAACTGTACTGCTGCTACTGCCATCCGCAATGCTGGGGAAGATGGCTATACTGCGCCTCTGGAAAATGAAAACTCTGGCTCGCCGGGGATACTAAATACAACTCTGCCAATATGGCAGTCTATCCTAGCATACTGGTTCCTCAACCAATCCATGCCTAGGACTACATCATAGTCTGCCATAGGAAACTCTATGAATCTAGTGGGGAACTCCCTACCGCTAACTATGATCCGACACGAGAAAAACACTCGATCTACTCCCACAAGGCCATTACCAGTAAGTATATTGAGCCTCACTGATAATGACTCGGGCTCCAATCCTATCTGTGTCGCAAATCGTGCAGACATAAATGAATGCGATGCACCAGAATCAAATAATAAAGACGCTGGAGAGGAGTTGACGAGAATAGTACCTGCCACAACCTCACATGGTGCAACTTATTCTTCTATAGCCATCATCATGGCCTGACCTTGTCCTCTGGCTGCTGGTCCCCTCTGCTGGAAACCTCTCTGCCTATTCTGGGTCTGAGCTTGGGCTTGTGCATACTGCTGGAGGTGTTGTTGCTGGAATGCCTGAGACTGAGGCGGCAAGGGCGTCGAAGACTGATACTGTTGCTGCTGAACTGGTGCTAGGGCCGGTCCTCTCACCGAAGAGCTAAAGGGTTGGATGCTGATGAACCACCCCTATTCGGGCAAGCCCCTATCCTATGATCTACTACTCCACAAGCCAGGCACAATCCCTGCGCCCTGCGACAGTCTGCCACCATATACCCTGGCTTCCTGTAATGAGAATATCCCATCGCGGAAGTCTGCTTCTGCTTCTGCTGCTGCGGGTGCGTTGGGGTCGAATACTGAACCGACGTTATTGAGGCCGCCCGCCTCGGAGTTCCAATGGTCAATCCCCTAACTGTCGGGACTGGAGCTGATGATTGGTGCATCTGACTGTGGGACCGCTTCCTACCTCCGGTCCTATCTACGATCCTCTGGGAGGTGTACTCATGCCTCCTAGCTACTCTCAAGACTGCATCGAACGTCTGGTGCTCGAACTTCTCAACCGCCAATAAGATCTCCAAATACAGCCCCTGCTGGAATCGCTGGGCCCTATCAAACTCGGTCGCCACTAAGGTGGGGGCAAACCTACTGAGTCTAGAAAACTCCGATGCATAACTGTCGACTGTTCTGCCTCCTTGCTTCAAGTTGGTAAATCTGGTCTGCAGGTCGTACCGAGCCACAGCATCAAAATACTTCGTCTGGAATCTCTCTCTAAATACTGCCCAAGCAATGGGTGCCACTAATCCCATGGCTTGTGCCGTCCACCAACTGCGAGCCAAGTCCAATAACTGCAGGCGTACCACCGCCACCTTCTCATTCTCGGGTGTCCTAGCTGCTTCCAGAATCACCTCGGTATCCTGAAGCCATGCATCCGCGGCAATCGCATCCTCGGTGCCGTCGAAAAAAGGAGGGTTCAATCGCTTGAAGCTGTTTGCCGCCTGGTTCCCTGGATGTCCGCCTCGGGTCAAAGCATCTTGAACTGTCTGGTGCAGGGCGTCGCTTCGACGATCCTGGGAAGCTATCAAGGTTCTGATGAGGCCTACTAAGGTACCATCATCTGGCTCTGCGGGCTGGACGGACCGAATTGGTGACTCTCCTCCAGTAGGCACAACTCTGGAGGCTACCCCAGAATGCTGGGCTTGATCTCCGGGTTGCTGCTGATCCACGGGAAGTGCTCCACCTCGTCGATCGGTATGACCAGGTACAGTACCGCTGAAGAAGACGACACAGGGAACAATAAGGAAAGACTAGGACAGATCAATGATATAAGCACAGGATCAGGGCAAGAATCCAGGGATTCAGAGGATACGAACAGAGATCAAGGACGAGTACAGATTGAGACATCTATCTGGTAAACCCTCACATATCTTCATTTACAAGACCTGCATGGGCCACCACTTAAACCATGTCACGCCCCAGAACCAGAATACTGGAGAGCGGGGACAGACATAGCCAGCTACGTATATTGAAATGGAAACTACCTCGATATACGGTCATGGCTGTCTAGATATATGAGGGTTTACTACAAGCCAACAGTCTCTTATGGTCATGAACAAGCCTAATGTCTCAATCACAAGCAAGTAAGTCAGGTCACAAGATGTATGATCATTAAATATACAATAATAAGGCGTCCCAAATATTACATATTCAGTTGATCATGAAGCTAGTCATTACAAAATGTTAGGACTAGCAAGAGTTTAGTCGTACATGATCAACCCTAGGATTTGTTAATCATGTTTACAGCCCGTAGGCAGACAGTAAGTAAAAGTGCATCGAGCTAACAGGTGCTCGTCGGCTAAACGCCTCAAAAGAATAGTTTTACAATGAAGTGGGCAAGACAAAAAGGAAAACCCACTCTTGGCCTGGGTTTCGTCTAGTTGTCACCATTGGACTGGAAGCTTGGTATATCCTCGGGTGCTGCTCCGAAATCTGGCCACACAAAACCAGCTGGGTCAACCCCAGAAAGAGCAAGTGCCACAAGGGGGCCACAAAATAAGAACAAAAGCCAGCAATCAGCACAAGGAAATCTAATATTAAAACTGGAATTTACAAAAACATGGCAGGGTGATATACGACGAGATAACCATGGAACTATTCCGACAGCCAGGTTACAACCCGTAAACCAAACAAGGACTGGGGTTGTAAACCTTTGTCTGAACAGAACTTGGTTTCCCACCATTTATCGGCAAGATAATAATGCAAGAAATCAAGACAGGGAGCAATCTTGTACTGGATCAAGACATGGTTAGACTGGTTATACCTCATTCAATCAATCACGGCCAAGCAGATACTACGGCCTATTACTTTAACTAACTAGGGTTACCACAGGCCTAATTACTAACAATATACAGTGAGATTATTCCACAGCCACAAGCCCTGCAGACCATCCAGGTTACCCAGGTCAAAAATTAGGGGTTGAATTCAGGTGGGTACATCGTCCAGGAAATGCATGTACCCTTAGGTAACTTAGAAGGTGCAACACATGACAGTGTGCTGGAAATGCGCCCTACTCGTCGGCAGGCTACAGATCCCAAGAGCGCCCAGGTAACGGGATTGCCTGTAGCTGTGTCATCTCTTCATGACTACTGTGTTATTCTAGTTATTAACCTTAATCCATTTTAGTAGGTACTCCTGACCGTGGTACTCAGGAGTCCCATCCTAGACATGATGCAAGACAGGACAAGTGGATTTAGCAAGCAAGCAAGAAAGAACTACCCGCGGTGTCAAGGCAGGTCAAGTTAAGTTAGTCGTCGCAACAGCGTTATGTTATCAAGTCATGCTACAAGTCAGGAGTGCGCCGCCACGGGCCACTATCAAGTTATCAAGTCACAAGGATTAAATACAAGTTACAAGTTAAGTGTGCACCCCACTGGGTCACTAGCAAGGAGATCAGAGAATACCAGACGAGCTGCGTACAGGAGTGCGCCAGAGAGCTGTGTACGCACAAGGGTCAAGCCATACTTATTGCACCCCACTATCAAGTTATCAAGTCACAAGGATTAAATACAAGTTACAAGTTAGGTGTGCACCCCACGGCTGTTGGAACATCTCGATGCATCTTATTAGAAACTAAGCTTGTGATAACCCTAGCTAGTTAAAGTATCAAGCCATACTTATTGCTTGGCCGTGATTGATGGATGGAGTTTAGTCTAGTGATGCATAGGCAAGACCAGTACATGGATATCTCGGCACGTTACTGTTATACTTTACTTTATCGATAATTGGTTAGAGACTAAGTTCTGTTCAGGTGAAGGGTTACAACCTTGGTCCTTGTTTGGTTTACGGGTTGTAACTTGGTTATCAGAATAGTCCTTTAGTCATCTTATCGTTTATCACCCTGTTTCCTTTAATTCATGTCTTTCATTACCATTATTCTTTATGTGTTAATATATGGGTTTTAGTTCTTAAGTGAAGCCTCCCTTGTGGCACTTGCTCTTTCTGGGGTCTGACACAGTTGGTTTTATATGGCCAAATTTTGGAGTAGCACCCGAGGATCTTCCAGCCTTCCAGCCAGATGTTGAACACTAGATGCAATCCTGGTAATGAGTGGGTTTTATTTTGCTCTTCCACTCTATTGTAAATTATTCTTTTGAGGCATTTAGCCGCAGAGAAAGTGTTAGCTCGTGTTAAAATTACATTCCTGTCTGCCTAAGGGCTGTAACATGATTGACAAATCCTAGGGTTGATCATATATGACTTAAACTCTTGTCAGTCTTCGCATTTTGTATGACTAGCTTCATGATCATCTATATATGTAATGTATGGGACACCTTACTTTGTATGTCTGATGATCTACAATCTTGTTATATTTACTTGCTTGCTTAAGATTGAGACACTAGGCTTGTACTTGACCATAAGAAACTGTCGGCTTATAGTTAAACCCTCATGCATCTAGACAGCCGGGACCGTATTACGAGGTGGGATTCACTTCTATATACGTAGCTGGCTGTGTCTGTCCCCCGCTCTCCAGTATTCTGGTTCTGAGGCATAACACATGTACCATACCTTATGTGATCTCTTAACACAAGCAAAGCTTTATATTGAGATACAATCCATTTGGCCTGGGCAATGTGGGACTATCTTTCTAGTTTTTAAGGAAAAGCACCAATAATCTTTTACATATCTCTATATATGGGTTGAGCGTTCCCCACAGTAATTGTCCATCATGCATTAGGATAGATGTCTTTACGACTTAAATCTTTCCGCATGGGTTAAATAACAGCATGATACAAGAATGGATTAAGCCTTGAATTATGCACCGTAACTGGAATTCTTTCCATTCACACAATGTCATCATCTGTGTTTCTGGCTGACATTAAAAGCCTTGTGCCAGCCTGGTTTCAGTGAAAGTATATTGGATGTCTACAAGATTATCCTCAAGAGACGGCCTATATCTCTATACATACACTTAGGTGAGTTCTTTTAAAGAGTCTTTGGCATGAAGCATTTTGCTTCTTTACGGTGAGTTCTTATAATTACACTACTATGACATAGCCAGAAGCCGAGACACTGTCTCATGTGGTATCATACCACCTGTAGCATGAGGTGTAGCCTCTTTGTAGTGCCAAACTACCTAGCATGAAGCTTTTTGCTTCTTTACGGTGTTATGCCGCCGTGACATGGCTTATAAAGTCGAGGCACTGCCTCATGTGGTGTCACCCACTATAACATGAGGCCCCGCCTCTTTGTAGTACTGCCTACCACTCTTTATCGTACAATATTAGGCCCTCTTGCCTATGTCCGGTGCTACACCGCTATGACTTGGCCTGAAGCCGAGGTTTTATCCTCACTAGGTACCTCATGTGGTGTCACCCCACTGTAGCATGGAGTACTATGCTCCTTTGTAGTGTTATGCTACCCGTGCTTCCTGTAAAGCACGCAAGACATCCCAGATGTCCGAGAACTTATTAAGGCTTCCACATCATCTTCCTACAGGACTTTGTTCTTTGTAAAGAACAATCAGTAGACAATAGTGGTTCTGGGTCATTTAGACCCATTAGTCAGGACTAGTTTATTTAGAATAGGGATTAGAAAATTACCAAAATAGTTATGGAACTTTGCATGTATTAATTAGTTTTCATGACAAGCATTAGAGGGCTAAGAGGATATTTTGGATTAGCCTAATCCTAGGGATATATGGCCGGCTAAGAGGAGGAAGCCCTCAATTTCCTTTATTTTATTCCATAGACTCTATTCCTTCCCATTTAAGTGTTCTTCCCTATTTAGAACCATTCCTCCACCAATCTCTCTCAAATCTTAATCATTCTCTTATTAACCACTCTCAATCTCTACATTAGAAGAAGCCTAGAAGCTTAGAGACTAGGAGCTGAAGAAGAGGAGTCCATTGCTAGGAGATACATGTCTGGATCATGTCCATTTGGCTTTTCATTGGAAATTCATCTTCCAATAGTATACAGCTCACTTTCCTTGCTAATTAGACTCTATTCGTGTTATCAAACCCCTAGGAATTAACCCATAGACTAGGAATACCCATAGGAAGAGTTTTGAGACTAATGATTCTCTACTTGAAAGTTACAAAGCATTTTTGTGCCATTTTTGGGAAAATTTGAGAATGGTACACCAAGTATTTGCCACTAGGTTTATTAGGTCTAATTAGCATAGATTTGGTCATTTATGTCAAGATTTATGTCCACAAATGGATACATGAGGTCGTGTCATGATACGGTAAGACACGGGGTCAATTTGTGGGGTTTTAGCCTTCGACACTTGTGGTGCACATGTCCAAACACACATGACACTTGACACTAGCTTAGAAATGCACTAATTATACTTGTAGGAGTATTTTAGACTTGCCTACGAAGTTTGGTAGGATTCGAACAAGGTTTAGTAGGGTATCTTGGACGTATCGCAGACTTGTGCACCAAGTATTCGATACATGTCCCCATAGGGGTTTTTTATCCTTTTTGAGTTGACATTTGGGGTGAGTGTCCTAAATACGATATGTGGAGTGGTGTCATGGTTTCTCATGATACGCATGGTTAAAATTAGAGATTCATGTGTCCTTGTGCATTTGTGTGTGTATGGTGTATATATAAAGTGCATAAGTGTGAACGAATAATAGATAAATAATTTGATAATAATAAAGAATAATAGATAATGTAAAGTATATATCTTTATAACTCCCAAAACTTTGATAAAAACTTTTTCCAAGGAAAACAAATAAATTAAATTAAAGTAAATATGATTTTCAAATCATTCTAAAAACTACTCTTTTAGGAATACGGAGAAATAATAAAATATTTTTTTTAAATACTTCCACTACAATTATTGAAAAAATTAAGAAATTTGGGAAGAGGAGTTATAAATCCACCCACCTTAGAAAAATTTCGTCCTCGAAATATCATGGACACGGTTAGGTACGACTAAGAATATAATCAAGAAACAAAATTTCAATCAATATGGCTAAGAACGACAATTGATATATTTAAGAGAATGATATGATTCATGATCAAATTAGTCACGCATAATCATGAATAAAATCAAATAATAAACAAAAGAAAAAATGTTGTTTGGCACGATCAAAATATATTATGATTGAGTCACGATTAAATTTGGTTTAAGGATGATCAATGAAATCAGTTTAACACGAACGATTACTTAGGCATGATCAAAATATAACCAAATTATATGGTCAAGGATCAAATCAATGTCAAATTCTAAGCATGTTTAAGAATAAAATCGAAATAGGATTAGCTAAACGAGAAAATCATTAGTCACGATTAATCGCTATCGGAATTATATAGGCATGATCAACTACCAAATTTTAGCAAAGTCAAAACATGGTTAAAATCACTTAGATATAACTAAGATGCAGTCACGATCTTGGTTAATCATGCAAGTCATCCAGGCATGATGAAAATTTAAAAAGTTGGCACGAACATGATCATGATCAAAATAGTCATGATCATAGTTGGAATAAAATCTAAGCATTTCTAATAATAGAGTTTGAAATATAGGCATGACTATGACTATAGTCAAATAGTTTAGTCACGATCAACGTGTTTATGAACAATAAAATTTAAATTTATTTGGCATGATTAATTATGTAGGCATGATCATAGAATCATAATCTAGATGCGATTATGAATCTAGTGGAACATGGAATTAAAATCTACTAATAAGTTTTAAATGAGGAGGAACTAAATGACGACTCGACGATTAGAAGATAAGAAAGAAAGATAATAAGGGAAGAACTACAAGCCTTTTTTATAATACGATAATAAGAAATAGGTTATCAATTCAGTTTGGAGTGGGAGTACAAGATTTTGCGGATTATAAAAATCAATAGTCATATGCCAATAAAATGTATAGCCTTTATGATATTCGAAAACCGTATGCATATCTGAAATTGTTTTACCGAGAATCCATGCCTCGCTAGTGTACATCTAGCTGCAGTAAACCCTTAGTTTCATGACTCAAATATGATATTGTATCAAATATTCTATTAGCTCTACCAATATTAACATACAACTCGAAGGCCAAATAGGACAACTAGGACATAGTTTTTTTAATAACATTCGATAACTTACACTTACTCAAAATTACTTCAACTTAGGGATCATGCCACGCAAGTGCGCTGCTAGCTGCAGTGAACCCGCAGTCTCAATAACTCAAATAAATGGCAACAGTGCACTGCTGTCTTGCCATCGTAAGTTATCAAAAGTATTCCAACTATATTTCAAAATTTTAAAAGGAGCTTCTATAAATTCAGCAAATTGATCATGATGGAAAAAAATGTAAGTACATGTCCTTGAATGAAAGTATTAGTTTAAAAAATCAAACGATTGGTTAGAAAGGAAATGATCAAAGATAATAGAAATGCAAAGAGAAATATAAAATCTAACACTACACCAAATTGGCAAATTAGAAACGCTAGGTATTTTTTAATCTGAAACAATTATTTTTTGTTCCTAGGTTTTGGAACATATTAAATATGTTCCGGAGCAAAAAAACGTTCCTAATATATTTTATTTTTTAGAAAAAATATTTATTTAGATATGCTATTTTAGTGTTCTTAATATGTTCCAAATTGAGATAATACCATGTGCATATTAAGTAATTACCAAATAAAGCAGACGTCCAAACAAACGAATATTTTTCTCCTATATGTAGAGCAAAACCTAAACGTTCCAAAACCTACCAATCCTTTTTTCCCTCTCTTAAAATTTTCTCCTCCCTCCAGAACATCTAAATCTCCCTCCAAATTAATATTTCACCTCCCTCTATTTTCTTGTTCGATCGCCAGAGGAAGGTTTCAAGACCTTCGAACTTCGAACCCACGTAAGATCTTCGAACCCTCATAAGATCGCCATCAAGGAGGAAAGTTTTGAAGATCGCCATAAGCGTACGATTGCCATCGAGGAAGATTTGCATCTCAGGAGAAAAGGGTTTGAAGGGCTTGCCGTCATCCATCGAGGAAGGTTTATTCTTTCTATTTCCTCTATTTTTTCTTTAATTTTTCGATTTCATCATCTCTCTCTCCATATGTTCATATGCATATTTTTTCCACATATTTAAGTATTGTATTTTTGTTTTCTTATTTCCCCAATTTACACAAGTTACTTTGATTCTCTCTATGTGCACAGATCCTAGAAAATTATACACCAAGAAAAATTTTCTCATAAGCAAAAGGAATAATAACTCCTTATGGATATGGATGTCAATTTTCTTCGAACCCTATGGGATACAATTTATTTTCGGACGGGAGCGAATTTAGGGATTTAAAAATTAGGACCGGGATTGGGATGGGGATTAAACTATCTAACAGTGGAATGCTATAGCTAGAACCCGCATAACAGTAACAGTAGATAAACTGTCTTCAGAGTAAATTATGTTATGCAACTAACCAAGTTGTTTCAGGTTGCATCTAAAGTTTCTTCCTTGCCTACATTTTCCCTCAGCTTTTTGGTGTATTTCACCAAAAACATATCTTCCAGCTTGCTCCTAGGAAGGAGCCCAATGAGAAAATGTCGATATTCATTTTCTTTTAGGCCACTTGCACCATGTCTCCGACTCCCTAGTTAATGCGTCTTACAGGGAAAAGCATATGTTATTCATATATTTCATTATGTTCTATCCTTGAATAATTTGCAAAGGCAGTCTACAAAATCTAAGAAACAAGTTAATGTGCACATGTTACATGAAAGTCTTCTAGTGACATTTTTTTCCATGATACATAGTAGTCAAGAAAATATGACATTAGAGACCATGAAAGTACCTGAAATATGACATTACAGACCAATGGAAGCAACTGATGTAGGTTTGTTTCTTATAGGACCCCTTGCATACATGATTGAAGAGCAAGCATGCCCGTTTCCAAGTGCAAGGACTAGATTTGGTACTAAAACTGGCAAGCAAGGTACATACATCTAACACAACAAAAACAAGGAATTTAAGTAGAAAAAACTACTACAAAGAAATGTTTGAGTAGTAGTACCAATATTTAATGATAAGATGCCATGGGATATTCTAAAACTAGAATGGACCCCCTGCATCCCAATACACCCCCGCCCAGATCGGTAAAATTTGACGGATTATCCTGGAATAAGGATTAATGGACAAGAAGAGTCTTTTTAGTAATTGAGATGATTTTTTCCAGCTCATCTTATGACATGTTGATGGGAAAAATTTTGTATGTGAAGCCTCAAATATAACTCTAGAAGTCTTAATTTTTTTGGTAGTGGGTAGTCTAACTTGTTTGCAAAGAAGATTCTGGGATACACAATTGATAAGTATTTCATGATGTTTTATGGACCTTTTCATTTTGTTTTTAAGAAACCTTATTTTTCCTTTTTGCACCATGTTTTCAGTCTTAAATTAGCCCAAGTTATTGAAACGACGAGTTATTTTCAACTGTATATAATCATTTGTATGAAAAACAACTGTATGTAATCACTATTTTTTTTTGATGAGGAGTATTTTAAACTGTTTTAATTCTTCAAGTAATCTGGAAGAATCAAGATCTTTGAGATAATTTGCAATTTATGTTTTCGGTTACTGTCTGCTCTGATCTCCTCTATATGAAATACCAATTTCTTCTGGATCTCCTCATGTTTTAGTACTTCGGGTTATAATGGGAAGTCCAGATGTCTCACTTTCTTCTACTCTATGTGTCTTTATCTCTGTTATTTCCCCCTTTTTATGTCGCTCATCCAAGCATCCAAGCTTCTCTCTTCAAGTTGGGTCTATGGGGGTTTTTTTTTTTTTGGGGGGGGGGGGGGTGGGTTACCAAAAGGGGAGGCCACATTTATAAGTTAACTCTGTGAACCATTATGTATCTAAAGTCTTTGTGCATTGTTTTCTTAATCCCTCAAGTTTCTCAATATCATCACTTGAAATTTGTGCTTTTAATGTGTTAAGACTCAAGCTGTTTATATTCTTTCACTATCTTTCAGAGATTCATCTAGCTTAGTTGCCGATATCTAATATTCCCACGTTCTTATTCAAGTAATGATAGATTTGTTATTTGACATGCATTTTAATATAGAAGTTTCTAACCCTTCAAGTTTTTATATAAATTTCGTTCTGAGTATGCTTGAGCTGTACAATGATCAATTTACAAATTACTTGAATATAGACATAATTAAACATAAAAGCGGAAGTAATAGTGTTAAGTGTAAACTTGAGCCAGAACCCTGTATATCTATATCACCTAGAAATTATATAATCTACCGGTACAGTTGCTCTTAACCTCTCTACATTACCATTAAAACTAGATGACATCTAATATAATGTAGCTAAGGAACAAATCCCTCTTTGACCTGTATAATTTGGTCTCCAGAAATTGTATCTGTGAAATTGGAATGATGAGGTCCACAGAGCACAAAGTGATTTATATCTCGATACTCTTGACATTAATAATATTTGCTACTGTCAGTGTAACTTCTTATTCATATTACTTCAGCATGTCTAAAGTTTTTCAGAACATGTGTTGTTTTGATTACATAAGATCTTGGGATTATTGACATTTGGATTTGCTCCTACTGCGAGAAATCTTTCATTATCATTTATGATGGTTTCATTTAGATATATTTGTGTCTACTGATCTTTGTCATACGAAATATTGCATATCCTGGTGTGACATATTTTTGTGTTGAGTGCACACAAGAGCACAACCCTGAAACTTACCACATTGTAGCACTAAAATTACCACATGCTCTCTGATACGCACACTCGTGCATACCCCTAGGTAATTCCAGGCACCCTGCTCTGCTGGATACATCTACTCCTATACCTACGGATACTCCTTAACAGAACACCAATATTTTGATCCTGTTACTGCTGTTAAACCCACGAGCACTACTTCCTGCCTACCATCTCCTGCTTAGCAATCTGTACACAAAAGTAATGCATGTTGTTTGATTGCACTTGTGTAGTTCATAATTCATGCTTATTCATCTACCCGATTTGACTTTCCTAAAGACTCCTTGGTATAGGCAAAATCTGTACTCCCTTACCTTGCTGCCTTGCAAACCTGTACATGGGGCAGAATATGGTGTTTTCCCTATCTATTTGTTTAACTACAGTAGTATGTCTAATAATATAATTTTACAACTTAATACCAAATATGTTGCAACTATTTGCAATCTGAATACCCATTGCTGCTCGCTATTTATGGTACACACTCATAGGTAGGTGCACATATATTTACCCCCATAATTGCCCACAATAATTTCCTGCTCAGATCTGAGCATACACTAGTGACATAACCCAGTAACAATCAATATATATTTTTCTTCATCGCATCTGAAAATGAATAACCAAATTTCTAATTATTGGAACATGAAGTTTGGAGTTTAGGATAATGCATAGTGATGCTTGCAAAATACATGAAAAAGCTAAGGTTGAGGAACATACAAAGGTTGAAAAAGCACAAAATCAGAATTGTCTTTTAATCCTATGAGTCCATGCCTTATTTCCATGCAATCTACAAATTTGAATGAGTTGAACTACATATCATCTATGTCAGGATACTTTAATATTGGATAGATCTTTAGGATACTTTAATATTTCATAGATCTTTAGGAGTGTCTGCGATTCATGTAAGGATTTCAGTGAATATTGTCCAGAAATTTGTTCATTCCAGTGAATATTGTCCAGAAATTTGGCAATCGTCAGGTCTTAAATTGATATCCATATATGATAAAAACAAATAATTTAAGTCTTCAAGAACCCATCATTTATTTATTTTAATTGAGATTTGCTTGCATAAATAATTAATCTCTATAATTCTTCAAATAATTTAATTTATTTGACACATGTCATACATCTTGGAGATCCTTAATATAATTTAAATGTATTCCTATGAGTTTATTGAGTATTTACTTTATTTGTTTTTATTTTCTACAGATCTATCTTATAAAAAGAATTTTTTGGTATAGAAAATGCTTTTGGACAAGTCATGGATGAGTAAACGGGCGGGACTTAGAATATATTGAAGGTGTCAAACAATTTGTGAATTTTGTCAAGGAGAATGCTAACGGAGAAGACCGTTTTTTATGCCCATGTGTTTGATGCAGAAACTCGAAGGGACACATAGAGCTTGATTTAATCAGCTTTCATTTGTTGTCAAATGGTATTGATCAGAGCTATGTGCAATGGGATCAACATGGAGAAAAATCGATGGGCCATAAGACTACAACAATACAACTCGACCCAATCAAAGAAGCTTATCAACCTATGATGGAAGAACTTGTTGATGATGTTTTCAATGTGAATAATTGGGGGAATGAACACGAGTTAGAAGACATGAATATTACACCTGAAGGTGGAGTAGGAGGCGATCAAACTATTAGTTCTGAGACCGAGATGAATGAGAGTAGAAAATACAAAAAATACAGGGAGATGGCAACACAACCTCTGTACAATGGTTATCCTAAGGGTAAGACAATGTTGTCTACCTTATCGAGCTACAGAATTTGAAAACACGATACAGTTTGACTTGGAATAGCGTGACTGCTATATTTGATTGGGTAAAGTCTTTATTTGTAGAAAACTGTAATCTTTCCAAAAATTACCCACAAATGAAGAACATGATTAAGGACTTGGGAATGGAATGTGAAACCATACATGCATACAGAAATGGTTGCATCCTATATTGGAAGGAATACAAGCAACATCATATGTGTCCCAAATGTGGAGTCAGCAGGTATAAGCTTGTCTTTGAGCATGATTCTGAGGTAAAAAAAGGTGTCAAAAAAGAGCCAGCAAAATTTATGAAATATTTTCCATTGATTCCAAGGCTAAAGAGATTCTTTAGCATTCCTTGGATCGCAGATGCAATGACTTGGCATAAGAAGGCAAAAACTGATGGAAATCTAATGAGACATCCATGCGACTCAGGTCAATGGGATTCAATTAATGTCAATTGGCCAGATTTTGCTGCTGAGGCTAGAAATTTATGACTTGCAATATCAATTGATGGCTTTAACCCACATGGAACTCAAAGCAGTACTTATAGTTGTTGGCCGGTGATTGTAGCACCTTTAAATCTTCTACCATCTTTGTGCATGAAAAAGGAGTTCTTATTGTTGACTTTATTAATATCAGGGCCCAAAACCAGGCAAACACATCGATGTGTTTCTAGAACCACTTGTAGATGAATTGAAAGAGCTATGGGTAAATGGTATACCAACGTGGGACGCATTTAATAAAACCTCTTTTACAATGAAAGCAATGTTGATATGGGGGGTCCATGATTTACCTGCATATGGAACACTATCTGGCTGCAATATTCATGGCTATAAGGCTTGTCCAGTATGCACCGATGATGTTGACTCTGAGCATCTTGAAGACTCAAATAAAATATGTTATCGAGGCTATCGTCGATTTTTAAGGCCCGACCACAAGTTCAGAAATGATAAAAGATTCAACAAGACTGTAGATCATCGACCAACTCCACGACGATTATCTGGTGACGAAGTAGAACAACGAATTTCTGAAATTCTTAATAGTAATGATAGGCAAGGGGTTAGTAGAGCCACCGACAAAAGAAGAAAGAGTTAGAACATTGGTAAAAAAACACAAGGTTGTTGTAGATGACGATGTCAATATGGATGTTAATTCCACTATTGCACCTCCATGGTCGAGAAGGTCAATTTTGTTTGATTTGCCATACTGGAAGTTCCTTGAGGTTTGTCATAACATCAACGTCATGCATACGGAAAAGAATGTCACTAATCACTTATTAAGCATGTTGATGAATGTCACCAGAAAAACAAAAGATGGGTTGAAGGCACGAAAAGATTTGAAGAAACTGGGCATCAATAAGAAATTGTGGTTAGTAGAAGAAAAAGACACCGAAAAAACATCAATGCCAAAGGCGTCATACGCCTTAACTAAGGAGGAGAAGGAAGAACTTTGTCGTTGCTTGAAAGATTTAAAATTACCTACGAGATTTTCCTCCAACTTAAGTAATTTGGTGACTATCCAACCTCCAGAACTAAGGGGGCTTAAATCACATGACTATCACGTGATTATGCAACACTTGCTTCCAGTTTTGCTTAAACATGCTTTTAAAATGGAGAAGGACTTGAGAATTGCTATTCATAGAATCAGTTTATTCGTTAATATCTTTTGTGCTAAAATGGTAAATAAGGAGGAACTCCGTAAAGCAAAGAGGGCATTGGTGGAAGCAATGTGTATTCTTGAAAAGGAACTTCCTCCCTCCTTTTTTGTCATAAGTGTGTATTGTATGATTCATTTGGCATATGAGGCTTTGGCATATGGCCCTGTTAGATTCATATGGATGTACCCATTTGAAAGGTATACTATCTTACTTTTTTAAGAAAATATGTTTTGCATTTAATGTAATTTTATTTATTCTATTTAATATAACTTTTTAATTATGTCATGGCAGATTAATGAAGCGGTATAAATGAGCACAAAGCTTGATATTTAACTATGTTTATTTTGTACGACTGTATTCTTACTGTTTTTATTAATAATGTGTATGCCTAATCATAAACCCTACTTTTCACCTTAAATGGAATATAACTCTCTCCTATCTTATTTCCACCTATAAAATGAATATATCAAACTATAAAATGACTATATCAAACTATAAAATGAATGTGCCAAAGTGAATCGCTCTTCCATTTTTAGTATCTAGGTTGCACGGGAACATACAACCCTCCAAAGAACTCTCCATGTCCAAATCCATATCTGTGTCTGATATGTATCAGACAAGATACATTCTCAACACGGATGTCAGTCCTGGTCCACCTACGAATAGGATCCAAGCTTCCAAAGGGTCCTGAAACATGATAGAGTGATTGGGACTGGCTGTGCTTATGTCAAACATAAATCGTTCGAGGAACAATAAAATCTAACAAATATAACCCAAGTGACCACACATAAGAAGTATAGGCAGTACCAAAATCAAAACGAAACCAAAAGAAAAGAAAAAAAATTGGGACCTCTAAGACAGGCTATTGAAAAGCAACTAACATGAAACCCACCCCAACCACCACAAGTTCAATATTTGAAGGAGGATGACCAGTACATCATCTTCAAATGTACCAAACACCAAGAGAAGTTAATACTTAATATGTGAGAAGGAACATATTGGCTCCTGACACCAGATACATATACTAAGATCTGAGACTCAATCGTGACCAAACCCAAAGGACACCCAACTTGGTCCTAGTCCCAACTGATGCAATATATACCTGTCAAAATTTAGACCTGTGGTTTATCCTGATACTTTTGGCTACTCTCGGACGCCACCGACATGCTATCTATGCTATCAGGTAGTAATTAATATCTTGGAAGTGTGACCATCCATTCATCCTCGTTTTGACTATAAAGTTTGAGTATGCATATTAAACAACATGTTTTTTGAATTTAAGCATTATATGTGCAATAATTAGCTAATATTGACAACAAGATTGATTCTGCTACAATTTTAAGCTACTGGTTTGCTGGACATAAATACATGATACATCTAGGACTGAGCTAATATTGACAACAAGATTGATTCTGCTACACTCTCCCTACGACTTAGGCACATTTTATTATCTTATTATTTTATGTAAGCCAATAATCATTTCATTTTTTGTTGATACTGAAGGTTTTCTTGATAAGCACAATGTCAGAACATATGGACAGCAACTTCACTCAAGAAAATCTAGTATCACAAGATAGCAACAAACCTCGAAAGAAAATTAACTTCAACCGACATGGAAAAGCAGTTGGAAAGAGAGCGCCTCACTTTACGCACCGTGTTGGCGAGATTGTGAAGTCACATGCGTCCATCAAGTATACTGACTGGAGGTTGGTTCCTGATCACCAGAAGCATGAAATTTGGAATGGCATATTGGTGAGATAGACATTTTCTACATTTCTTCATTAAATTTTATGGGGTTTTTTATTTAGAAAATAGTACACTAATATATGTTTTATTCCTCTTAACATATGTTTATTGCAGAAAGAATTTGAAGTACCAACCTACATCAAAAGACATCTTCAGGGTTCAATGGCGAGTGTGTTTAGGAAGCATAAAAATACTTTGCGGAAGAATTTTTTAGACAAGTATCCAAATATAGAGGCACAAAAATTGAATATTCCTCCTAGAACAAAAAAGTGGATTGTGAGCAATTCTGTGAAAATGAGTGTGGGGAAAAACCAAAAGAACTTAGAGTGAAAAATGCTGAAAACAAGAAGCGTAGTAGATGTGGCCATACTGGAGGATGTAAGAGTGTTGCAATAGTTGAGAAGGAAATGGTATATATTCTGGTGCACCTTTGTTATAGTTCAATGGTTAAAATGATATAATAATAACCATTTATGGTACAAATTCAAAAACAAGCAGATCCTACTATTCCAATTTCACGAACTGCAGTATGCATAGAAACTCATACTATAAAGGATAAAAGCATATTGTCGAGCGCTGTGGAGCTGATGGTGAGATAAATGACATTAGTAAAGTTTAATGCATATACATAAATATTTTTGTATTTATTTAGTTATGTTCAACATCACATTTCAGTAGAAAATTAAGGAAAAGGTCGAATAAGCTAAAAATAATAAAAACAATAGCGACATTCACCCGTTGTCAATTGATTCTGAACCTTTGACTCAAGTTGTAGGTAATAACTCAAATGAAAGTCTTCCGGGTGTTGGTAGCCATGTCTCTAGGAGACAGTATGAGGATTGTCTTCCTTGCCATATAATGCTATTGAATGAACGAGCAGAAAGGAAGATTACAGAGAAGAATTTTGAAAGGTTGGAGTCAAAAGTTGATTTATGTTTGAACATGTGTTCGGTGAGTACCTAACATTACTTTATCAAAGCCCTAAAATATAAACTTGATTGTGTAAAATCATATTTGTGCATTAATTAATTGTTGTTATGTACACTAGAAAAACTTTTCACAAACAGAAGCAGAAGCATTTGTTGGGTCTTCGCCGCCTGCAATGATGATGAACATGAATCTAACAAGAAAAAGACATTCCTTAGCTGAAGGAGGCTCGATGACATCTGCACACAATGCTGTTGAAATGGCAGACAATGAGCCTACTGAAGTGTCATGCAATCAACCTACTGAAGTGGCATGCAATCAACCTACTAAAGTGGCATGCAATCAACCTACTAAAGTGGCATGCAATCAACCTACCGAAGTTGCAAGATTGTGCGAGCTGCTTGACTGGGATAGAAACTGTCTTGCAATTGTGAAGGAGGTAGTAGATCCAATCCATCGGGGTATATGTCATGGCTATGTCTTGGAACCTGATGAATTAAAGGTAAGCATGTTTACACGAAAGATGTTCTCTGCAAAGATTTACAAGGCTGATAATAATCCAAAATCGAAAAAAATTGGAGAAGTTGCCCTCGGCGATTTGCTTGTGTGGAACAAGTCCTTCATCAAATACATGGAGCCATAGTAAGTCCTATTTTCTCTTTATTATAATTCTGCTAGTACAATAATCCGCTTCATTCTTTAATTACTGCGATATAATTTGATTAGTCCTTGACATACTTGTCTTAGCTCTATAAATTTTATTCAATTATTTTCTTTTGTTCTGAATAAGTTCATGAGAAAACTTTTCACTGAAGATTTGCCTCGACTTTTTGTGCGCACAAAGGAAGATTGTTGTTGATTTTTAGAAAGGCAAGCATTAGGCCATGTTTCAAATAATTTCAAATGGATTCAACTGAAGGAAACAAATATTTTTTGAGGAGCTGTTAGTAACTATAGTTGATGCTCGAAAACTTGCTTGTTATTTTTGGTATATGTTCTACTTTTGTTTACTTGAGCATTGAAGTCAAATTTTTGTAAAGTTATAAAACTACTTGTAGTTTTCTTTTCCTATCATAATAGTGTATGAGGTAGTGTCCCTGTTTTGCTCTTCCTCGTTTTGGCATCCTGTAAAACCCTTAAATTTCTACTATTTTTTTATTTTGTATGGATTTAAAATTTTTGGTACTGTATGTCACGTAGTCGTATTGTACGTCGTATGCGAAATTTTCGTTTGCTCGACGAGAACGAATATGTGCGAGCGTACATATTTTATAAAAATATTTTCTTTTCTATTTTAATATACACTTTCAAAATTATATAATTATTATTCTTGCTATAAAAATCCTTTTGTTTCTAAAAATATTATTAATAATAAATAATATTTTGTATACTAGAAAAGCCTAATTATGTAAAGGATATTTGTTGCATACAAATATTTCGTTATTTATTTATTGGTCTATTTTAAATAAAAGTATAATTTTCGAAATTTATTAATAGTAATATTTTACTGTTCAAAAAGATATTTAAAAATATTTATTATTTTCGAAATTAATTATTATAGTATTTTTTTTGACAACATATTTTTGAAATATTTGTGAAAATTTAAATTTTGATTTGATCCCATGGATACATTTAAATAGATCTAATTAGTATCCATATTTGAAATTTGATTTATCCTATTGATTTTAAACTAAAAAATTAATTTGATTTAAATTGATTTAATTGGATTTGGATTGGATTGGATTGGATTTGATTGATTGATTTAATTTAAATAGATGATTTATTTAATTTGGGTTTAAACAATCCTAATCATTATCTAATTGGGAATTCCCACATCCTATATAAATAGGCAGGTACTCCTCCAATTCATTATTCATCCTCAATAATTTTTTTTCACAAATATACGTGCCTCGTGTCGGTATTCCATCCATCATCGTGTCAGTCGTGACGGCCTCGGGTCCGACCCCGGGTGACTCTCTTATTCCAATTCTTGTACATTTACATTTAATTTTCTCGTGTCGGACACACCCAGACACCAATGAATTTCCAAATCTAAACCTAAACCAAACTCCCCGTCTTCCTCGGCTTGTGCCTTGACCTTGGCTCAGCGTCATCACCACCAAACGCCGTCACCCCGCCATCTTCCCGGCTAACCCCCACCATTGCCTAACCCCGTAACCACCTCGCCACCACCACGACCGAGCCCCGACCAAACCAACACCATCCCTGTCACCAATCAGCAGTCGCACCATCACCGACCCACCGTCAGCACCTCCGTCCACCTACACCAGAACCACACACCCAGTCCACCACCACCAAAAACCGGCTACCCGTCGGAAAACCCAAAATTTCCTAAAAACAAACAAACAAACTAACAGCCTCATCCGCACCACCGGCCGACCCCGGCCAAGCCGGCCACAGCCACCACCGTCCCAAGAAAAGCAATAAAGATAATAAATCAAACACCCCACCACCACTTACCTCCGGCTACCGCCGAGCCCCGTCGACGACCTTCGACCCACGCCGTGCCTTCTGCACGGCCTTCGGATCTGGCGCCACCAGATCCGTACAGCGTTGCCTGGCTTGGCGAGCCATCCCCGTCGAACCGCCGTGTGCGCGCTCCCGTCCGTAGCCGCGTCTCCCCCACTTCTCTCCGCCAGATCCGCACCCGACCGTCCATCCAGCGTCGCCAACCGCCGGCGGCTCCCCAAACCCTCTCCCGAGCCACCGAGCCTCCGTACAGCCCTCCGCCGTCACCTCCATGACTTCATCTTCCCCGGGGCATCGTCGAACTCTCCCGACCGACGACTCCCCCGCAACTCTGCCCAGCCCTTCCTCACCGTCCACCGCCGTGGGAACTGTGGCGGGATCTCGCGCCGCCGCGTCCCTTCCACCCCGATCTCACCGCCGCCTCCGAACTCCGCTTCCTCCAACCATCCGCCGGACCACCGACCCTTCGCGCAGTGCCCCCGCACCGCTGACCTCCCGCTCCTTCATCCTCTTTCCCGACATCCTCTCCCTCACCCCTCGAAACCCTCTCTCCGCTTTCCCTCTCTCTCCTTCCAAAAAAAGAAATGAATGAGGAACAGTTGTTTCTCGTGTTTTAATGTTTTATTTTATTGTTCTGTTGTTTGATTGTTTCTCATTATGTTATTGGCTGATTTGTGGCTTTTGTTGTTGTTACTATTATTTTTACTTTTTTTGTTTCCTATTTCTCTTTTAAAGGCTGAGCACCTCTCTCGTGAAAACGAGAAGGACAGGCCAGCCACTATATTCAACATTATATTTTTTCATTGTGTTGTTTTTTGTTGTTAGTTTTACTGGTTACTGGATTATTATTATTATTATTATTATTATTATTATTATTATTATTATTATTATTATTATCTTTTTTGTTGTTGTTATTATTAGTACTTATCATTGTTATCCTTACTATTTAAAGTACTGTTGTAAACATTACATATATAAAAATCTATTTATATTTATATTTTATATTAAGTTATTTGTATTTTAATATACTAGATATAAATTACTAAGGAGCCTTGTTAATATTATCGTGTTTTCCTTTTATGGTTATTATCATTTTGTACCTACTAGTAGTGGATTAAAAATAGATTAGATATAGATATTATAAATACTTTCTAAAAAGTTATATCATGGATTTTGTCTAAGTCGATTTCAAATTTGGTTCTTAAAATATGTCATGATATTTAAACTAATATAGTTTTCCACCTTAAAGATTTTTATTTTGACAAACCTATAATATTTTTGCCTAAAGCTGATTTTCATTTTACAAGTAATTTCCTTCTAAAAACTATTTATAAGCTAATTAAAATATTTTCAAAAAAATTGTATATATAGATTCTAAATTCCTTTGACCATCATCCGTCTTTGCTAATCGTATCTTCCTACCATCTTCCAAAACTGGACTACCATATGTCCACCCTAGCTAAGTTGACCGTCCTGGACCCAATGGAACTAACCGTGTCACTACCCGAGGTCATCTTGTATAATTGTTGCACCAAAGTTGCAGATCGTGCTACATTGATCATCGCAGCACACCAGGCACCCTATCAGGCAAGACACCTTGCCATTCGCTGTTTAATTATTCTAGCTCATATTTCATGCATTATTTATTTTCTTTATGCAAAATAAACTGTGATACATGGCATAACTTTTAGAACTTACTGTTCATTATATTTTCTGCTGTGTATTATTTTTTATAAATTAAACCTAGATTTAAGGGACCACCTTGTGTGTTGCATTCATTGGCCTTGATACGTTGTAAAACACGAAGTTGTGTGTCTCATGTAGAACACGGAAGTGCGTGATTGGCTGGCCACCAGTACGTACAAGTCGTACGATAGGAATAATCGTTAATAGAGGTTGCATGCTAGTTTGACTTAGCGGTTATAGTGGTTTGTGTTGTGGATACAACACAGTAGGGATTAGACGGGGAGGACAATTCCTTAGCATATGGGCTTCGATGCACTTCCCTTGTGACCCGGACTCTCCGCTGGAGATACGGAGTTGATGACCCATGCTCTTCCTGCTGGGGCCTCTGGTGCCCAAGGGGGACTACGCCGATCCTATTCAGCCAGGGCCCATGCGTAGGAAGGATTGTTCTTAACTACATATCACTTAGAATGGTAGGCTACCCTATCCGTTAGGTACGAGTACTTTTGGTTTGGGTACTTGTATCTGACCGTGGCTTAGAACAATAACTTGTCGCGGATTAGTTCGTCACATCTTGTCCTTGTTTGGTTGTAGGTGTGACTTACTACTTCGATGAGAAGGTATTGAACCTTGTTGGGGTTCGGATACCATATTGGATTCATAGCATGGGAAGATACGTTACCGTGAATTAGTTTACCATCTCCTGTCCTTGTTTGGTTGGGGGGATGGTACGCTCGTTCAGTAGGTGCGTATTGGAACATGTTATAATTCGATTTACTTATTTATTTGAGCAATATTTATTCAGTTTATATGGCATGCTATTATGTGTCTTGTTACGTCCCTCTGAAGACCTGGTTGTCTTGCCAGGTGTGTGCTATTGTCTTTCGCAGGTGCTCTAGCTCTAGCCGTGCTCATCGCTATTTCTTCGAGGATGATTGTATTTCGATCGTCTTCGCTTCGCTCGCCACTCATTTCATTTTCTATGTACTTTTCCTTATTTTGTTGTTAGTGGATTTGTCTCCGCCCAACATGTTGTATCAAGACAAATTTATTCTCATTATATGATCTTTTATTCATTTATTCTGTGTGGATGAGATTAGTTATGGTTCTACTGCATTTTATAGCTTATATATTTATACGAGGCTTCCATATATTGGAGTATACTTCGTATGAATACAGCTGGCATGTCTACGTTCCTACTCCTACGTATTTTGGGACTGGGGCATTATATATTTTTATGGTGGCCCATGCAGGTCAAGATAAATTGTTTGGTTACTTTACCGTACCAAGCAAGCCTGCGTATAGGATTAGAAGTTTAGGATCTCATCCACATACTTGACCTCTTTCCTTAATTTTATCTACCGTTTGACTCATCAATTACATCTTGCTTGCTTCCTTCCATCCCTATTCTTATCTTCCCTTCGTGCTTGCTAGAGATTGACCCTACTAGTTAGTTGTCCCAAAACACCATTAGTTTAATTCTTTAAGTTGGGTAGAATACCTTATGACCTAGCAACCCCTTCGACCTAGTGACCTATATTAGCAAGCTTATTTAGATCCTAGAATCTAGAGGACCTAACCCGTCTAGCCAACCAAGGACTCAGACAAAAAGACTATAGGACGACTGTATGCCCTAGAATCATTCTACCTTCTTAAATCTTAATCTCTCGTGCCTATGTATTTACCATTTGACTAAATGACGCTAATGTAGCCTAGTTTTTGCAAGCTTATCTTTTATCGAGCTTGTTCAAGACATATGTTATTGGAAGAGCTCCCACTAACACATTGTCTAATCAGAACCAGTGCATGATGGTCTGATCAACCGAGTGCACTTTGGTTCGCTTTTGTCTATTATTCTACGTGGATGGGGACATAGTTAAACTTGTCCTCTAGAGTCCCATCCACGACTGCCTTGACAAATCCTTTGAAATTATTCAATCGTCATTGAATCACGTATTTCGTATTCGATAACGCCTCCTTCGAACTCTAGATTGCTTTCGCCTTCACCTGTTTAAGAGGGACGAATGCGCTGTACTTGAAGTTCCCCTAGCTATCCTATCTCTTGTGACCATTAACACTCAATGTGCCTATATCTTTGCCTTAACTACTCGTCCTTTCCCTCGACCCTAAATCCACAATATTGACTTTCTAATCACTTGAATTTAAGAAGTGATTACAATCATCTCTTAATCATATCCTCAACCTAGACTACGACCATGTAAACTTCTTTAAACCCTTCTATCTACCATTGTGCCTTCTTCCCCCTTGCGTCCTCTCACCCCCTATAAATCCTCAATTTCGAGGACGAAATTCTTTTAAGTTTGGCATTCTGTAAAACCCTTAAATCTCTACTTTTTTTATTTTGTATGGATTTAAAATTTTTGGTACTGTATGTCACGTAGTCGTATTGTACGTCGTATGCGAAATTTTCGTTTGCTCGACGAGTACGAATATGTGCGAGCGTACATATTTTATAAAAATATTTTCTTTTCTATTTTAATATACACTTTCAAAGTTATAAAATTATTATTCTTGCTATAAAAAGCCTTTTGTTTCTAAAAATATTATTAATAATAACTAATATTTTGTATACTAGAAAAGCCTAATTATGTAAAGGATATTTGTTGCATACAAATATTTCGTTATTTATTTATTGGTCTATTTTAAATAAAAGTATAATTTTCGAAATTTATTAATAGTAATATTTTACTGTTCAAAAAGATATTTAAAAATATTTATTATTTTCGAAATTAATTATTATAGTATTTTTTTGACAACATATTTTTGAAATATTTGTGACAATTTAAATTTTGATTTGATCCCATGGATACATTTAAATAGATCTAATTAGTATCCATATTTGGAATTTGATTTATCCTATTGATTTTAAACTAAAAATTTAATTTGATTTAAATTGATTTAATTGGATTTGGATTGGATTGGATTTGATTGATTGATTTAATTTAAATAGATGATTTATTTAATTTGGGTTTAAACAATCCTAATCATTATCTAATTGGGAATTCCCACATCCTATATAAATAGGCAGGTACTCCTCCAATTCATTATTCATCCACAACAATTTTTCTCCACAAATATACGTGCCTCGTATCGGTGTTCCATCCATCCTCGTGTCAGCCGTGACGGCCTCGGGTCCGACCCCGGGTGACTCTCTTATTCCAATTCTTGTACATTTACATTTAATTTTCTCGTGTCGGACATACCCCGACACCAATGAATTTCCAAATCTAAACCTAAACCAAACTCCCCGTCTTCCTCGGCCTGTGCCTTGACCTTGGCTCAGCGTCATCACCACCAAACGCCGTCACCCCGCCATCTTCCCGGCTAACCTCCACCATTGCCTAACCCCGTAACCACCTCGCCACCACCACGACCGAGCCTCGACCAAACCAACACCATCCATGTCACCAATCAGCAGCCGCACCATCACCGACCTACCGTCAGCACCTCCGTCCACCTACACCAGAACCACACACCCAGACCACCACCACCAAAAACCAGCTACCCGTCGGAAATCCCAAAATTTCCCAAAAACAAACAAACAAACTAACCGCCACATCCGCACCACCGGCCGACCCCGGCCAAGCCGGCCACAGCCACCACCGTCCCAAGAAAAGCAATAAAGATAATAAATCAAACACCCCACCACCACTTACCTCCAGCCACCGCCGAGCCCCTTCGACGACCTTCGACCCACGCCGCGCCTTCTGCACGGCCTTCGGATCTGGCGCCTCCAGATCCGTACAGCGTTGCCTGGCTTGGCGAGCCATCCCCGTCGAACCGTCGTGTGCGCGCTCCCGCCCGTAGCCGCGTCTCCCCCACTTCTCTCCGCCAGATCCGCACCCGACCGCCCGTCCAGCGTCGCCAACCGCCGGCGGCTCCCCAAACCCTCTCCCGAGCCACCGAGCCTCCGCACAGCCCTCCGTCGTCTCCTCCGTGACTTCATCTTCCCCGGTGCGTCATCGAACTCTTCCGACCGACGACTACCCCGCAACTCTGCCCAGCCCTTCCTCGTCGTCCACCGCCGTGGGAACTGTGGCGTGATCTCGCGCCGCCGTGTCCCTTCCACCCCAATCTCACCGCCGCCTCCGAACTCCGCTTCCTCCAACCATCCGCCGGACCACCGACCCTCCGCGCAGTGCCCCTACACCGCTGACCTCCCGCTCCTTCATCCTCTTTCCCGACATCCTCTCCCTCACCCCTCGAAACCCTCTCTCCGCTTTCCCTCTCTCTCCTTCCAAAAAAAGAAATGAATGAGGAACAGTTGTTTCTCGTGTTTTAATGTTTTATTTTTATTGTTCTGTTGTTTGATTGTTTCTCATTATGTTATTGGCTGATTTGTGGCTTTTGTTGTTGTTACTATTATTTTTACTTTTTTTTGTTTCCTCTTTCTCTTTTAAAGGCTGAGCACCTCTCTCGTGAAAACGAGAAGGACAGGCCAGCCACTATATTCAACATTATATTTTTTCATTGTGTTGTTTTTTGTTGTTAGTTTTACTGGTTACTGGATTATTATTATCATTATTATTATTATTATTATTATTATTATTATTATTATTATTATTATTATTTTCTTTTTTGTTGTTGTTATTATTAGTACTAATCATTGTTATCCTTACTATTTAAAGTACTGTTGTAAACATTACATATATAAAAATCTATTTATATTTATATTTTATATTAAGTTATTTGTATTTTAATATACTAGATATAAATTACTAAGGAGCCTTGTTAATATTATCGTGTTTTCCTTTTATGGTTATTATCATTTTGTACCTACTAGTAGTGGATTAAAAATAGATTAGATATAGATATTATAAATACTTTCTAAAAAGTTATATCATGGATTTTGTCTAAGTCGATTTCAAATTTGGTTCTTAAAATATGTCATGATATTTAAACTAATATAGTTTTCCACCTTAAAGATTATTATTTTGACAAACCTATAATATTTTTGCCTAAAGCTGATTTTCATTTTACAAGTAATTTCTTTCTAAAAACTATTTATAAGCTAATTAAAATATTTTCAAAAAAATTGTATATAGATTATAAATTCCTTTGACCATCATCCGTCTTTGCTAATCGTATCTTCCTACCCTCTTCCAAAACTGGACTACCATATGTCCACCCTAGCTAAGTTGACCGCCCTGGACCCAATGGAACTAACCGTGTCACTACCCGAGGTCATCTTGTATAATTGTTGCACCAAAGTTGCAGATCGTGCCACATTGATCATCGCAGCACACCAGGCGCCCTATCAGGCAAGACACCTTGCCATTCGCTGTTTAATTATTCTAGCTCATATTTCATGCATTATTTATTTTCTTTATGCAAAATAAACTGTGATACATGGCATAACTGTTAGAACTTACTGTTCATTATATTTTCTGCTGTGTATTATTTTTTATAAATTAAACCTAGATTTAAGGGACCACCTTGTGTGTTGCATTCATTGGCCTTGACGTGTTGTAAAACACGAAGTTGTGTGTCGCATGTAGAACACGGAAGTGCATGATTGGCTGGCCACCAGTACGTACAAGCCGTGCGATAGGAATAACCGCTAATAGAGGTTGCATGCTTGTTTGACTTAGCGGTTATAGTGGTTTGTGTTGTGGATACAACACAGTAGGCATTGGGTGGAGAGGACAATTCCTTAGCATATGGGCTTCGATGCACTTCCCTTGTGACCCGGACTCTCCGCTGGAGATACGGGGTTGATGACCCATGCTCTTCCTGCTGGGGCCTCTGGTGCCCAAGGGGGACTACGCCGATCCTATTCAGCCAGGGCCCATGCGTAGGAAGGATTGTTCTTAACTACATATCACTTAGAATGGTAGGCTACCCTATCCGTTAGGTACGAGTACTTTTGGTTTGGGTACTTGTATCTGACCGTGGCTTGGAACAATAACTTGTCGCGGATTAGTTCGTCACATCTTGTCCTTGTTTGGTTGTAGGTATGACTTACTACTTCGATGAGAAGGTATTGAACCTTGTTGAGGTCCGGATACCATATTGGATTCATAGCATGGTAAGATACGTTACCATGAATTAGTTTACCATCTCATGTCCTTGTTTGGTTGGGGGGATGGTACGCTCGTTCAGTAGGTGCATATTGGAACATGTTATAATTCGATTTACTTATTTATTTGAGCAATATTTATTCAGTTTATATGGCATACTATTATGTGTCTTGTTACGTCCCTCTGAGGACCTGGTTGTCTTGCCAGGTGTGTGCTATTGTCTTTCGCAGGTGCTCTAGCTCTAGCCGTGCTCATCGCTATTTCTACGAGGATGATTGCATTTGGATCGTCTTCGCTTCACTCGCCACTCATTTCATTTTCTATGTACTTTTCCTTATTTTGTTGGTAGTGGATTTGTCTCCGCCCAACATATTGTATCAAGACAAATTTATTCTCATTATATGATCTTTTATTCATTTATTCTGTGTGGATGAGATTAGTTATGGTTCTACTGCATTTTACAGTTTATGTATTTATACGAGGCTTCCATATATTGGAGTATACTTCGTATGAATACAGCTGGCATGTCTACGTTCCTAGTCCTACATATTTTGGGACTGGGGCGTTACATATTCAATGTGGCTTTTCTCTTGTGTCTGTTTGACTGCCTCTATTAGGTACACTGTAAGCCAAGAAGCTTCTTGAACCTAGTAATGTGATGTACAATGGATCAAATGTTCAAATTGCTCAAATGTTCACTCATTGATTTATGTTTAAGCTATTACTTATTTTTGTATGATTTAGAATAGTAAAAAAAGTTAATAGATGAAAGTAAAATATGGTGTGCCTATATTATTTATACGATCATTTAATGTATTCAGTTTAAAAACTATTAGTTTTAATTGTGGTTCCAACTAAAAATTGGAATCCAAAAATAAAATTAACAAATAAATAGGTACGCTTACAAAATGTTGCAAAATTTGCCACAAGAATAATGAAAAAGTGTTACAATTTATATTTAGAAACGAGCTGAACGTGTTCCAAATTGATATTTAGAAACATTTCAAAGATGTTTCAAAAATAAATTAGAAACACATCACATATGTTCCAAAATCTATATTTGGAATGCTGTATAACTGTTCCAAACCAAATTTAGGAACGTAGTCTAACTGTTCCAAATATTACAACGCCACTTTTAGGAACGTTTATGATATGTTCCTAAAAATATTAGGAACATACAAAAATTGTTCCTAAAGGCCTTTTTTGGTGTAGTGTATAATTTTTGTTTCTCTAATATTCAAGAATTGAGGAAAAACATATATGTCTTGAATTTCAACAAAACTGACTCGAAAGTGGATAATGGACTCAAGTTAGGATCTATACTCAATGGATTGGAAATAAAATATTGATAAAAATAATTACCTATGGGCAATTAAGCAATAATAATTTTACGATGATGAGGTTTAGAGGGGAGAAAATAAAATTACACAAATGATCAATATTTGGAATTGAATCCTAGAAAATCCTAACTTACCAGATGAATAGTCTACCCACCTTTGATTAGGGTCATTCTATCAGACACAATCAAATAGGGTATCACCAACTTAACATATATCACTACCTTAATCATATGGCCTATGTAGCAACCTTAAATTGCCCAACAGTCAATTTGAATAAGGGACTCATATTCTTAGTCATCCTCATAAATCCTAATTGTGAATAAATATTTTCTAGTCTCATGCTCGCAATAGTACGATTAGTTTAAGTACTATCACGAGTTTGCATGATTTACGAAAATAGACCTGCATGGGCCACCAAAAAACTTGTCACGAACCGTACCCACTTTTTAGGATATGAGTACGCGTCCAAGCCAGCCTACATTGCAATATCGGCAATAGAACGTTGTCTAGCCACAATGCTCAAAATCACACAAGATAAAAACTTTATTTGCTCATTCATAAAACAAAATTAAGTTACAACATTCCAAGGTTTATATTTAACTAATTACAACATCTCATCAATTCTAATACAACAAAATATGAACTAACTAATCTCTAGGTTGACCTCATCACATACCAATATCTTCCAATGATCCAATGCATAATATAGCAGGCGACTAATCTGAAAAATAAGGTTTCCAGTCAGGAATGGAACGAGTACATTCTAATAGCAGTTTTAATGATTGACAAAGTCTATAAAACTGTAAATGATAATGAAATACATGATGGGTGTATAAATAGGGAATCATGGTATAAACATATGAGTAAAAGCAGGAGATCATGGCAATAAAGACAAGAACGTAACTGTAATAAACGACTGAAACAAAAACTATAAATATAGCATGACTACATTTAACAAGTGAGTTGAAATACACTATCTACATATAAACGGCTAAGAGGTAAATGAACTAAAGCAATGTGATGTGAGTCTGGACAGTACAATATAAGTCAAGTGTGAATCCAGTATAAGACACTAACAAGTGTGTTATGAAATACTGCTTTTGACATGTAAACGGCTAGGGGTAAATACGGCTCATTGCACGTTTGGCAAGTGTACGACTGCTATCATTCCAGATTAGACCAGTAGGGGTGCTTCCAGTATATTTGGGAATATTTACATGTCTACTCGAGTATTTTCATGCCCCGATATGTACAAGTGAATCCATAACATGACACGTAAAACGAGTACAAGTCCAGCCAGAACAATATGATGCCAGTAGGCGATTCAGTAGGGTGATTTTAGTGAGTGATTCCAGAAATATAGGCCAAACAAGTATTATATGTGTGTCTCATGCAATAGATCCAGAAATATCAATCTGTGATGTACCAGAGAACCAAATAGAACTGTACTAGAACTGAAATACAGTAATCATTAAATAAATAAAAGAACTATCAGAGAATGTACTCGCCTGCGGTCCTGAGCAATAAATGAGGATCGATGCCCAAAGTGGTGTCACAGAAACCTATATGAGATATACAGAGCTATTTGATGTTCTAGAGTAAGCAATGAATGTAAATGTGTTATTTACATGTTGCTAGGCCATTTTTAGGTCAGAGAAGTCAAACTAGGTCAAACTCGGTCAACAGGTCAAAACCTTATTAAACTAGGTCGTTACCTTGTCATATCAAGGTAATCTAACCTATACTAGACAATACTAGCCCATACTCCTATGTATCTATCCGATACTATACATGTATAGGCATAAAGACGCATTACCAAAGCTATTTAGGTAATTGCCTATATGATACAGGTACCCATACACCCCATGTGCCATGGTACACTATCCACATATGTGGGTTCATTTAGAGTACTGTAATTTCCTTGCTACTTGCTTCATGTTATGGTCTATTCTTCTTCTAATGCCTGCATACCTTAAATCCTTCCCAAGCCTATACTAGAATCTTCCCAATTGCCAAATCCCTATAGCAAGTTGCTATCAAGCAGCAACCATACTGCTGCTTCTTTCATTTATTTTCTCCAACAGCCCCCTTCACAACATTTACATGTGTTTAACCCTATATGCAACTGATACCTAAATGCCTACTTAAATGATACACAGGTATAACTTATCTAAGACATATTCCAACCTTTAGGAGTGATGCGATAAAGTAACGAGACTGAAACTAAAACAATCAAATAAGGGAAATGAAACAAAACCAAGGGATTGATATATAAATAATGTGTCAACCATTAGTGGGTCTGAACCATTAGCAGATGAGGGAATCAATGGACAACTTATAAAGATACAAGAAAATAAACATCATTGGACTGAATGTATAAGACAAGGGATGTGCCATTATGAAAATGCAATGTAACACTGATACGAAGGTATCATACTAGGACTGATATCAAGATAGCCCCCATACCTTACTATTTTCCCCAACCTCCTAATCTATACTTGGTAATGCTCACACAACCAAATCAGTCCTCTTATCTTCCTTCCTTTCTAAAATCAGTTAACTGCTACTACTGGTTGTTCATCTTACTCCTCTACACCCACACATATCTACCATGTAATGCATAACTCAAATCCGTCCACACTCAACTACACATTGCTATCCAATGAGCCTCACACACAACCTTGCCTATTTGCTATTGCTACTGCTAAGTTCCCCTCAACTATATCCATCTATTACAACTGAACATTATCTAAGAAACATGGAATGGAATTAAAAGGGTGACTGATATTTGGTTCTAAAATCTTCCCCTTAACTTAGCAAATAATACCAACAGTATCGAGTGATACTCTAACATCCCAAAATCCTTATTTGCACCTAACACATATACCTTATATATATATATATATATATATATATATATATATATATATATATATATATATATATATATATATATATATATTTCATATATATATATATATATATATATAACACACACGCACACACACACACACACACACACACATATATATATATATATATATATATATATACATATATATATATATATATATATATATATATATATATATATATATATATATATATATATATATATATATATATATATATGTGTGTGTGTGTGTGTGTGTGTGTGTGTTATACACACACACACACACACACACACACACACACACACACACACACACACATATATATATATATATATATATATATATATATATATATATATATATATATTATATATATATTTTATATATATATATATATATATATATATATATATATATATATATATATATATATATATATATATATATATATATATTTTATATATATATATATAATATATAATATATATAATATAATATATATATATATATATATATATATATATATATATATATATATATATATATATATATATATATATATATATATACACCTCATGGATGAGCATATATGCCTTCCGATCAAGTGTTTCAATATGGGACTGCTACTACTCTGCATACAATCAGTGGCCAAGCCACCCCACTCCACTCCCTAATCGACACCATTATACACCTTCACTTGACACTCACACTCAGGTACTCGAACACTTGACAAATACATAAGGCTGCCTCCCCATACCCTATCCTGTAAGGAAGTGGTCAAGTCCACCCAGGCCCAAAGCCTTGCATCCTGCCTGCCAAATGATACTCCCATATCACTACTTAACAGCAGGGCATACTGCTGCCATTGCCAAACCTCTAACTAAAACTCCCATCTTCTACCTCCAAAATGCACTCAAGTGCATAGCCTGAGGTGTGCACAGCATGCACTGCTCTGCCCTGCTTGCTTGCAGCAACCCAAGGCAAGGAACAAGGAACTACCTGGTAACCTACAGATATATTAACCTCTGATACACTCTTCCCTACATTTTTGGAGCAAAAAAGAAAAAAGGAATTGAACATTGGCAATTTCAGGACGAAGCTAAATATGGGTTGTAACTTCAAAATAGAGAGTAAACATATGATTCGAAAATTTAAGCTAATAAAATAGCATGGGTTGATGTAGTGTAACATCTTCACATTACCAAACTAAACATGATGCAGGAGACTAAATATGCAGTGAACTGAATAGTAAGTTCAAAGTTTGAACTCACAAAAGCATGGGTTGTTCCCAATTTGCTCAAAGGGACAGATCCAACAAATACTAATGGACTAACAACTAAGGGCTGCACTCACAATACACCCCCAACCTAATCAAGTGTCTAAACTAATATCCTTCTCTTAACCACTGACTCACAAAAGGAGTAGGAATAAACATAACTTGATGTCCAAGTCTGAACATACTACTAAAGAAGTTTGCAACGGAATGCATGACATGTAAGAAGGATATGCAGTGAAGTATCCAGTGAAAGCAAGGAAGTGAGCAGTAACATGGCAAATCCTAAGATAGTTCAGGGATCAAATGTTAACTGGGACAGAGCCACCTAGCATTCAGTATCAAGACAACATCATAGTATATAGAATCAAGCAGTGGACAATCTAGATCAACATTCCTTCTAAAACTCCACATCCAAATAATAGGACAGACCACATAGAATAGAATAGTGCATTCAACATATACTCGAGCCACCTTTGTCCAGTTTTATTGACCAACCCAATCTAATCTCTCTAGATAACACCTCAATTACTAACACAATACATTGCCTAATATAAAACTAGATTAAAGCTAAAATTAGAGATTAAATCATTCTAAGTCATTTCATCGAACACTTGGTGTGTGTATCCGATATTCTCGTGATATGCACCTTAAACGAATCCGAACTTGACCCAAAGTATGCCTACATGCTCTAAACCATTGGTATGACCTAAATTACCAATTTTATAAACCCTAGATTTCCTATTCTTGGATTTCCCCAAATATGGGTCAAAATAAAAAGGAACCCTTCAAATAGGAAGAGGATAGCCTCAACTCCTCTCTAAAGGCATCATATATGCTTACGGGTCATAAATGAATGTAGTTACACTAATGAGATGAAATATAAAGGATTTAGAGAGCTCAAACCAAAAGAGAGATGGACTCCCAATGTAAAATCCCTAGATTATATCCCTTCAAGCTCCAATGCCTCAAATCCTTCCAAATTCTTTCAAGCTAGCAAATAGAGCCTTTTCCTCTCCAAGGAAAAGAGAATAAAATGAATTTGGTCCAATTTGGAGAAAATTTGGGTGTAGGAGCAATTTGGGGGAAAAGTTCCTAAATTAAGGCTTGAAATAAAAATCGAAAGGGGAAGAAGATGAAGTGGGGGTTTTATAAACAATGTGGGCTGCCATAGAGGTTTAGGGTTAAGGTTTTGGGCAATAGAAAATGTCCACTAAGCCCTTCTCTTTAGTCATTGTAATGCCCGTATTTCGGAATTCATATTTTGATTAGGCTTATATGTATTTCGGTCCTGTATTTTATTTTCTCGGATTCTGGTCTGTAATTGTGTTTTGGTTTAACTTGCGGATTTTGGTTTCTCGTAAAACGGATTTTGGACCTGGCTTGGTTTTATTTTGTGGAGAAGGAATTGGTTTGGTTTGGTTTAGTATGCATTGGAACACCCTTAGCTAAACCTCCACCCTCAACACAACATATCATCCCTCATTAAAACCTTACCTAACTTTCTCTCTCCTCATAACTTCCATTAATTTCCTTCATCTTCCTCTTCCTTCCTCCACCAACAATATAGGCAAGTGCACCTTGCCACCACATAAGGACACAATTTTATTTGTCCATTAACTAGATTAGGCCATGGTGAACAACATTAGAACTTGGTATTTTATGATTTAGAGCTTCCATTTTTTTAGATTTATGTTTTAACCATTTTCGGTATTTCCTGGTTTTGATCTATTAGACTTAGATTTTTGCTTGTTTTGAGGCTTCCATGTGGAAGAGAATTCAATTTTACACAAGTTAGAACTTTGAAAATCCAAATTTCGTTTTGATTTGGCTAAGTTATGAGATTTGGAAATTTTAGTGATTCTTGGGTTTTCCCTCGGCCTGATGGAGAAGATGACCCTCGGCCAGCGCTCTTTAGCAAGGTCATGCGCAGTTCACTTCCTGCGTAGTTCAACTCATACGCAGTTCATTTCCTGCGCAGTTCAACTCATGCGCAGTTCATTTCTTGTGCAGTTCAACTCATGCGCAGTTCATTTCCTGCGTAGTTCAACTCATGCGCAGTTTATTTCCTGCGCAGTTCAACTCATGCGCAGTTCATTTTCTGTGCAGTTTAACTCATGCGCAGTTTATTTCCTGCGCAGATCAACTCATACGCAGTTCGACCCTAGCGCAATCTAACCCCAGCGCAACCTATTTGCCCATGATGGTTTGGATTTTATTTCTTGGACTTAGCTTCTCTTTTGTGGGTTGGAGTTTTGAGATCTTGTTCCACACAACACGAATGTCTTGACCCAACACGACCTGGCACAATTTTTGGTGTTTTGCTTATGACTAGTACCGTTTTTCTTGATTTCTGTGAAGTATGATTCTAGTACTTTCTGATCTTCTTAATAGTGACCCGATGGGGTGCGCTCTTAACTTGTAACTTGACTTGACTTGATGCTGTTGCGATGGCTAGCTTGACTCATATAATCATCTCTGACACCGTGGGTGTTCATTCTTGCTGCCTTGTGCAATCCACTTGTCTTGTCTCGCATCATGTCTAGGACGTGACTCCCTGGTTACCACGGTCAGGGATTCACACTGAATATGGATTAGGCTAATGGCTAGATAAAACTATAGTTCATGGAGAATTTTCAGTCATAGGCGATCTTGTTATCTGGGCGCTTTTAAACGGACTTGCAGCCTGCCGACGAGTAGGGCACATTTCTAGCACACTGTTATGTCTTGCACCCTCTAAGTCACCTAAGGGTATATCGTCTCCTAGGCGATGTACCCAACCATACTCTCAACCCGCAGAAGGATAACTGGATAGTCTGCAGGGCTTGGGACTTGGTATTTCTTATTTGCATCTTGCTAGTAATTAGGATTGTGATAACCCTAGTTAGTTAAAGTAGTAAGCCGTAGTATTTGCTTGGCCGCTTGTGAATGGATGGTGTCCAGCCTTGTCTAAGTCTCGTACAGTCCCTGTACCTGGTACTCCTGTACATGATTGTTTTACTTGTCCTTAACAATAAATGGATAGAGACATAGTGCTATTCAGGCAAAGGGTTACAACCCCGGTCCTTGTTTGGTTTATGGATTGTAACCTGGCTCCGGGAATGGTCCACGTCTCGAGTCGTTTATTGTCCGGTTGTACTCTTTATTACTTAAACTTTTCTTCTATTTCTTATGCTCTGATATGCTGGCTTTTGTTCTTATTTCGTGGCCTCCTTTGTGGCACTTGCTCTTTCTGGAGTTTGACCCAGCTAGTTTTATGTGGCCAGATTTCGGAGCAGCACCCGAGGATCTACCGAACCTCCAGCCCAATGGTGGCGACTAGAAGAAACCCGGACTACGAGTGGGTTTTCCATTTTGTTTCGCTCACTACCTTGTAAAATTATTCTTTTGAGGCGTTTAACCGACGAGCACCTGTTAGCTCGATGCATATTTACTTACTGTCTGCCTACGGGCTGTAAACATGATTAACAAATCCTAGGGTTGATCATGTATGACTTAACTCTTTCTAGTCCTCGTATTTTGTATGACTAGCTTCATGATCAGCTGAATATGTAATATTTAGGATGCCTTTTATTGTATAGTTGGTGGTCTAACATCTTGTAACTATATTACTTGCTTGAGATTGAGACAATAGGCTTGACCTTAAGAGACCGTTGGCTTGCAGTAAACCCTCATATCTAGACATCCGTGACCGTATAGCGAGGTGGATTCCATTTCAATATACGTAGCTGGCTGTGTACGCCCCCGCTCTCCAGTATTCTGGTTCTGGGGTGTCACATGGTTTAAGTGGTGGCCCATGCAGGTCTTGGCATTCAAGAATGTGAGGGTTTACCTAATAGATGTCTCAATCAGTATTCGCCTTTGATCTCTGCTCGTATCTTCAAATCCCTGAGAATCTTGACCTGATCACATGCTTGTATCGTTGATCTGTCCTGGTCCTTCCTTTCTGTGTCGTCTTCTTCAGCGGTACTGTACCTGACCCCGCTGATCAGCAAGGTGGAGCACTTCCCGTGGATCAGCAGCAACCCGGAGACCAAGCCCAGCATTCCGGAGTAGCCTCTAGAGTTGTACCTACTGGAGGAGAGCCCCCAGTTTAGCCCGTCTAGCCCGCCGAGCCTGACTATGGCACCTTGGTAGGTCTCATCAGGACCTTGATAGCTTTCCAGGATCGTATAGGAGATGCCTTGCACCAGGTAGTGGCAGATGCTTTGACCAGAGGCGGTCATCCCGGGAACAGTACGGCCAACAGCTTCAAGCGCTTGAACCCTCCATTCTTCGACGGCAGCGAAGATGCGATTGCCGCGGACGCTTGGCTTCAGGATACCGAGGTGATTCTGGAAGCAGCTAGGACACCTGAGAATAAGAAGGTGGCGGTGGTACGCCTACAGTTGCTAGACTTAGCTCGCAGTTGGTGGACGACGCAGGCCGTGGGATTAGAAGCGCCGGTCACTTGGGCGATGTTCAGAGAAAGATTCCAGACGAAGTATTTTGATGCTGTAGCTCGGTACGACCTATAGACGAGATTTACCAACTTGAAGCAAGGAGGCAGAACGGTCGACGGTTATACATCTGAGTTTTCTAGACTCAGTAGGTTTGCCCCTACATTGGTGGCAACCGAGTTTGATAGGGCCCAGCGGTTCTAGCAGGGGCTGCATTTGGAGATCTTGTTGGTAGTTGAGTAGTTCGAGCACCAGACGTTCGATGCAGTATTGAGGGCAGCTAGGAGGCACGAGTACACCTCCCAGAGGATCGTGGATAGGATCGGAGGTAGGAAGCGGCCCCACAATCAGATGCACCAATCATCAGCTCCAGTCCCGGCAGCAAGGGGTTTGACCATTGGAACTCCGAGGCGGGCACCCTCAGTGACGTCGGTTCAGCATTCAACCCCGACGTACCAGCAGCAGCAGAAGCACAAGCAGACTTCCGCGATGGGATATTCTCATTGCGGGAAGCCAGGGCACGTGGTGGTAGATTGTCGCAGGGCACAGGGATTGTGCCTGGCTTTTGGAGTGGCAGATCACAAGATAGGAGCCTGCCCGAATAGGGGTAGTTCGTCCTCTTCCAACCTAACCAGTCCATCGGTTAGGGGACCAACACCTATGCAGCAGCAGCAGTACCCGAGGCCATTGTTGCCTCCGGCCCACGTATTTTATCAACAGAACCAGCAGCAGTATACCCAAGCCCAAGTGCAGAGCAGGCAGAGAGGTTTCCAGCAAAGAGGACCCGCAGCTAGAGGATAAGGTCAGGCAATGATGATGGCTATGGAAGAAGAAGTTGCACCAGGTGAGGTAGTGGCAGGTACTATTCTCGTCAACTCCTCTCTAGCATAGGTATTATTTGATTCTAGTGCATCGTATTCATTCATGTCTGCACGATTCGCGACACGGATAGGATTGGAGCCAGAGTTATTATCAATGAGGCTCAATATACTTACTGGTAATGGTCTTGTGGGAGTAGATCTAGTATTTTTCTCGTGTCGGATCGTAGTTAGCGGTAGAGAGTTTCTCGCTAGATTCGTAGAGTTCCCTATGGCAGACTATGATGTAGTCTTAGGCATGGATTGGTTGAGGAACCAGTATGCTAGGATAGACTGCCATGTTGGCAGGGTTGTCTTTAGTATTCCAGGCGAGCCAGAGTTTTCATTTTCCAGAGACGCAGTGGAGCCATCTTTTCCAGTATTGCGGATGGCAGTAGCAGCAGTACAGTTACCCAGGATAGTTGAAGAGTTTCCAGATGTCTTCCCAGAAGAACTCCCAGGGATGCCGCCAGAGCGGGAGATTGAGTTCACTATAGACTTGATCCCCGGGATGGCACCAGTATCAGAGTGAGTCTACAGGATGGCGCCTTCAGAGTTAGAGATTTTGTACAAGATGATTGAAGAAATGAGGACCAAGGGATTCATTCGTGCAAGTGGATCGCCTTGGGGAGCCCCGATGCTTCTTGTGAAGAAGAAGAAGGATGGTACGTCCAGGCTATGTGTAGATTACCGTACCTTAAACTCAGTGACAATCAAGAACAGATACCCTCTCCCGAGGATAGATGACTTGTTTGATCAACTCAAAGGGGCTTCAGTGTTCTCGAAGATAGACTTGCGGTCAGGATACCACTAGATCAGAGTCAGAGAGCAGGACATCCCGAAGACAGCTTTTCGATCTAGGTATGGACATTGGGAGTTCCTTGTTATGCCATTCGGAGCAACCAATGCGCCAGCCGTATTCATGGACCTCATGAATCGTATTTTCATGGCTCATTTCGATCAGTTCACGATCGTGTTCCTAGATGATATCCTGGTCTACAGCAAGAGCGAAGCAGAGCATGAGCAGCATCTCAGAATCGTCCTTCAGACGCTTAGGGAGCATCAGTTGTACGCCAAGTTCAGTAAATACGAGTTCTGGCTCGATCGCATTTTGTACTTGGGTCACATCATTACCCGAGGAGGAGTGGAAGTTGATCCCCAGAATATTGCGGCTATCGAGACATGGCCAGTACCTAGCTCAGTGGCAGAGGTTCGCAGCTTCCTTGGATTAGCCGGCTACTACAGGCGATTCATTTCAGATTTTGCGAGGATTTCAGCGCCGATGACCAAGTTGACCCGGAAGGATGTGCAGTTTACTTGGACAACAGAGTGTCAGGAATCATTTGAGAAGTTGAAGTGAGGTTTGATAACGGCTCCCATTCTTACCCTTCCAGATGGGACCGGAGGATTCACAGTTTATTGCGACGCTTCAGGCAGAGGATTGGGGTGTGTCTTGATGCAGCATGGGAAGGTAATATCTTATGCATCATGTCAACTTTGTGATCATGAGAATAATTACCCGACCAATGACTTGGAACTGGCAGCAGTAGTGTTTGCATTTAAGCTTTTGCGGCACTACTTGTACGGGAATAGAGTGGAGATATTTACTGATCACAAGAGCCTGAAGTATGTTTTCACCCAGAAGGACCTTAACATGCGGCAGAGAAGATGGCTCGAGCTACTGGTGGATGACGATGTGGATTTGCAGTATCACCCAGGAAAGGCCAACGTTGTAGCAGATGTATTGAGCAGGAGAGCCAGAGTTTACTTCCTGACGGCACAACTAGAGTTATTGGCGGATCTTCAAAATATGGGAATTGAAATAGTTCTTCCTACCAACGTGGCGTTGATGGCCAGTCTACAGGTTCAGTCCAGCATAGTTAAAAGGATTCGGATGGCGCAGTCTACAGATTCCAAGATTCAGTAACTCAGAGCAGAGTGTGAGGTAGGAAGAAGGCCAGAGTTGTGCATTCATAAAGATGGTACACTTCGACATGGCACTCGTCTTTGTGTACCCAGTGGAGATATCAGACAGGAGGTCATGGCCGAAGCTCACAGTTCACAGTATTCTATTCATCCCGGTGGCACGAAGATGTACCGAGATATTCGTCAGCACTTCTAGTGGAATGGCATAAAGAGGGAGATAGCCCGGTTAGTCTCTCGGTGTTTGGTTTGCCAGCAGGTTAAGGCTGAACATCAGAGGCCCGCTGGACTTCTTCAGCCCTTGCCGATTCCAGAATCGAAGTGGGAGCATGTGACCATGGATTTTATGACTGGATTGCCTAGATCCCCAGCTGGTCGAGATGCTATTTGGGTTATAGTTGACAGGCTCACGAAGGTGGCTCATTTTCTCCCATTCAGAGTTGGGCAGTCTACGGCTCAGCTAGCAGAGATGTAGCTCTGGTAGATTATCAGGCTTCACGGTGTGCCCTTCAGTATCACCTCGGATCGAGATTCAAGGTTTACGTCACACTTTTGGCACAGCTTGTAAGAGAGTTTGGGAACTCACCTTCAGTTTAGCTCAGCTTATCACCCACAGACAGATGGCCAGTCGGAACGCACGATCCAGACTCTTGAAGATATGTTGAGATCTTGTACCCTTGACTTCCGTGGTTCATGGGAGGATCACCTGCACCTGGTGGAATTCTCGTACAATAATAGTTTCCAGGCCAGTATTCAGATAGCTCCTTTCAAGGCCTTATATGGCAGAAAGTGCAGATCCCTGCTAGCATGGGACGACATCGGAGAGAGGCAGATGCTCGGTCCAAAAATGATTGTCTAGACAGTTAAAGTGGTCAGAAGGATCAGAGATCGTCTTCGAGTGGCCCAAGATCGCCAGCGGCATTGGGCCGATGCTCATCAACGTCCCTTAGAGTTTGCTATCGGCGACCATGTATTCCTTAGGATCTCGCCTAACCGCGGCGTCATTCGCTTTGGCGTACGGGGAAAGCTTAGTCCTAGGTATATAGGGTCATTCGATATCCTTGAGCGAGTAGGAGATGTATCCTATCGTCTCGCTCTTCCTCCGTCGCTAAGTGAGGTGCATGATATATTCCATGTGTCCCAATTACGACGGTACATCCCGGACCCGAGCCATATCATGGACCATTCGGAATTGGTTGTTAGTACCAACCTTTCGTATGAGGAGAGGCCCGTGTCTATATTGGACCGGAGAGAAAAGATACTCAAGAACAAGACTATTAGCTTAGTCCGTGTTGCTTGGGGTCATCACTCTCTATGTGAGTCAACGTGGGAGCGTGAGGACGACATCCGATCGCGATATCCTGACTTGTTTGACTCGTAAGGTATAATGTCTTCCTTATGCCTTATGCCCTCCATCCCTTGCTTGCATGTATGATTGTTTGATTGTTTGCTTAGTGTAACTTATTTGTGAATAGTATAGCTGGCTCTTACATCTCTAAGCATCTTGATTTAAATTCCGAGGACGGAATTCTTTTAAGATGGGTAGAGTTATAATGCCCGTATTTCGGAATACGTATTTTGATTAGGCTTATATGTATTTCGGACCTGTATTTTATTTTCTCGGATTCTGGCCTGTAATTGTGTTTTGGTTTAACTTGCGGATTTTGATTTTCTCGTAAAACGGGTTTTGGACCTAGCTTGGTTTTATTTTGTGGAGAAGGAATTGGTTTGGTTTGGTTTAGTATGCATTGGAACACCCTTAGCTAAACCTCCACCCTCAACACAATATATCATCCCTCATTAAAACACCACCTAACTTTCTTTCTCCTCATAACTTCCATTAATTTTCTTCATCTTCTTCTTCCTTCCTCCACCAACACCATAGGCAAGTGTACCTTGACACCACATAAGGACCCAATTTTATTTGTCCATTAGCTAGATTAGGCCATGGTGAAAAACATTAGAACTTGGCATTTTGTGATTTGGAGCTTCCATTTTTCTAGATCTAAGTTTTAACTATTTTCGATTTTTCTTGGTTTTGAACTATTAGACTTAGATTTTTGCTTGTTTTGAGGCTTCCATGTGGAAGAGAATTCAATTTTACACAAGTTAGAACTTTGAAAATCCAAATTTCGTTTTGATTTGGCTAAGTTATGAGATTTGGAAATTTTGGTGATTCTTGGATTTTCCCTCGGCCGGATGGAGAAGATGACCCTCGGCCAGCGCTCTCTAGAGCAAGGCCATGCGCAGTTCATTTCTTGCGCAGTTCAACTCATGCGCAGTTCATTTCCTGCGCAGTTCAACTCATGTGCAGTTCATTTCCTGCACAGTTCATTTCCTGCACAATTCATTTCCTGCGCAGTTCATTTCCTGCACAGTTCAACTCATGCGCAGTACATTTCCTGCGCAGTTCAACTCATGCGCAGTTCAACTCATGCGCAGTTCATTTCCTGCGCAGTTTAACTCATGCGCAGTTCATTTTCTGCGCAGTTCAACTCATGCGCAGTTCATTTCCTGCGCAGATCAACTCATGCGCAGTTCGACCCTAGCGCAATCTACCCCCAGCGCAACCTATTTGCCCATGATGGTTTGAATTTTATTCCTTGGACTTGGCTTCTCTTTTGTGGGTTGGAGTTTTGAGATCTTGTTCCACACAATACGACTGTCTCGACCTAACACGACCAGGCACGGTTTTTGGTGTTTTGCTTATGATTAGTACGATTTTTCGTGATTTCTGTGAAGTATGATTCTAGTACTTTCTGATCTTCTTGATAGTGACCCGATGGGGTGCGCTCTTAACTTGTAACCTGCAACTTGTAACTTGACTTGACTTGATGCTGTTGCGATGGCTAACTTGACTCATTTAATCAACTCTGACACCGTGGGTGTTCATTCTTGCTGCCTTGTACAATCCACTTGTTTTGTCTCGCATCATGTCTAGGACGTGACTCCCTGGTTACCACGGTCAGGGATTCACACTGAATATGGATTAGGCTAATGGCTAGATCAAACTATAGTTCATAGAGAATTTCCAGTCACAGGCGATCACGTTATCTGGGCGCTTTTAAATGGACTTGTAGCCTGCCGACGAGTAGGGCACATTTCCAGCACACTGTCATATGTTGCACCCTTTAAGTCACCTAAGGGTATATCGTCTCCTGGGCGATGTACCCAACCATACTCTCAACCCGCGGAAGGATAACTGGATAGTCTGCAGGGCTTGGGACTGGGTATTTCTCATTTGCATCTTGCTAGTAATTAGGCTTGTGATAACCCTAGTTATTTAAAGTAGTAAGCCGTAGTATTTGCTTGGCCGCTTGTGAATGGATGGTGTCCAGCCTTGTCTAAGTCTCGTCCAGTCCCTGTACCTGGTACTCCTATACATGATTGTTTTACTTGTCCTTAAGAATAAATAGGTAGAGACATAGTCCTTAACAATAAATATATATATATATATATATATATATATATATATATATATATATATATATATATTTTTAATATATATATAAATGTATATATATATATATACATATTTTTGGTTCCAATTCTTCTCTCTTCCATTTTTATAATAGTCGTCATCGTCATTGTAAAACATTAAACCAATTTAAAATTACATTCTTACAAGAAATATTTACGGAAAGTCAGCTATTATAGTGCCACTAAAATTAGTGGTCGAGCCAATGGCCACTAGTGTTTCTGATTTGTCTTTGACACACATGATCACGTATGACTTGATCGATGGGTGCATGTTGTCTCATAGCCTTGTCAGTATCTACCATTATTTGTCCCAGGGCATAATTTTTTGATGGAAAACTGATTTATGCAACACTTTGAAGAAGGTGCACGATAGAGATCCCAGAGGATTCCGAGAAAGTTAATTGTAACACTTCGAAGAAGGTACAAAAGATTTTGGTAGCAGCAGCAACGCATGTCCACTAACAGTTCCTGATTATATAAGAACTGTACCCGTTCAGAACGAGATAAAAGTGGATACACAGAAGATGAAATAGATGGAATGAGAGAACGACCTGCTGGGGTGAATGATCACCGGCGCTCAAAGCTTGATTCACCCCACACGAACAGCTTTCAGGAACCAGCAAGTTCGATGGAGAACTTCGGAACACTCTGCTCTTCTGGCTCCTCCGATGGCACGGGCTCCCTATGCTTCTCTCTTCTCTGATCTTAACTCTAGAAATTTTTATGAGAAAATTATGAATGCTATGTACTGAGAGAGAGAGAAGAGAGAATGTTACGCCCCAGAACCAGAATACTGGAGAGCGGGGGAATGACTCAGCCAGCTACGTATTACGGGTAGATAAATACCGTATAATACGATCAATGCTGTCTAACCAGACGAGGGGGTGCATACTACATAAAAGTCTTACTATGGTCACTTCACATCTATTGTCTCAATCATTCGAAACAAGAAACAGAAATAGAGAACATGTAAGATAAGGCAGTAAGGCGTCCCAAACGCTCTGTCAAAATGTTCTTGATATCTGGCTTTACAAAACATAGCCAGATTGATGTAGCAAAAGTATACACAATTGTTATCAGCTGCAGCCTGACTTAGTTACAATTATGCAAAAGTAAGTACAAGACAATCCGACTAACATGTCGGTGCCAAACGGCAAGGTATAAAGTATTTAACAAAATGAGCGGGAAAGTAAGAAAACCCACTCGTGTCCTCCTGCGATCATCCTTCTAGTGTTGACCATCTTGGAGGTAGAAGTAAGCTGGATCCTCGGGAACCGGCTCTAAATCTGGCTATGCAAAACCAGAGAGGTTAGACCTCTAATAGCAAGTACCTCAAGGAAGGACGATATGAAGGATTAAACCAGTAAGTAAAAGAATATAATGATAATAGATCTCTGCTTGCTACTGGAACTCACATCACATCAAGACACTTCGGACCAACCTTCCAACCAAACAAGGACAGAAGTTGGCCCGTCATGTCCTGACATTCTGATTATCCCAGTTAGGTAACAGAGTAGGTACAGTACATAAACAAATCATCTTGAACGGCCAATCAACTACTACGGCTTGCTATTGTGAGTACCAAGTTATCCTGGAATAATGCAATTAGGGATTCCTCAATTCTTACTATGTACGAGCAAAGCTGGTCTATCCAATCAATCAATTGCGCCAATCATGTAGTTAGACGAGTCCCAGCGGGACGCCCGTCGCTATAGCATGTACAATAATATAAGCAGATACCGTTCCCTGCCCGTGTGACAGATCTACAGTATCTGTGGGAACCAGCCGGCCTGTCGGGCACTACTAGTCCCAAGAGGGCTGCCATGTAAGAACTCGGGAATCCATTCTCTCTATGCCATCATTATTTTATTTGACTTAATAGTCCCTACGTTGAGTGAAGTCCCATGCCGTGGATCATGGTCATTCAAATGAGTACTTTCGTACGGGGTACGGTATGCATAACCCTACAACGATACCAGTGCGGTTAGGTTACAGGTCTTACATAGCGTAATGCAACAATCAAATCTAACCACGGTAATCATGCCCGACCATAAAGTACACATGCTGGTTTTTGGAAGATAAAAATAACTAAATAAATAAATAAATAATTTGAAGCCTGCATGTGCCTGTATGCCAATATTCGAGATTAGCCAGTCGATTACAATAGTTCATTATATGAACGTGTCTCATTCGTTCAATTCAATAAGACGACTAGCCAGCCTCTTTAGTTCCAACTAGGAACGCATGATCAATTTTAGTCAATTTAACAATTATTATCAATGGTATCAAGGCATGAAAGTCAACTAGTATTCAGTGGGGTCGAGTCTACAACCCTCAGGGTTTAATTCCAGTCAATCCGGGTATCTATAACTCAATTCATGACACATGGTACATCCCACGTAACAATCTATAATTAATAGAAATATTAACATATCATGATTTATCAAGTTTATGCAAAAAGGCGTAAGGATATAAAATGGACGTAAAATATCTAATAAAATATCAATATTCAGGGCTATAGAATAGCCATATGGCTAAGTCTAATGCGGTCATGATGGATCTTATGCGGCTAGGAAAGGAGTCAGGTTCATGCGGCTCAGGGGGTAGAGGCACATGCGGCTGAAGAGGCAGGAACCTATGCGGCTGGCGAGTGGGACTAGCTCCCATGCGGCAAGCAGAAGGGATGTTCCATGCGGCTAGGATGAATTGGGCTCATGCGGCCGAAAAAGGCAAGACACATGCGGTCAGCGGGAAGGATACTCATGCGGCTGGCGGGAATGAGTCCATGCGGCTCAACCAAGTCGAACCCCATGCGGCCGGGTCAAGGAGATTGCTTATGCGGCTGGCGGGGGTAGAAAGTTCATGCGGCTATAAGGTTCAGGACCTCATACGGCCAGCGAGTAAGTCTGGTTCATGCGGCTGGATTTGGAGAGAAATCCATGCGGTCAAGAAAGACGGGGGCGCATATACGGTTAAGTGGGGAAAGTCCATGCGGCTAGGAGAACTCCCTATGTGGCTGGGCTCAAATGAGTCTCATGCGGCCGGGTAGAAACTTTTCATGCGGCTGAGAAGGAAACAACCCATGCGGCTGGGAATCACTTGCCGCATGAATTATTCATGCGGTCAAGTCAAGTACTGTTCTTCTTCTCCAAGTTTCAGAGAAGAAGAACACCATAAACCCAAGCTTCCAAGTTCCATAAAACCTTCATCCAGAGTCCAAATTCGAACTTCCTTAGGTCAAAATTGGGTAGAACGAAATTCTCTACAACATGAAACCAACAAAACTTGAAGATAACAAAGTTTACTAGATCAAAACCTAAGAAACCCAAAAATGTAACAAACTTAGATCTACAATAAATTAGCCATGGAAATTGAAAATGCTAAGTACTAAAAAGACTTAGAATCAAATAAGGAGGATGATGGAACAATAATAATGGGGATCCATCAAGAAGCAAGTTGGTACTTGCCTACGGTTTGGTAGGTGGAGAGAGAGTAATGAAGAAGAAGAAGAAGAGGAGTAATGGTGAAGAAGTAAAGTAAATGAGGAGAGAGAAGGAAGAGGGTGACTTAAATAGAAAGGTGGTGGTAGGTGGGAGTTGGGCCGGGTCCAATGGGTCCAATAAGGCTAACCCGAAAGTAAGACTAAAGTAGGAAATAAAATACAGAAAATAAAGTACGAAAACAAAATTGCAGAAACATAATTGCAGGAAATAAATTAACATAAAAATTAAAGATCAGCTAATAGAATTGCAGAAAAATAAAGTGCAGAGAATAAAATACAGATAATTAATTAACATGAAGTTATTAGGAATTTAAATACAGGATACTACATGATAAATGCTAAATAAATACATTCAGGCAATATACGTATTAAAATACGCATTCTGGGAACGGGGAGTGACATCTCTACCCACCTTGAAAAAATTCCGTCCTCGGAATTTCAAATTCAAGCAAGATAGAAACATCGGGGCTAAACCAATCTAAGTACAAGCAATTCAATCAAGCAATCATTTTACAATGCCCATAGCAAGTAACATATATGTAAATCCATCAATCTACGATATCAAGCAATTCTACCCATAAGGTGATAAGCATGAGGGATCAAGACAATCAAGGTATACAGAAAAAGATATACCTTGTGAGTCAAACAGGTGTGGATACCGTGATCGGATATCATCCTCACGTTCCCACGTTGACTCTCCCAAGGAGTGATGACCCCAAGCAACTCGGACAAGACTAATTGTACGGTTCTTGAGTATCTTCTCTCTTCGGTCCAAAATGGACACAGGCTGTTCCTCGTAAGACAGGTTGGTACCAACAACCAGCTCAGAGTGATCGAGGACATGGCTTGGGTCCGATACATACCTACGTAATTGAGATACATGAAACACGTCATGCACCTCTCGTAACGAAGGTGGGAGGGATAAACGATAAGCAACATCGCCTATCCGATCAAGGATAACAAATGGGCCTACGTACCGCGGACTCAATTTCCCACGAACGCCAAATCTAATGACCCCACGAGTAGGTGAGATCCGCAAGAATACGTAGTCCCCAACAGAGAACTCTAGCGGCCTACGATGCTGGTCCGCCCAATGACGATGCCGGTCCTGTGCAACTCGAAGTCGCGCTCTAATTCCCTTGACCAATTCAACTGTCTGAACAATCATTTCTGGGCCTAACATCTTTCTCTCCCCGATATCATCCCATGCTAGCGGCGATCTACACTTCTTACCATATAGTGCTTCGAATGGCGCCATCTGGATACTGGCTTGATAACTATTGTTGTATAAGAACTCGACCAAGTGAAGGTGACTCTCCCAAGACCCTCCAAAATCTAGAGTACAAGCTCGCAATATGTCTTCTAAAGTCTGAATCGTTCTTTCTGATTGCCCATCCGTCTGCGGATGGTAAGCCGTGCTAAACCTTAACTTGGTACCCAGACTATGATGTAAGCTCTTCCAGAAATGCAATGTAAAGCGGGTATCCCGATCCGACACAATACTGACAGGGACTCCATGCTGCCTGACTATCTGTTGCATATATAACTCTGCCAACTTTTCTGTAGATTGCCCTACTATGAAAGGAAGAAAATGTGCTACCTTTGTAAGCCGATCTACTATCACCCAAATAGCGTCCTTACCACTTGGTGATCTCGGTAAACCGGTCACAAAGTCTATTATAATATGCTCCCATTTCCATTCCGGAATAGGAAGCGGTTACAATAATCCTGCTGGCCTCTGCTGTTCTGCCTTCACTTGCTGACATACCAAGCAACGGGAAATAAATCTAGCTATCTCTCTCTTCATCCCGTTCCACCAGAAATGTTGCTTGATATCTTGGTACATTTTGGTCCCTCCAGGATGTACAGAGTACTGGGAACTGTGAGCTTCTGCCATAACTTCCTGTCTGATATCTCCACTAGGTACACATAGACGCGATCCAAACCTAAGCGTACCATCTTCATGAATTCTTATCTCCTTTCTGAGCCCTGACTCACAATCTGCCCTAAGCTTCTGAATCCTTGGGTCTTGTGCCTGAGCTGCCTTGATCCTGTCTACTAAGTCAGATTGAACTTGCAGACTCGCCAGAACTCCTACATCACTAGGAAATATAATCTCGATGCCCATCTCCTGAAGGTCCCCTAAAATGTGCTTCTATGTTGTCAACATAAATACGTCGCCTCTTCTGCTGAGAGCGTCTGCTACCACATTAGCCTTGCCTGGATGATACTGAAGCTCCACGTCATAATCCTTGATCAACTCCAACCATCTTCTCTGCCTCATGTTCAGCTCCTTCTGAGTAAAGATGTACTTCAGACTTTTGTGGTCTGTGTACATTTCCACTCGGTCACCATATAAGTAATGCCTCCATAGCTTCAGAGCAAACACTACTACTGCTAACTCCAAATCATGAGTTGGATAATTCTTCTCGTGGTCTCGAAGCTGCCTAGATGCATATGCTATCACTTTCCCGTGCTGCATAAGGACACATCCAAGTCCTTTACCTGACGCATCACAATATACAGTAAAACCTCCGGGTCCAACTGGCAATGTAAGAATGGGCGCTGATATCAACTTCTGCTTCAGATTCTCAAATGATGCCTGGCATTCTGCCGACCAAACGAATGGTACATCCTTCCGGGTCAAGCGGGTCATGGGTGCTGAAAGCCTTGCAAAGTCTGACACAAACCTTCTGTAATATCCTGCCAATCCCAAGAAACTCCGCACATCTGCTACGGTCTTGGGTACTGGCCAACTCTCTACTGCTTTTACCTTCTTGGGATCCACTGCTACCCCAGCTCCTGATATGATATATCCCAAAAATGAAATGTGATCCGACCAAAACTCACACTTGCTGAGCTTGGCATACAACTGGTTCTTTCTCAAAACCTGCAACACTTTCCTGAGGTGGTCTTCATGCTCCACTTCACTAGCAGAGTACACAAGAATGTCGTCGAGAAATACTACGACAAACTGATCTAAATATGGCATAAAGATGCGATTCATCAAATCCATGAATATCGCTGGAGCATTGGTCAAACCAAACGGCATTACTAAGAACTCATAATGCCCATACTTCGACCTGAATGCTGTCTTGGGAATATCTTCCTTCCGAACCCTCACCTGATGGTACCCAGAACGAAGATCTATCTTGGAGAAAACTCTAGCTCTGCTCAACTGATCAAATAAGTCGTCGATCCTTGGTAGTGGGTACTTGTTCTTTACTGTTGCCGCGTTAAGCTTCCTGTAGTCAATGCATAATCTGGATGATCCATCCTTCTTCCCTACAAGTACCACTGGCGCTGTCCATGGTGACACGCTAGCTTGGATAAACTTCTTCTCCTTCAATTCCTCTATATGCTGATATACCTTGGCCTGCTCTGAATCCGCCATTCTGTAAACCCGATCTGATATCGGTTTAGTTCCAGGTACCAATTCTATGCTGAACTCAATATCTCTAATCGGTGGTAGACCTAGAAGTTCTTCGGGAAATACGTCTAGATATTCTTCAACTACCTTCGGAATCTGAACTTCTTCCATTGCTGTTACTACTCCCTGCACTTGCTGAGTTGCCTCTGACCTGACTAAGGTGAATCTCTCCATGCCTGGAATATCAAAAGTTACACTCCCACTACGATAATCTATTGTCGCATGACTGTCTTTCAGCCAGTCCATGCCTAAGATAACGTCAAAATTTCCTACAGGAAATTCTATCAACCGGGCGGGTAAGGAATGCCCGTACACCACAACACTACATGCTAAACTAACTCTACTAACTCCCACGAGCCCATTACCAGTGAGTATATTCAACCTCCCTGGCAATGCCTCGAACTCCACTCCTAGTCGTGTCGTAAATTGTGCAGATATAAATGAATGGGATGCTCCCGAATCAAACAATGCTACTGCGGGATATGAGGCGACGAGAATGTTACCTGCCACAACATCTCCTGATGCCAATGCCTCTTCCAAGGACAGTGTGAATGCCTGCCCTCGACCTCCTTGCTGGTTCCCATGCTGCGGCCTAGCCTGGTGCTGCTGCTGGCCCCTGCCTTGATGATGCTGGGGTGGTCTACGCTGGTGTTGCTGCATCGACGGCCCCTGCTGCCGAAACATCTGAGCCTGTGGTACTAACGGACGCTGCGCCAATGGTCTCACTGCCACTGCTGGTCCTCGATACTGTCCTGCCCCTGGTGCTGGCAGAGCAGAAAACTGCTGCCCTGGTCCTCCTGACCTCGAATTCATGGGACATGTGGTAACCCGATGATCTGGGTTTCCACATATCAAACACAGTCCGTTCAATGCCCGACACACGTCTCTAGTGTGCCCCATCTTTTCGCAATAAGTGCAGCCCATCGGAGGTTGCTGGTTCTTCCTCTGTTGCTGTTGCTGCTGCCTGGGTGGTGCTGGTCCTCGTATCGCCACATCGTGGATACGAATGCCAGTGGATGGTGCTGTTGTTCGGGGCGCTGCTCCCCCTCCTCCTTCAATCTGACTGTGGGACCTCTTCTGACCCCCAGTCCTCACTGTGATCCTCTGAATGGTGATCTCGTACCTTCGAGTCACCGTCAATATCTCATCAAAAGTCTGGTAATTGTGCCCCTCTATCAATTGCAAGAGCTCAAGATGAAACCCTTGCAGGAACCTCATCGCCCTCTGGCGTTCCGTTGTTACCATCTCTGGGACAAACCTACTCAATCTGCAGAACTCCGCTGCATAAGCATCTACCGTCTTGCCAGCCTGTCTGAGGTTGATAAACTTCTGTTGTAGCTCAAACTGTGCCACAACTCCATAGTACTTAGTCTTGAATCTTGCTGTGAAATCGTCCCAAGCCACAGGACGTCTGATGCCTACCTCCTCTGATTCCCACCAATCACGTGCGAGATCCTGTAGTTACAACTTCACTAGATCCACGCGTTCTTCTGCCGGCACCTTAGCTGCTGTCAGAATAGCCTCAATATCCTTAAGCCATGCATCTACTGAGATGGCATCCTCCGTGCCCTCGAAACGACGGGGGTTGTACTTGCAAAACCTGGCTGATGCTCCTGAATCAGTCCTCACTCCTCTTTCCAATGCTGTCTGCAATCCTTGGTTGAGCAACACATTCTGCTCTTGTGGCTGAGTGTGCATGCACTGCTGGGCCAACATCTGATGTTGCTGAGCAGCCATCATTCCTCTCATGATCTCCAGAAGGGCTGGTGTGTCCACTTCCACAGGGGTAGGTGGAACTACGGGTGGGTTCGGAATATCCGGATACTGCGGTCCAACTGCTGGTTCTACTATCACTTCTTCCTAGGTAGCCTCCTGAGGTGAGACTGGCCCTTGTTGCTGACCAACAGGGTCAGGCTGTCCATGTTGCTGTCCATGTTGTTGCTGTCCAGCTCTGACAGATGCGGACGAGGTGCCCCTAAGAAAAGGGACAAGAGAACAATCAAACGACCGGACATGAAGGATCAATGAAGTCAAAGAATACCGGAATGTCAAGCAAGGGTTGAGAACAACGAATCATGAGATCAAGGGGGAACATATGTGATTGAGACATCCTATAAATCAAAACACCCCACAAGTCTGAAACCAGACCTGCATGGGCCACCACTAAAACCTTGTCACGCCCCAGAACCAGAATACTGGAGAGCGGGGGAATGACTCAGCCAGCTACGTATTACGGGTAGATAAATACCGTATAATACGATCAATGCTGTCTAACCAGACGAGGGGGTGCATACTACATAAAAGTCTTACTATGGTCACTTCACATCTATTGTCTCAATCATTCGAAACAAGAAACAGAAATAGAGAACATGTAAGATAAGGCAGTAAGGCGTCCCAAACGCTCTGTCAAAATGTTCTTGATATCTGGCTTTACAAAACTTAGCCAGATTGATGTAGCAAAAGTATACACAATTGTTATCAGCTGCAGCCTGACTTAGTTACAATTATGCAAAAGTAAGTACAAGACAATCCGACTAACATGTCGGTGCCAAACGGCAAGGTATAAAGTATTTAACAAAACGAGCGGGGAAGTAAGAAAACCCACTCGAGTCCTCCTGCGATCATCCTTCTAGTGTTGACCATCTTGGAGGTAGAAGTAAGCTGGATCCTCGGGAACCGGCTCTAAATCTGGCTATGCAAAACCAGAGAGGTTAGACCTCTAATAGCAAGTACCTCAAGGAAGGACGATATGAAGGATTAAACCAGTAAGTAAAAGAATATAATGATATTAGATCTCTGCTTGCTACTGGAACTCACATCACATCAAGACACTTCGGACCAACCTCCCAACCAAACAAGGACAGAAGTTGGCCCGTCATGTCCTGACATTCTGATTATCCCAGTTAGGTAACAGAGTAGGTACAGTACATAAACAAATCATCTTGAACGGCCAATCAACTACTACGGCTTGCTATTGTGAGTACCAAGTTATCCTGGAATAATGCAATTAGGGATTCCTCAATTCTTACTATGTACGAGCAAAGCTGGTCTATCCAATCAATCAATTGCGCCAATCATGTTGTTAGACGAGTCCCAGCGGGACGCCTGTCGCTATAGCATGTACAATAATATAAGCAGATACCGTTCCCTGCCCGTGTGACAGATCTACAGTATCTGTGGGAACCAGCCGGCCTGTCGGGCACTACTAGTCCCAAGAGGGCTGCCATGTAAGAACTCGGGAATCCATTCTCTCTATGCCATCATTATTTTATTTGACTTAATAGTCCCTACGTTGAGTGAAGTCCCATGCCGTGGATCATGGTCATTCAAATGAGTACTTTCGTACGGGGTACGGTATGCATAACCCTACAACGATACCAGTGCGATTAGGTTGCAGGTCTTATATAGCGTAATGCAACAATCAAATCTAACCACGGTAATCATGCCCGACCATAAAGTACACATGCTGGTTTTTGGAAGATAAAAATAACTAAATAAATAAATAAATAATTTGAAGCCTGCATGTGCCTGTATGCCAATATTCGAGATTAGCCAGTCGATTACAATAGTTCATTATATGAACGTGTCTCATTCGTTCAATTCAATAAGACGACTAGCCAGCCTCTTTAGTTCCAACTAGGAACGCATGATCAATTTTAGTCAAGCTAACAATTATTATCAATGGTATCAAGGCATGAAAGTCAACTAGTATTCAGTGGGGTCGAGTCTACAACCCTCAGGGTTTAATTCCAGTCAATCCGGGTATCTATAACTCAATTCATGACACATGGTACATCCCACGTAACAATCTATAATTAATAGAAATATTAACATATCATGATTTATCAAGTTTATGCAAAAAGGCGTAAGGATATAAAATGGACGTAAAATATCTAATAAAATATCAATATTCAGGGCTATAGAATAGCCATACGGCTAAGTCTAATGCGGCCAGGATGGATCTTATGCGGCTAGGAAAGGAGTCAGGTTCATGCGGCTCAGGGGGTAGAGGCACATGCGGCTGAAGAGGTAGGAACCTATGCGGCTGGCGAGTGGGACTAGCTCCCATGCGGCAAGCAGAAGGGATGTTCCATGCGGCTAGGATGAATTGGGCTCATGCGGCCGAAAAAGGCAAGACACATGCGGTCAGCGGGAAGGATACTCATGCGGCTGGCGGGAATGAGTCCATGCGGCTCAACCAAGTCGAACCCCATGCGGTCGGGTCAAGGAGATTGCTTATGCGGCTGGCGGGGGTAGGAAGTTCATGCGGCTATAAGGTTCAGGACCTCATGCGGCCAGCGAGTAAGTCTGGTTCATGCGGCTGGATTTGGAGAGAAATCCATGCGGTCAAGAAAGACGGGGGCGCATATACGGTTAAGTGGGGAAAGTCCATGCGGCTAGGAGAACTCCCTATGCGGTTGGGCTCAAATGAGTCTCATGCGGCCGGGTAGAAACTTTTCATGCGGCTGAGAAGGAAACAACCCATGCGGCTGGGAATCACTTGCCGCATGAATTATTCATGCGGTCAAGTCAAGTACTGTTCTTCTTCTCCAAGTTTCAGAGAAGAAGAACACCATAAACCCAAGCTTCCAAGTTCCATAAAACCTTCATCCAGAGTCCAAATTCGAACTTCCTTAGGTCAAAATTGGGTAGAACGAAATTCTCTACAACATGGAACCATCAAAACTTGAAGATAACAAAGTTTACTAGATCAAAACCTAAGAAACCTAAAAATGTAACAAACTTAGATCTACAATAAATTAGCCATGGAAATTGAAAATGCTAAGTACTAAAAAGACTTAGAATCAAATAAGGAGGATGATGGAACAATAATAATAGGGATCCATCAAGAAGCAAGTTGGTACTTGCCTACGGTTTGGTAGGTGGAAAGAGAGTAATGAAGAAGAAGAAGAGGAGTAATGGTGAAGAAGTAAAGTAAATGAGGAGAGAGAAGGAAGAGGGTGACTTAAATAGAAAGGTGGTGGTAGGTGGGAGTTGGGCCGGGTCCAATGGGTCCAATAAGGCTAACCCGAAAGTAAGACTAAAGTAGGAAATAAAATACAGGAAATAAAGTACGAAAATAAAATTGCAGAAACATAATTGCAGGAAATAAATTAACATGAAAATTAAAGAGCAGCTAATAGAATTGCAGAAAAATAAAGTGCAGAGAATAAAATGCAGATAATTAATTAACATGAAGTTATTAGGAATTTAAATACAGGATACTACATGATAAATGCTAAATAAATACATTCAGGCAATATACGTATTAAAATACGCATTCTGGGAACGGGGAGTGACAGAGAACCATATATAGGTGCATGTAGTAACTGTCCAGTCAATAAAACGTTCGGTACGTGGGAAAAACCACTCCAAAACATTTCGTAACCGCTCAAATCGTTTACAACACGATTTAGCCAACTGGCACACAGTGCACGCCAATTGTGTATAGCGTGCGCCAACAAAAATGCCACATTACACCTCATGAGCCTGAGCCCGAGTCCGAGTCCGAGTCGCTATGGGACTTAGCTCGAGAGAAAATTAATTCCAAGAGCAAAAAGCATTAATGCTTTAACATGGAGTCTTATCCTTACCTTCTAGTAAAATTACCCATATGGTTTCCTCCTTAGGGTCACCACCCCATGTGCGTATCTCAACAACACACCAAGTATATATTGAGATACACTTCATAGCATTTTTCCAATGTGGGGCTAAATTCTAGACATGTATTGAGAGCAAGCTTTCTCTACATGTCAAGGAAAAGCCCCAACAACCATCTCGCGACATGGATATGATCGTTTCACTGAGTGTCTACACCTCTGGTTTCCAAATAACAGTAGGGTAATTAACTAAAATAATCACATTATCTTTGAAAGGGTAGGATTCTGGAATTCATATAACCTCGTTGGTTATTCTCACAGACTCGATAACATGATGGGATGTCATATTGGAATGACATGGATGCAAAATATTCCTAAAATAATAATAATTTTAAAACTAGGGGTTGTATTGGATGAACATGGATACGACACGAAGGATAAGGTGAGACAAATGAAACACTTATACCTATTTTCCTATATTACAAAAATTTTCATTCAGAGCATCCAAACTTTGATAAATTCCATCCAACGCATCAAAATTTAACAAATTCCAAAATAAGCATCAAAACGCCCATCCAATGGACGTTTTCTTTTTTTAATATAATTTTTTTTATTATCTATTTTTTTCCTTCGTTAACGACGTTTAACAAAAAAATAATAATAAAATAGAAAACGCCCTTTGGCGTTCTCTTGAGAAATTTTGAATTTTCTATTATTTTTTCTTTCACTCTCTTTTGTCTCTCTCTCACTCTCTCCCTCTAATTTAGTTATATTAATAATAATGGAATGGCTGCATTATTGACATATTTTCAGCGAATGGGGGTTCGAGAAACTGGTGTTCCAGAACTTGATCACCGGGATCCGGAGGGACCGGAAGTACGCGATCCAGGGGAGGAACGCGTACGCGACGGGGTGCACATGTTGGAGAATGTGGTCAGCCCCAAGAGCAATGTCACCTGGTTCGAGAAGGTCCCCTACCTCAACGGGCCGCACTGTTGTGTAATTAATTTTGCTTCCTTTTTTTTTAGTTTCCTTCTTTGTAGCATCTCTGTGTATTTTCATGTTTATTTTTTTTTACTTTCTGTTTTCGTCGTTGCCAAAAAAAATCTTCAGTGAAAAAAATTAAAAATTGAAAAAACCATTTCTAAGGATGTTTTTTTTTGTTAAATGTCGTTAACGGAAGGAAAATAGACAATAAAAAATAATATTAAAAAATATAAAACACCATTGGATGGGCATTTTGATGCTTATTTTGGAATTGTTAAATTTTGATGCTTTGGATGGAATTTATCTAAGTTTGGATGATCTCAATAAAAATTTTTGATTCTTGTATAAGTGTCGAGGTGCATCATATGAATATTCGATTTGACACGACTCACATTTTTTTCTTTTTGTTCCTATCTCTATTATTATAAAGAGACTTCAAAACGTCTCAAAGTTAGCACTCTAAGACGTATGTATATGATTGCATAATTAAAAAAAAGAATAAATATAAATTAATTCATAGACCTTAACAAATGTGTATTCCTAAAATATTGCTTTTATCTAACTACCTAATATTATCTAACTAAACATTTTTTTTTGAAATCAATTAAACATATATTCAAAGTCCTAAAAACATATATATACCAAATTCTAATAAAAATAATATTCAAATCATATTTAAACCATTTTAATATTAACTAACTAACTATATATATTCTAAAGTTCTAAAATCATATCAATAAAAAAATCTTTACTAAAATATATTCAAATCATATTTAAATTATTTCAATAAAATTTAAATTTCTAACAAACTTTTTAAATAATATTATAGATTTTTTTTGGTATCGATCTAACTGTCTTAAAACAAATGTTTTTTAAAGAATATAATTTGGATAATGAGTGCGTACGTTACTGTAGAGCCTAAAAATTAAGAGACGCCACTCATTAAAGTCTTCAATCATCTGATGGCGCCAAACCAATCGAGTTGCGCTAGATCATCAAATTATGCAGCTTCAGATTACTCCATCGCCAGGTTGCGCTGGAGTCAGGGTGCGCGGAGCGACACGTGGTGCACTTCCTCGAGAAGCTGTAACGACGTCATCATTACCTGACAACTGACAACACGAAGATTAAGGAAAATTCTTTCGAATCCCGCACAACGCGGCACTCGAGAAGACTTTGTCAGGAGGTAATTAATGCTGACAGCCGGTTGGCTCAAGTCATGGCGCAGGGATTAATCAGCACAACACAGAAGACCTAGTCAAAAGGTGCTAGTCGTTAAGTTGTGCCTATGCACAGCCTGACAAAGTGGCGCCATTTGATCAAATCTTAGTTTAAAACAGGGTGACGTAGCATGCAAACCATCAACTTCAAAGAGTGTGCCCACTACACTGCCCACGACCACGTGCATCTCAATCAAACGATGCCACGCATCTAAAGCAGTTGGTGCAAACCGCTCACGCAGGTTGTTGTATTGCGCCCTTGCGCAACCTGATGAAGCATGCGCAAAGTGTTCAAATGGTGTTCAAGACAGAGTGACGTGGCACAAAAGTCACTAACTTTGCAGAACATGTCCACTACACTGCCCACGACCACGTACATCTCAATCAAATGTTGTCACGCGTCCATAGCAGTTAATACAATCATTTGTGCAAGTGAACAGGATGCGCGCAATCTGAAGCACGCGCAATCCAGAATAACTACTAAACAGTTTTTTCAAGAACTCTATAAATAGAGTTTCAAATCATTCTAAAAATATCAAGAGTGATTATAATATCGTACTAAAGTGTTGTTGCATCCTCCAAAGGCTCGTGTCTTCGATATCACATCGTCCACGGGATAAAGTGATCATCTTCTGATTAGATTTCTATAGTTGTACTTCTCCAGAAATCAATTATACTCCTGTTCTTTTTCTTAGTTTCTAATAAACTTTTTGTTCTTTGCAAACAAAATGGCGACTCTGCTAGGGACGATTTTCTCCTCCGACGAAAAAGTGACAACTCAATGTGATACTGCATCAATTGGCAAAATACAGAAGACCCTGGTCGTGAAAGTCGATCAAACAGCCTACGAGACCATGATCACTGCTGGGGTGCCAAGCGCACTTTTGCCGCTATTAAGAGCAAGACTCGCTCTGTTTGGACTCCTAAGTCCTCGGTGGTAAAATCTTCTGCCTCTGTGCAACTCGCGCCCATCAATGTTTCGGCGCAACCTAAGGAAAATAGCCTTTTGGCTAATCCCTCTACTTCTCCGATTCTGAAATCAAAGGAGACTTTGTCTCGACACACTGTTGTCTAAAACAAGGGAAAGCACCTTTCAGCCATCTCTTCCCTGGCATAACCTGCGCCTATTCCTACTTCTGCGTAACTCGCGCCCAACAATATTTCGGCGCAACCTAAGGGAAATAGCCTTTTGGCTAATCCCTCTACTTCTCCGACCCTAAAATCAAAGGAGACTCTGTCTTGACACACTGCTGTCCAAAACAAGGGAAAGCACGCTTTGGCCTTTTCTTCTCCGACGCAATTTGCACGTGTTCGTACTTCGGCCCAACTTGTACAGGTTCATGCCTTGGCGCAACCTGCACGAACTTGTGTACTAGCACAATGTAAAGAGAAGCACTCTTTTCTATCATCAGAAGCTTAGTAAGAAACCACTAAATCAAGGAAAAGGTTCTTTAACTTTTCCTCATTCTGCTCGCGTCGTTGACTGGATGGAAAGTACTGCTCTCCTTAATAGAGACAACCAAATCTCTATCGGGAAGATAAATTCCATTCAGAACAAACCTTCCATGCAAAAGGGCATTTTGTCTATTCCAAAGAGATCAGGGCAGGATCTATCAACCTTATATATTTCAAGATCCCGACGAGGCAAACTACTAGTATCTCAAGTAGATACACAAGCAGCTCCCTTATCAGACTTGGCACCTATATCAACAGGTGCCAATTAGGCTCAACCTCGGGAAATCACAAGATTCATCAAGCGTAACCAGCACCAGTTACTAACTTACAACAGAAGAAGAATGCTGAGGTAAAAGATCATGTGACTTATGCTATCCAGCTCAGCACATCCTTGTACACACAAGGTACAGGACACCTCAGGAACAGGAACCATGTCCCGAATATCATCAAGGACTACATTCCTGCAACTTCTTTCCATCCTGTTAGCGACCTCCGTGAACTCTTAATATAGAAGCGAATGGTTGTAAATCCATTCCGTCCAGCAGTGGTCCAACAACATGAACATCATTATAACCACCATCATGAAGTTGTCATCAAATACTGCTGTCAGTCAGCCAAGCGGTCCGTCTTTGATCATTTGAATTATGTTCAGACTCCCGATCCAATCCTAGTAAACGAAGATAAACTTCTCTATGCTTTTGTCAACATGGCATCTCAAAGCATTGGGGTAGAAAACGTCCAAGACGTAATGCGTCCCGCAATCCTAGTCAGCAATACTTAGATCGGATTCATGAATCCGGTGAAGGAGTAATACTTGACCATACATCTTTCTTCTCATAATAAACAGCCTCTTGCTGTAGAAAAGAAAAAGAGGGATCTCACCTCTCCTGAGTTTCTTGTTATCGACCTCCGTCGTAACAAACATTCTCCTTCTCCTTCTTCTTCTACTTCTCCTCCTCTGGTTATTAACCTTGCTAAGCCTTCGGTGAAGGCTAAGAATCATGTTGTAAATGACGATGTACAAATCAATAAAGTAGCATCTCCTTTACAGTATACCGATGTCTTTTATTATACTCGATGTTATTTAAAAATCTTAGATAACTTCGAACCACTTGCCATAGGAGCAGTTGAAGCTTCTCGAAATGAAGTATTGCTCGAGCCAATACAGGACTCCTTCTTCTTAGTTCCTTCCAGAATGAAATATGAACTTCTTATACTTTTTAGTAAAGGAACAGAACAGAAGATCACGTCGATAGCGAAGAAGAAAATCAAGATAACGGAAGACTTCAACTACGTCGTTATAGTCAACAATCAAAAGATATCATTCAAAAGATGGGCTATAATTTTAAAGCTGGTCTCAATGGTGGCAAATGAAGGCGAACTCCTATTCGTATTCCTGCTCCAAAAGGAAAATCACAACAACACTATGGCAATACGAAGCGGGGATTAGGTTATACTTCACCAACTCCGACTCCAGAAACCTCCGAATCCGAGGAAGAAGACCGATCTAACTCTTCTGATTCTATCTCATGGGATTCAGACACCAGTGTAGGGTACGTCCATCGCGTGACTCTATCTTCCAATATGGTGATCGCTGAGTTCTCGGAAGATGACGAAGACTTTGTCGAAGCTTCTAAATCTGATCCTTGGGCACAAATGATGGACACTCAATGGGAGCTTCGCTTCGAGCAACGTGAGCCACCTACTGAAGATCAGCTGGTTCAAGTCAATATTGGAGACAAAGTTTCTCCAAAACCGATATTTGTCAGCAAAAGCCTCCCTGAAGCAGATAAACAAGAACTAATCCAACTCATTAGAGAATATATTGATGTATTCGCTTGGAGCTATGAAGATATGCCAGGATTGGATCCTCAGATCGCTACCCACAAGCTCAACATTCTGCCAAATACGAAGCTAGTCAAGCAGCAACAATGTCGATTTTGACCTGACATGATGGATGCCATAGAAGCTGAAGTCAAGAAACTTATTGCCTGCGGTTTCATCAGAGAAGAACAACATCCGGATTAGGTGGCTAATGTTGTCCTAATTTTGAAAAAGATAGAGAAAGTTCGGGTCTGCATCGACTTCAGAGACCTTAATAAAGTTTGTTCCAAAGACGAATTCCCTCTCCCAATCACTGATGTCATGATTGACAATACTTACGGATTTGAACGTATATCCTTTATGGATAGATTTTTAGGATATAATCAAATCAAGATACATCCAGAAGATGAAAAACATACATCTTTTTGCACTCTTCTTGGAGTCTATGCTACACTGTCATGCCATTTGGTCTTAAGAACGCTGGTGCAACTTATCAGCGGGCCATGAGTATCATCTTTCGTGATCATTTATGAAAGACTGTTGAATGTTATGTTGACGATATTGTTGTCAAAAGTCGTTTAAAAGAATATCATATTCAAGATTTGAGAACTATTTTCGATCTAATGCGCCAGCATCAACTCAAGATGAATCCTACCAAGTCATTCCTGGGAGTCTGATCTAGTGGCAAATTTCTTGGATTTGTTATTACCTCTAAAGGTATACACGTTGACCCTGAGAAAATCAAAGCCATTCAAGAGATGCATCCTTCACGTAACCTAAAAGAGCTACGAGGATTCCAAGGACGGCTTGCGTATATCAGGAGATTCATCTCAAATCTCTCTGGACGTTGTAGACCATTCACTCAACTCATGAAGAAAGGTATGTCTTTCATTTGGACTGAAGAATGTCAATAAGCATTTGAAGACATAAAACGGTACTTGATGAACCCTCCAGTTCTAGTACCTCCAGTGTCAGGAATACCTTTCCTGATGTATGTTCGAGCAATGGACCACTCTTTAGGTGCTTTATTAGCTCAGAAGAATAAAGATGGTCATGAGCAGGATATCTACTACCTTAGCCGCATGATGATTGGAGTTAAGCACCGATACACTCCAGTAGAAAAAGAATGTCTAGCTTTGATGTTTGATGTTCAAAAGACGAGACATTATATCACTGGCCAAACTATTCATGTTATTTCTAGAGTTAATCCTCTCAGGGTCCTGATGAAGAAGCTCAGTACCCTCAATTCTAGGCTTACAACATGGGCCATATTGTTAGCACAATATGATATGGTTTGTGTTCCTCAAAAGTCTGTTAAAGGTCAAGCTCTTGCTGACTTTCTAGCAGCTCATCCAGTTCCCGAAACATCTAAACTCTACGATGAGATTCTAGATGAAACCTTGGAATCCAACATGATCTTAGAAGAAATTCTTATTTGGTGTCTATTCTTTGATGGTACATCCAGAATTGGACCAAAAGGTGCTATTGTTGCTGGAGTTGGAGTCGTTTTCGTCTCACCAGAAGGATTAGCTATCCAAAGATCTTATTCTTTAGATGAATCATGTTCCAACAATATGGCTGAATACAATGCTCTGCTCCTCGGTCTCCAATTGGCTAAACAATTAGATATTTCTTGAAGTTTACGGAGACTCCAAACTGATTGTCAATCAAGTTAGAGGCACATACGAAGTTTGACATCAAGATTTGGTTCTGTATTATGATGCAGCGATCAGGATGGCCACTTCAATCAAAGGTTTTTTCATTGAACACGTACGCCGAGCATGTAACATGGAAGCTTATGCACTCGCTAATCTTGCAGCAGTATTAGCAGTTACCATTAGAAGACAACAAATGATCGTTCTCACTAATAGAGAGTTATTTTATGTCCAGAATAACTTAAATATGGAAGTTAACAACCCAAACATGGAATTCAATATTTCGGTTGAAATTTGTACCATCAGTGAAGACTGGAGGACTCATTTCATAGACTTCGTGGTCCATGATATCCTACCTGAAGACCCTAAGGAGGCCAAAACAATTCGGCGACGGTCACTCAGATTTTACTGCAATCATACTACAAAGATACTTTACCGATGAACGTACGACGGCTTACTCCTACATTGTCTTGTTGGAGAAGAAGCAAAATAAATACTTCGTGAAGCTCATGACGGTCTTTGTGGTGCACATCAACCTGGTCCTAAATTACAGGATCGTATTCGCCGAATAGGTTATTATTGGCCCTCTGTCACGACCCGCACCCTAGAGTAAGGGCACGAGACGTGGGTACGTCCAGCCTACGCCGCAGTGTCGGCGGTAGAACGATGTCCTAGGTCACAACATCTAACAATATAAAGCTAAACAGTTTATACTCCCCGAATAGGGGTGACATAGCAGTAAATAAACTCAATCACAACTAAGGAAGAAGAAGCACGATATGATATAGAACTCAAAGGAAATACAGAAGATAGTCTAAGTGTCTAAGATCACATCTCAGCAAATATCCAGAAATACAAGTCTCTACTACTGAATATGAAAGAATATATACAACCCAGATCTCAAGATAGAAATAAAGTCTAACTACTAGTCTCAAGACAACATAAGTAAGATAAGGCCTAACTAAACTAGTCTAGGCAATAGGGGTAATGTCCTCAGCTAGAGCTGGGTCCTCCTGAGAGTCCAGCTTATAAGTGTCGTCTAGGGCTGCCCCGTAGAAGGTATCCACACAGGCCTCCTTCTCGTCCTCTATAATATTTTCAACAGGTCCAGTCAGGACAGGAGCGAGCACAATACATCTCAACAGATCATAGCAGGTTAGAAAATATAATCATACAGTAAAGTAATATACATGAACTGAAGAAAATACAGTATGTAAACAGAAAGAGAACTGTAATAGAAATATCTACTATAAATAGAGAACTAACAGTGGCTAGTGAGTCAGAGTACAATATAGACATGTAAATGGTATAGGAGATTCTGATGCTACACTACGGAAAGATTCTGATGCTACACTACTTGGATAATATTCACATGTCTACTTCTACTCCCCCGTACCCCCAATCAATACACAAGGATCCAGCCAGGTTATGTTATGATTCCATGCAATGGCCCACAAGGGGTGATACATGGATGCCCATAAATGGGTAATTCTAGGAATGCCCATAAATAGGAGATTCAAGGAGACTCTGTGATCATGAGAGTACATGTCACAAGTGATCAATAAACCAAGAAGCATAGTGATACACAATGTAAGTGAAACGCACAGATCATGTAATATCCGATGCTCCTGAAGGATAATATCTCAAGAAGAGATCCATATAGTACCAATCCGTATGACCAACGTGACAGTATCAAGTAAAGTAATTTAAAGTAGGAAAATAATTCTAAGCAGGATATAAAATGATCAGAGAATGTACTCGCCTGGTATCTGAGTGTCCGGATGAAATATACTGTCCGAGGAGAGGTGCCTGGCTCCTAATCAGAACAGCACAAGTCACAACAAGTCTAAAATGTTAACAAGATACAATTTAATGCATTCTAAATGAATCTAGGTCAATCTAGACCAAAGCCAACTCTTGGTCAACTCTGGTCAACTCTGGTCAACCCTAGAAGTCAAACTAGATCGACTATGGTCAAACTAGGTCTAACAAGTCAAACTAGGTCTAACAAGTCTAAACTAGGTCTAACTAGTCTACATTAGTCTATACTAGGTAGTACACACCACTACAAGGCTATGTAAGCCTGAACCAAGCCTATCCCAACTATATCAAAATATCACAATATAGCTATATGCTATATAACTAGCATACATTCAAACATGTCTAACTTATTTATCGATATACATATATATTTAGATACATTACATTAGGCATTCAATATTACATAGATATACATATGCATATTTTACATACATTACACCATATATATATATATATATATATATATATATATATATATATATATATATATATATATATATATATATATATATATACATATATATGTAGGCTACCTACATTGTATATACATTAACTTTACATATATACATTACATACATATATAGATATTCACATATTATATATACATTGCATATATTGGTATACACATATTACATATATTCATGCATATGCATATAGAGAGAGGGAAGGCATGTGTGTGTATTCATGAGAGTGTGGTGTGTGTGAGTGACAGTGAAAAACTGTTCTGAGAACAGTGAAGGGTGTGTGTAATTAGGCTAGGTGAGTGTCAATGGTACATGGTGTATAGGTGTGTAAAAGCATGGCAAGGGTGCGTGTGTAGGTGACTGTTGTGTGAGAGATGTGTGTGTGTGTGTGTGTGTATGTGTGTGTGTGTGTGTGTGTGTGTGAATGATGAAGAGTGAATCATACACAGTGGGTGAGAGTGATAATGGTTCATGCCTCAATAGGAATTACCAGTTGTGGAAAAAACTGGAACACAATATCAGTTATAAAGTAAACTAAAACTCAGTTTTCAGTCCCCAACTTTAAAACCCTATTTCAAGTTCAATTATCAACCAAACAATCCCAAAATTGAACCATAGCTAGATCACATGTAGGAGAATAACATTAGAGTATAAAACCACTAATTAATAGCATTTAAATAGGTAAAATAGATTGCCCAATTTTGATTTAGAAAATTGGAAAAAAAAGGAAATGTTCATGTATCAAAAATTTAGGAGAAATGGGAAAATGTAATTTAAAAATAATTAAAATGCAAAATTAAAGGTTGGTAATGTAAATATAGAGTGTGCACGTGTCATTTAGTGTCAAAGTGTCATACCACCACTTGACACGACGTGTCCAACACGAATAAACCAATTCAGCATATATAGACACTGCACAGCAGTGCACTGTCTCGTGCACAAGTGCACGCGTGTCGTGCACCCGACACAGGACACTTTGTGTCTCATGCACACACCCACAAGTTCGCCCAGTATAGGTCTTCGATTGACACAGCCTGATACAGGTCCACGTGTCACAGTGTCGTGTCTAGGAGTGCGTATCAGTGCCCGAAAACCCGACTAAACAGTCAGTGAAAAACCCAGTGCGGGCTAAAAAATGTGTCGACACGACACAAAAGCGTCTCCAACTTGGAGGGCCTCGTGTCAGTCATTGCCCCTTGGCCCATGCCAAGTGGCACGACCTGAGTCGTCGTGTCCGATGAGAAAATCACCCCGAGTGGCAGGACATGTATACTGCTCGCGCACATGTGTGCACCCGCGTGTGCACGTGTCCAACCCGACACGACACGACACAACATCAATCCCAGTCTACTGGAAAACAACAACCCACACCAAATCGATCATTCCTATTCAAAAATAAATTAAAAATCAAAACAAAATGTCTTTGGGGCATTTCGTCAAACACCTAAACCCAAGGGCTGATACGTGTCCATTTAAGACACGAAAGGACACAAAATCCTACAAAAATCTAGGGTTAGCTAGGGGACACTTAGATCTAGGTTATTATGCAAAAATAACAGCATCTAATTAAGACTTTTAGAGATTTACCTATTGGTGTCCAAATACAAGAAAAGCTTCCAATAGGGGTTTCCTCCTTGCTAGCAAACTTCTTTAAATTGCTCATAAACTGAGAAAAACCTCCACAAACAGCAAGAATACTAAAATTAGGATCTAATGCAATTGATTTGAGGAAAAAAGAAGATAAAATGGAATTTCTATGAATTTATGAAGTTAGAAAAATACCTCTTCCTTAAACTTGTTCTTTCCTAAAAGAGGCTAGCCCTAAATGGAGGAGACTATTTATAGGATAGGAATCCCTAGGCTGAGTGTTGGCTGGCCACTAATGGATTAGTGTTAGGGTTAGCTAGTGGGTTGGGCTTAATCATTAATCAATGGTTCAAAACCACAAGTCATGACTTGTGACCAAAAGCCTTTCTATTCTTACTTGAGTTTAGTGACTAAACCATTAGTTAACTCTAGTCTAACTAGGGTTACATAACCTAACCAAGTCCAACACAACTAGGGTTAGCTTCTAGGTTAGCCTACCAAGTCAATGCTAGTCAAAGTCAACCTAGTCAACCATCATTCAAATAATTCCAAAATAAATCCTAAAAATTCCCATAAATTCAAATAAATTATAATAAATTTAAATAACCTTAAAATGACAAAAATACCCTCAAACTAGAAATATGGTAGTAACAAATCTATCCTCATTAAAAGAATTTTATCTTCGAAATTAAAAGGCGAAATACAACTGATGAGAATGATAGAAAGTATACCTCATGGTCCAAACAAATATGGGTTACGCTCGCACATCTGTCACCTCTATTTCTCGTATTTCGTATTTATACTCGTAGTTGGATTTTGGCACGTATTTTTGTTTTTCTGGACGTGTGGAATTTTGGGTTTTCTCGTATTTTGGGTTTCGGCTCGGCTCGGTTTTAGTTGGATTGGTTTGGTTTGGTTTAATATTCTTGGAACACCTTAGCCTATGCTCCACCCTCATTCCACCACAACCACCCCCATTAAATCCTACCTAACTTTTCTTTTTCCTCTTTACTCTCCATTAATTTCTCCATCTTCTTCTTCTTCCTTTCTCCACCAACACCATAGGCAAGTGCACCTTGCCACCAAATAAGTACCACATTTTATTTATCCATTAGCTAGATTAGGCTATGGAGAACAACATTAGAACTTGGCATTTTATGATTTGGAGCTTCCATTTTTCTAGATCTAGGTTTTAACCATTTTCGGAAATTCTTGGTTTTGATCTATTAAACTTTGATTTTTGCTTTTTTTGATGCTTCCATGTGGAAGAGAATTCAATTTTATACAAGTTAGACATTTGAAAATCCAAATTTGGTTTTGATTTGGCCAAGATATGAAGATTTAAAGTTTTAGTGTTCTTGAGAAGCTCATCTCAGCCTTGGAGAAGAAGACCCCCTCCCCCGCTGTGCTGTTTAGCGCCGGACTACTTTCCCCATGCCGTACCCTTTGGCGCTGGCCGCTGGCCCGCCCCTGTGCCGCGCTCTTTAGCGCTGGTCGCTGACCGAGCAGCCTGGCCGCTGCCCGATTGCGCGCGCACCCTGTGCGCCTGGCCCCTGCGCCGTTCGCCCTTGCGTACTTGGACCCTCGGCCCCCTGCGCCGTTCGCCCCTGCGCACTTGGACCCTCGGCCTCCTGCGCCGTTCGCCCCTGCTTACTTGGACCCTCGGCCCCCTGCGTCGTTCGCCCCACGCACTTGGACCATCCATCCCCTGTGCCATCTGACTCAGCACAACCTGTACCCTGCGCCATCCATCCCCGGCCACCCCTCCCCGTGCACCTAACCCCTTGCGTAACCTATTTGCCCAAATGATTTGGTTTTATTTTCTTGGGCTTGGCTTTTCTTTCGTGGATTGAGTTTTTGATCTTGTTCCGCACAGCATGACTATCTTGACCCAACACGACCTGGCACGATTTTCGATAATTTTGCTGATGACTAATGTAGTTTTCCTGATCCTATGAAGTATGATTTTAGTACCTCTTATTTTCTTAATAAGTGACCCGATTGGGTACACACTTGACTTGTAACCTGTGATTCATGATTTATTTCGATAACCAGATAATTTGATAGTGGCCCATGGCGGCGCACTCTTGACTCGTAACTTGACTTGACTTGATGTCGTTGCGATGGCTAACTTGACTCTTGTAACTAACTCTGACACCGTGGGTGTTCTTGCTTGCTTGCTTGTGTAATCTACTTGTCTTGTCTTGCATCATGCCTAGGACGTGACTTCCTGGTTCCCACGGTCAGGAATTTGCACTGAATATGGATTAGGCTAATGACTAGGTCAAACTATAGTTCATGGAGAATTTCCAGTCACAGGCAATCTCGTTATCTGGGCGCCTTAATTGGACCTGTAGCTTGCCGACGAGTAGAGCACATTTCCAGCACACTGTCATGTGTTGCACCTCTAAGTCACCTAAGGGTATATCGTCTCCTGGACGATGTACCCAACCATACTCTCAACCCGCAGAAGGATAACTGGATAGTCTGCAGGGCTTGGGACTGGGAATTTCTCATTGCATCTTGTTAGTAATTAGGCTTGTGATAACCCTAGTTAGTTAAAGTAGTAAGCCGTAGTAATTGCTTGGCCGCTTATGAATGGATGGTGTCCAGTCTGGTCTAAGTCTCGTCTAAGCCCCTATACCTGGTACTCCTGTACTTGATTGTTTTACTTATTTTAATAATGAATGGATAGGAATAAGTGCTATTCAGGCAGAGGGTTACAACCCCGGTCCTTGTTTGGTTTACGGGTTGTAATCTGGCTCCCAGAATGGTTACATGTCCCTAGTTATTTATTGTCATGTTGTACTTTTATTACCTGTACTTTTTTTCTATTTTTCTTATGTTCTGATATGCTGGTTTTGTTCTTATTTCGTGGCCTCTCTTGTGGCACTTGCTCTTTCTGGGGTTTGACCCAGCTGGTTTTGTGTGGGCAGATTTCAGAGCAGCTCCCGAGGATCTACCTAACCTCCAGCCCGATAGTGGCGACTAGAAGGAACCCGGGCTATGAGTAGGTTTTTCTATTTTGTTTCTCTCACTCTATTGTAAAAATTATTCTTTTGAGGCGTTTAGCCGACGAGCACCTATTAGCTCGATGCACATTTACTTACTGTCTGCCTACGGGCTGTAAATATGATTAACAAATCCTACATATATGACTTAACTCTTGCTAGTCCTCGTATTTTGTACGACTAGCTTCATGATCAGCTGAATATGTAATATTTGGGACGCCTTTTATTGTATATTTGGTGGTCTAACATCTTGTAATTATACTACTTGCTTGAGATTGAGACAATAGGCTTGACCTTAAGAGACCGTTGGCTTGTAGTAAACCCTCATATCTAGACAGCCGTGACCGTATAGCGAGGTGGTTTCCATTTCAATATACGTAGCTGGCTATGTTCGCCCCCGCTCTCTAGTATTCTGGTTCTGGGACGTGACATGGTTTAAGTGGTGGCCCATGCAGGTCTTGGCATTCAAGAAATGTGAGGGTTTGCCGAATAGATGTCTCAATCAGAACTCGTCCTTGATCTTCGATCATATCCTCTGAATCTTTGGAATCTTGACCTGATCACATGCTTGTATCGTTGATCTGTCATGGTCCTTCCTTATTGTTTTCTATGTCATTTTCTCCAGCGGTATTGTTCGTGAACCAGCCGATCAGCAAGGCAGAGCAACTCCTGCAGACCAGCAGCCCGGAGATCAAGCCCAGCACTCCGGAGTGGCCTCCAGAGTTGTGCCTACTGGAGGAGAGCCCCCAGTTCAGCCCGTTCAGCCTGCCGAGCCGGATGATGGCACTTTGGTAGGTCTTATCAGGACCTTGATAGCTTTCCAGGATCGTCGAGGAGACGCCTTGTACCAGGTAGTGGCAGATGCTTTGACCAGAGGAGGTCACCCAGGGAATAGCGCTGCCAACAGCTTCAAGCGCTTGAACCCTCCCTTCTTCGACGGCAGTGAAGATACGATTGCCGCGGACGCTTGGTTTCAGGATACCAAAGTAATTCTGGAAGCAGCTAGGACACCCGAGAATTAGAAGGTGGCGGTAGTATGCCTACAGTTGCTGGATTTAGCTCACAGTTGGTGGACGGCGCAAGCCACGGGATTAGTGGCACCTATTTCTTGGGCAGTGTTTAGAGAAAGATTCCAGACGAAGTATTTCGATGCTGTTGCTCGGTACGACCTGCAGACGAGATTTACCAACTTGAAGCAAGGAGGCAGAACAGTCGACAGTTATGCATCTTAGTTTTCTAGACTTAGTAGGTTTGCCCCCACCTTGGTGGCAACCGAGTTTGATAGGGCCCAGCGGTTCCAGCAGGGACTGCATTTGGAGATCTTTTTGGCAGTCGAGCAGTTCGAGCAACAGAAGTTCGATGTAGTATTGAGAGCGGCTAGGAGGCACGAGTACACCTCCCAGAGGATTGTGGATAGGACCGGAGGTAGGAAGCGGTCCCACGGTCAGATGCACCAATCATCAGCTCCAGCCCCGGCAGCTAGGGGTTTGACTATTGGAACTCCGAGACGGGCGGCCTCAGTAACGTTGGTTCAGCATTCGACCCCGACATACCCGCAGCAGCAGAAGCAGAAGTAGACTTCCGCGATGGGATGTTCTCATTGCGGAAAGCCAGGCCATGTGGTGTCAGATTGTCGTAGGGCGCAAGGATTGTGCATAGCTTGTGGAGCGGCAGATCACAAGATAGGAGCCTGCCCGAATAGGGGTAGTTCATCCTCCTCCAACCTAACCAGTCCATCGGTTAGGGGACCAACACCTATGCAGCAGCAGCAGTACCCGAGGCCCTTTTTGCCTCAGGACCAGGCATTTCATCAGTAGAACCAGCAGCAGTACACCCAAGCCCAAGTACAGAGCAGGCAGAGAGGTTTCCAGCAGAGGGGACCCGCAGCTAGAGGACAAGCTCAGGCCATGATGATGACTATGGAAGAAGAAGATGCACCGGGTGAGGTAGTGGCAGGTACTATTCTCGTCAACTCCTCTCTATTTCGTATTTATGGAAGAAGAAGATGTCACCCCCATTTCCCGTATTTCGTATTTATACTCGTAGTTGGGTTTTGGCACATATTTTTATTTTTCTGGACTTGTGAAATTTTGGATTTTCTCGTATTTTGGGTTTAGGCTCGGTTCGATTTTAGTTGGATTGGTTTGGTTTGGTTTAATATGCTTGGAACACCTTAGCCTATGCTCCACCCTCATTCCACCACAACCACCCCCATTAAATCCCACCTAACTTTTCTCTCTCCTTTTTACTCTCCATTAATTTCTCCATCTTCTTCTTCTTCCTTCCTCCACCAACACCTTAGGCAAGTGCACCTTGCCACAAAATAAGCACCATATTTTATTTGTCCATTAGCTAGATTAGGCCATAGAGAATAATATTAGAACTTGGCATTTTGTGATTTGGAGCTTCCATTTTTCTAGATCAAGGTTTTAACCATTTTTGGAAATTCTTGGTTTTGATCTATTAAACTTTGTTTTTTGCTTGTTTTGATGCTTCCATATGGAAGAGAATTCAATTTTATACAAGTTAGACCTTTGAAAATCTAAATTTGGTTTTGATTTGGCGAAGATATGAAGATTTGAAGTTTTGGTGTTCTTGAGAAGTTAATCTCAGCCTTGGAGAAGAAGACCCCCTCCCCCGCTGCGTTGTTTAGCGCCGGGCTACTTCCCCGGCTCCGTACCCTTTGGCGCTGGCCGCTGGCCCGTCCCTGCGCCGTACTCTTTAGCGCTGGTCGCTGACCGAGCAGCCTGGCCGCTGCCCGATTGCGCGCGTGCCCTGCGCGCCTGGCCCCTGCGCCGTTCGCCCCTGCGCACTTGGACCCTCGGCCCCCTGCGCCGTTCGCCCCTGCGCACTTGGACCCTCGGCCCCCTGCGTCGTTCGCCCCTGCGTATTTGGACCCTCGGCCCCCTGCGCCGTTCGCCCCTGCGCACTTGGACCATACATCCCCTGCACCATCTGACTCAGCGCAACCTGCACCCTGCGCCATCCATCCCCGGCGCACCCCTTCCCGTATGCCATCGCCCCCGGCGCACTTGACCCCTGCGCCATTCACCCCTGCGCAGCCCATTCTCTTGCGCAACCTAACCCCTTGCGCAACATATTTGCCAAATGATTTGGTTTTATTTTCTTGGACTTGGCTTTTCTTTCGTGGATTGAGTTTTTGATCTTGTTCCGCACAGCACGACTATCTTGACCCAACACGACCTGGCACAGTTTTTGATGATTTTGCTGATGACTAATACAGTTTTTCTGATCCTGTGAAGTATGATTTTAGTACCTCTAATTTTTTTAATAAGTGACCCGATGGGGTACACACTTGACTTGTAACCTGTGATTCATGATTTATCTCGATAACCAGATAACTTGATAGTGGCCCGTGGCGGCGCACTCTTGACTCGTAACTTGACTTGACTTGATGTCGTTGCGATGGCTAAATTGACTCTTGTAACTAACTCTGACACCGTGGGTGTTCCTGCTTGCTTGCTTGTGTAATTTACTTATCTTGTCTTGCATCATGTCTAGGACGTGACTCCTTGGTTCCCACGGTCAGGAATTCGTACTGAATATGGATTAGGCTAATTACTAGGTCAAACTATAGTTCATGGAGAATTTCCAGTCACAGGCAATCTCGTTATCTGGGCGCCTTAATTGGACTTGTAGCTTGCCGATGAGTAGAGCACATTTCCAGTACACTGTCATGTGTTGCACCTCTAAGTCACCTAAGGGTCTATCGTCTCCTGGGCGATGTACCCAACCATACTCTCAACCCGCGGAAGGATAACTGGATAGTCTGCAGGGCTTGGGACTGGGAATTTCTCATTGCATCTTGTTAGTAATTAGGCTTGTGATAACCCTAGTTAGTTAAAGTAGTAAGCCATAGTAATTGCTTGGCCGCTTGTGAATGGATGGTGTCCAGCCTGGTCTAAGTCTCTTCTAAGCCCCTATACCTGGTACTCCTGTACTTGATTGTTTTACTTATTTTAACAATGAATGGATAGGGACAAGTGCTATTCAGGCGAAAGGTTACAACCCCGGTCCTTGTTTGGTTTACGGGTTGTAATCTGGCTCCCGGAATGGTTCCATGTCCCTAGTCGTTTATTATCCTGTTGTACTTTTATTACCTGTACTTTTCTTCCATTTTTCTTATGTTCTGATATGCTGGTTTTGTTCTTATTTCGTGGCCTCCCTTGTGGCACTTGCTCTTTCTGGGGTTTGACCCAGCTGGTTTTGTGTGGCCAGATTTCGGAGCAGCTCACGAGGATCTACCGAACCTCCAGCCCGATGGTGGTGACTAGAAGGAACCCGGGCTACGAGTGGGTTTTCCTATTTTGTTTCACTCACTCTATTATAAAAATTATTCTTTTAAGGCGTTTAGCCGACGAGCACCTGTTAGTTCGATGCACATTTACTTACTGTCTGCCTACGGGCTGTAAACATGATTAACAAATCCTAGGGTTGATCATGTTTGACTTAACTCTTGCTAGTCCTTGCATTTTGTACGACTAGCTTCATGATCAGCTGAATATGTAATATTTGGGACACCTTTTATTGTATATTTGGTGGTCTAACATCTTGTAATTATACTACTTGCTTGAGATTGAGACAATAGGTTTGACCTTAAGAGACCGTTAGCTTGTAGTAAACCCTCCTATCTAGACAGCCGTGACCGTATAGCGAGGTGGTTTCCATTTCAATATACGTAGCTGGCTATGTTCGCCCCCGCTCTCCAGTATTCTAGTTCTGGGGCGTGACAGCATCTCATCCTCCCGCTCCCAGGTAGACTCTCTTGGAGAATGATGCCTCCATGTGACACGTTCCAAAGGTATCACATGGTTCCTCGGAACCTTCTTTCGTCGATCCAGCATCTCCACTGGCTGCTCTGGATAGCTGAGAGATGGCCCAACCTCAATCTCCGAATGATTGAGTATATGGCTAGGATCAACCATGTACCGTCTCAACTGTGATACATGGAATACGTTGTGGACCCCCACTAGTGCAGGTGGCAAGTCTAGCTTGTATGCCACATCACCGACTCTCCTGCTGATAACGAAAGGGCCGATGAAGCGCGGGCTAAGCTTTCCGCCTCCACCAAAATGTATCGTACCACAAGTCGGAGATATCCTCAAAAAACCTGGTCTCCAACCTAATCACAAGCAAGGTCTCAATTAATTATGATAAACAAACATGATCAATAAAACACAACAAACAAACCTAAATCTAATCCTACTCTAATCTGTACCTCAAACTCCAAGGGCCTCCTGTGGCTATCGGCCCAGTACCGATATCTGTCTTGTGCCACGCGAAGTCTGTCGCTGATGAGCTTCACCTTCTCGGTTGCGTCAACAACCATCTCTGGCCCCAGTAAAGCTTGCTCACCAACATCATCCCAAGATAAGGGTGTACGATACCTACGCCCGTACAGAGCCTCGAAAGGTTACTTCTCAATGCTGGCCTGGAAACTGTTGTTGTAAGCAAACTCCACCAAATGTAGATGATCCTCCTAGGAACCTCCAAAGTCTAAGACGCACGTCCGCAGCATATCCTCAAGTGTCTGAATAGTCCTCTCTGACTGTCCGTCCGTCTGGGGGTGGTATGCAGTACTAAACTTGAGCTGAGTGCCCAAGCTGGTCTGCAGACTCCTCCAAAAATGGGAAGTAAAGCGACTATCCCAATCTGAGATGACGCTGACCGGAACCCCGTGAATCCTGACTATCTGTCGCATATACATCTCTGCAAGCCTCTCTGTAGACGTACCCATCTTGAATGGCAAGAAGTGTGCCGATTTGGTCAACCTATCAACGATGACCCAAATCGCGTCTTTTTCTTCCGGTGTACGTGGCAATCCAGATACGAAATCCATAGTGATATGCTCCCATTTCCACTCGGGAATGGGCAGCGGCTGCAATAATCCACCGGGCCTCTGTCTCTCTGTCTTGACCTGCTGACAGACCAAGCACCTAGCTACGAAGCGAGCTACCTTCCGCTTCATTCCGGACCACCAAACATGCTCCCTCAGATCTCGGTACATCTTGTTGGGGCCAGGGTGTATAGAGTACTGAGATCTGTGGGCCTCTTGCAAAATTTGCTTCCTGAGCTCCCCGCTGGGCACACATAACCTGGAACCGTGCCTCATGGCACCATCAGCTGCAAGAGAAAACTCGCCATCCACCAATCCTGCTCGAACCTGCTCTTGGAGACACCGCAGAGCAACGTCCTCAAACTGTATCGCCTTGATCCTCTCCATCAAGTTCAACTGAATCTGCATCCCCCATAACTGTATCTGCACTCCAGGCACGATCATCTCAATCCCCAGGCTCTCCAAATCAGCAAGCAAGTGATAGTCCATGGTCAAACACATGGCTGTCGGATACCTACTCAAGGTATCGGCAACCACGTTGGCCTTCCCTGGGTGATACTGAAGTGATATGTCGAAGTCTTTCATCAACTCTAGCCATCAGCGCTGCCTCATGTTCAGCTCCTTCTGAGTGAACACATACTTTAAGCTCTTTTAATCTGTAAAAATCTCTACCCGCTCCCCATACAGATAGTGCTTCCACAACTTCAGAGCAAATATCACCGCTGCCAGCTCCAGATCGTGGGTAGGATAGTTCTTCTCATGGGGACGTAATTGCCTGGAAGCATAGGCAATCACGTTCCCATGCTGCTGTAAGACACAACCTAGCCCCTTCCCTGAAGCGTCACTATAAATAGTGAATCCTCCTGATCCTGAAGGCAATGTCAGAATCGGAGCTGTCGTAAGCCGCTTCTTCAACTCATCAAAAGCTGCCTGACACCCCTCTGACCAAACGAACTCAGCATCCTTCCAGGTCAACTGAGTCAACGGCTCTGCAATCCGAAAGAAAATCCTGCACAAATCTCCGATAATATCCTGCCAGCCCCAGGAAGCTTCTGATCTCTGCCACTGAAGTCGGCGCTGCCCATGCCTCGACTGCTACAATCTTCTTGGGGTCAACTGAGATCCCATCTCCAGTTACCACATGCCCCAAAAAGTCCACCCGGTCCAAGAAGAACTCACACTTGGAGAGCTTCCCATAAAGCTGCTCCTTCCTGAGAGCCTCCATCATGAACCTCAAATGCTCCTCGCGCTCCTCCTCTGTCTTGGAATATACCAAGATGTCGTCAATGAACACCACCACAAACTGATCCAGGTACTGGTGGAACACCTTGTTCATCAGGTTCATAAACACTGCTGGTGCATTGGTTAGCCCAAACGGCATAACCAAAACTCAAACAGCCCGTACCGCATCCTGAAAGCGATCTTGGGAATATCCTCCCTCTTCACCTTCACCTGGTAATATCCCAACCTCAGATCAATCTTGGAAAATATTCGAGCTTCGCTCAACTGGTCAAAAAGATCGTCGATCCGCGGCAGTGGGTATCTGTTCTTGATCGTGAGGTTGTTGAGTGCCCTGTAGTCAATACACATCCGTACTGAACCATCCTTCTTCGGCAAAAATAACACTGGTGCACCCCATGGTGACGAACTCGAATGGATGAAGCCCTTGTCCTACAGCTCATCCACCTGCTTCTTCAGCTCCACCAACTCACTATTGTTCACCCGATAGACATGCTGAGAGACGGGCTCCGCTCCTAGAACCAAATCCATCGAGAACTCAATGTCTCTGTTCGGAGGCAATCCAGGCAACTCATATAGAAAAACATCCATATACTCTGCTATCAAGGGGTGTAGAATCGTCCGCTCCTCAACCGAGACTCCGCAGAAGACTCCGCTGCTCTGCTCCGCCTGACGTCTGGAGTACTCGAACTCTGGCTCCCCCGGCACTTTGAAGAGAACTCTATCCCCTCTGCAATAAATGCTGGCGTGGCGCCTGCTCAACCAATACATACCGAGTACTATATCGTAGTTCGGCAATGGCATTACGAGCAGGCTCACCTCCAACTTATGGCCTCCTAAAATAATACTTCGACCCTTACAAACATCACTCACGAGGATAATGCCACCCCCGATCGTGATCTTGTAAGTCCTAGGCAATGATTCAGCTATGATTTCGTGTCTAATCACAAATAATACTGATATAAAGCTATGCGAAGCACCGGAATCGAATAATGCAAAAGCTGGATTGTAGTCGAGAAGGACCGAACCTGCGATCAGCTCTCCTATCACCTCTGCATCTCTGGCCGCCATGGCGAAAGCTCGCCCCTGTTGGCCTCCCCTGGCCTGCTGCTGGTGTTGGACGAACCTTTGCTGCTGTGTCGGCAGGGCTGGTCCCCTCTGCTGGCCTGCTGGAGCTCTGACTGCTGCTTCCTGAGCTGCTCGTCCCATACGACACTTCCTCATCTGGTGGTCTGCTGAACCATACACTAGACACTGGCCCAGCCTCTTCCGACACTCATTGAAGATATGCCCGGGCATCTTGCAGTAAGCACAAGTGATAACCTGTCTCTGGCCCTGCTGTGCTGTCTCTGCTGCTGCTGCTGGTGAACCGACCTCTGCTGGATCGGCTGCGGCTGGAACTGCCTCGGCTGCTGGCACTGAAAGTGTGGCCTCTTGGCCTGGCCTCTGCTGCTGCTGCCCCCAACAGGGTCTTGCCCCCTCTTGAGCCTAAGCTCAAGATCATCCTCAGCCAATAAGGCTTCCGTCAAAATCTCCTCAAAAGTGGCATCCCTGTTGCCCTCAAGGACTTGATTTCCTTGACCAGACCCTTCCGGAACCGCTGGGCCTATGCCGTCTCGTTCAAGCCCTCTACGAATCTGCCGAGGTGGCCAAACTTCCCAGCGTACTCCTCTACTGACAGGCTCCCGTAAACCAAGCTCTCGAACTGCGACTCCAAGGCTCAAAGTGCTGAATCTGGAAAGAACTTCTTCTTGAAGAAGTCCTTGAACTCCTCTCAAGTCTGCCCAGCTACCCCCACCCTGGGGTCTGACTGATACCAGGTGCGAGCAAGATCTCGCATCTGGCTAGCTGCTGTCTCTATCTGGAGATCTGCCGGTATCCGGGCCAGGCGAAAGATCTTTTCTATATGCTCGATCCACTCATCAGCATATAGAATCCCCTCTGTCCCCAGGAAGTCTCTGGGGCTCATTTTCTGGAACTGCTCTATCCCCGGTGTCCTCGGCTGCTGAACCACTGGTCGGGCTGCAACTGTCGTAAGGGCCAACTCCATGCCCCTGTCCTATCGGACCTGCTGCCGGTCCATGAACTATTGGAAGTAGGCGAACATCTGTGCCACATCCACGTATCCTGTAGGCAGCGGCTGCTGAAAAGGCATCTCTGCGATGACTGGGTCCTGTCTCTGAGCCGGTGGAGGCATACCCCCTGTTGCTGCTGCTGGAGACTCAATACGAATAGAGGTAGCAAGAGCTGTAGTCTCATGTCTCTGCTGAACTGGCTGAGAGGTAGCAGACCCCTCTACAGCATCCCCATGAATGGTACGCTGCGACCGCGACTCCACCATCCTGAAGACAGACCAACAAGAGTATCAATTTCTGAGAAAGAAACGATATAACAAAGGGAGACAGTTAAAATTCAAAAGAATCAGTTGACAATAAGGATTTAGATGGCAATAAAAGAGTTTTTCCTAATGTGATTGAGTACCTTGAAAACTAATATCCTATATCCTACTGCAGGCTGTAGTGATACTCTGGTTCGAATACCACTACACTTCTAGTCTAGACCTACATGGGCCACCACTAAAAACGTGTCACGACCCGCACCCAAGAGTAAGGGCACGAGACATGGGTACGTCCAGCCTACGCCGCGGTGTCGGCGTTAGAACGCTGTCCTAGGTCACAACATCTAACAATATAAAGCTAAACAGTTTATACTCCCCGAATGGGGGTCACATAGCAGTAAATAAACTCAAACACAACTAAGGAAGAAGAAGCACGATATGATATAGAACTCAAAGGAAATACAGAAGATAGTCTAAGTGTCTAAGATCACATCTCAGCAAATATCCAGAAATACAAGTCTCAGCTACTGAATATGAAAGAATATATACAACCCAGATCTCAAGATAGAAATAAGTCTAACTACTAGTCTCAAGACAACATAAGTAAGATAAGGTCTAACTAAACTAGTCTAGGCAATACGGGTAATGTCCTCCGCTAGAGCTGGGTCCTCCTGAGAGTCCAGCTCACAAGTGTCGTCTAGGGCTGCCCCGTAGAAGGTATCCACACAGGCCTCCTCCTCGTCCTCTGTAATATTTTCAACAGGTCCAGTCAGGACAGGAGCGAGCATAATACATCTCAACAGATCATAGCAGGTTAGAAAATATAATCATACAGTAAAATAAAATACATGAACTGAAGGAAATACAGTATGTAAACAGAAAGAGAACTGTAATAGAAATATCTAATATAAATAGAGAACTAACAGTGGCTAGTGAGTCAGAGTACAATATAGACATGTAAATGGCATAGGAGATTCTGATGCTACACTACGGAAAGATTCTGATGCTACACTACTTGGATAATATTCACATGTCTACTTCTACTCCCTCGTACCCCCAATCAATACACAAGGATCCAGACAGGTTATGTTATGATTCCATACAATGGCCCACAAGGGGTGATACATAGATGCCCATAAATGGATGATTCTAGGAATGCCCATAAATGGAAGATTCAATGAGACTCTGTGATCATGAGAGTACATGTCACAAGTGATCAATGAACCAAGAAGCATAGTGATACATAATGTAAGTGAAACGCACAGAACATATAACATCCGATGCTCCTGAAGGATAACATCTCAAGAAGGGATCCATATAGTACCAATCCGTGTGACCAACGTGACAGTATCAAGTAAAGTAATTTAAAGCAGAAAAATAATTCTAAGCAGGATATGAAATGATCAGAGAATGTACTCGCCTGGTATCTGAGTGTCCGGATGAAATGTACTGTCCGAGGAGAGGTGTTTGGCTCCTAATCAGAACAGCACAAGTCACAACAAGTCTAAAATGATAATAAGATGCAATTTAATGCATTCTAAATGAATCTAGGTCAATCTAGGCCAAAGTCAACTCTTGGTTAACTCTGGTCAACTCTGGTCAACCCTAGAAGTCAAACTAGATCGACTATGGTCAAACTAGGTCTAACAAGTCTAAACTAGGTCAAACTAGTCTACATTAGTCTATACTAGGTAGTATACACCACTACAAGGCTATGCAAGCCTGAACCAAGCCTATCCCAACTATATCAAAATATCACAATATAGCTATATGCTATATAACTAGCATACATTCAAACATGTCTAACTTATTTATCAATATACATATATATTTAGATACATTACATTAGGCATTCAATATTACATAGATATACATATGCATATTTACATACATTACACCATATATATATATATATATATATATATATATATATATATATATATATATATATATACAAATATATATATATATATATATATATATATATATATATATATATACAAATATATGTAGGCTACCTACATTGTATATACATTAACTTTACATATATACATTACATACATATATAGATATTCACATATTATATATACATTGCATATATTGGTATACACATATTACATATATTCATGCATATGCATATAAAGAGAGGGAAGGCATGTGTGTGTATTCATGAGAGTGTGGTGTGTGTGAGTGACAGTGAGGAACTGTTTTGAGAATAATGAAGGGTGTGTGTAATTAGGCTAGGTGAGTGTCAATGGTACATGGTGTATAGATGTGTAAAAGCATGGCAAGGGTGTGTGTGTAGGTGACAGTTGTGTGAGAGATGTGTGTGTGTGTGAATGATGAAGAGCGAATCATACACAGTGGGTGAGAGTGATAATGGTTCATACCTCAATAGGAATTACCAGTTAGTGGAAAAAATTGGAACACAATATCAGTTATAAAGCAAACTAAAACTCAGTTTTCAGTCCCCAACTTTAAAACCCCATTTCAAGTTCAATTATCAACCAAACAATCCCAAAATTGAACCATAGCTAGATCACATGTAGGAGAATAACATTAGAGTATAAAACCACTAATTAATAGCATTTAAATAGGTAAAATAGATTTCCCAATTTCGATTTAGAAAATTGGAAAAAAAACAGAAAATGTTCATGTATCAGAAATTTAGGGGAAATGGGGAAATGTAATTTGAAAACAATTAAAATGCAAAATTAAAGGTTGGTAATATAAATATAGAGTGTGCACGTGTCATTTAGTGTCAAAGTGTCACACCACCACTTGACACGACGAGTCCAACACGAATAAACCAATTCAGCATACACAGACACTGCACAGCAGTGCACTATCTCTTGCACAAGTGCACGCATATCGTGCACCCGACACAGGACACTTTGTGTCTCGTGCATACACCCACGAGTTCGCCCAGTATAGGTCTTCGACTGACACAGCCTGACACAGGTCCAAGTGTCACGGTGTCGTGTCTAGGAGTGCGTATCAGTGCATAAAAACCCGACTGAACAGTCAGTGAAGAACCCAGTGCGGGCTGAAAAATGTGTCCGACACGACACGAGAGCATCTCCAACTTGGAGGGCCTTGTGTCAGTCATTACCCCTTGGCCCACGCCAAGTGGCACGACCTAAGTCGCCGTGTCCGATGAGAAAATTACCCTGAGTGGCAGGACACGCACACTGCTCGCGCGCGTGTGTGCACCCACGTGTGAACGTGTCCAACCCGACACGACACGACACCAAATTAGTCCCAATCCACTGGAAAACAACAACCCACACCAAATCGATCATTCCTATTCAAAAATAAATTAAAAATCAAAACGAAATGTCCTTTGGGGCATTTTGTCAAACACCTAAACCCATTGTGAAACCCAGTTTTCTGTAGCTAGTTATTTAATTTAGAAATTTTGTATTGTTAAATTAAACGTTTTCAAATTATTACTATTATTATAATTATTAAATATCTTTGAGTGAAAAATGATTTCGAAAATAATTTATAACATGGCTTTTGATTTCGACCCAGACCCGAGTTCGAGCCTGAGCCCAAACCCAAATCCCATTTTCCTAACTCTATTTTGACTTGGTTCATAACTTAAAAAAAAATAATAAATAAATGTGTGAGAACTGGTCCCGAAGGACCAGCGTTTGTTTTGCTAGGAATTGGTAAGCACCTCCCTAGCTTCTTTTCCCACCACTCAACAGAGCAACCCACTCCTTTATGAACCAAGCCCTCACTCCCCTCTCTCCCACGTATCTCTCAGAACCCACTCTTTTCTCTACACAGAGCTCACTTCTTCTCTCAATCACTCACAAAATCTCTCTACTCTCTTTCCCTCATATCTCACTCTCCCTCTCTTCTCCTTCCTGGAGAAACCCTAACCCGACCCCAATCCCGAGCTCCTCCCCGAGCTCGCCCGCGCGTCAAGCGCGAGCCACCCCCGCCGACCGCGCGGCCTCTCCGCGACCTCCCCCGCCGACAGCGCCCCGGTAGAGCTCCTCCCCGCTGTGACCCCCGCGCCCCGTCGGTGCTCTGCCGCCCTCCAGCGCGCGCATGCGACCCCGAGCCCCCGTCCGCGAGCGCCGCCCTCTGTGCGCGAGCTCCCCGCGGCCGACCCCCTCCGCGGCTCCTCCGCGTTCTGCCGACGCCGGCGCCGACCCCCGGCCGACAGCGAGCCCCGCGCCCCTTCGCGGTCTCCGGCCAGATCCGCTTCCGCGGACTCCCCGCCGCCGCGAGATCCTCTCCCGCACCCCTCTTCTGTGCGTGGCCGAGTTCGGATCTGTGAAGCCTTGCTGTCCAGGATCTACGACCTGCTGTCCGAACGTCGTTTCGGTTTTTCCCAAGCTTTTCCCATGGCTCCCCGCCAACAGAATTTGGTAAATTCTTGTTAATCATAGTAGTTCGTCCCTTCCGTAGAGTCCATGATGATAGATCGGTCCCCCGGTTCCCTCTCGGGAATCCGGTTAGCTGTGTATATTATCGTTTAGCTGCGTTAGATTATTTTCCTGTGTTGCTTTGGTGTGATTTGGTTGGATTACGAGATTCCCGGACTTTCCGGGAATTATTCGGTGGAGTTGGAATTATTTTCTGTGGCTTGGGATTATTTTGGTGGATATATTCTGTGGATTATTTTGGGTTGGAAATATTTGCAGGTTTTCCGTGGCGCATTTCCCAGTTTTGGGTTTGTCCCGAAATAGAGGAAGTGCTGCCCAAATTTTTACAAAACTATATTTATATTGATTTCAAAATTAGTTTTCGGAAATGAATTTTAAACTAATTTTTCGGGCGACGACCGTACCGGTCTGTGGGCCCCGGCGAAATGCAAACGCACCGGTCCGACCGGACGTTGTGGTATTAGCCGAATTTTGAGGAATGGACCGAGTCTGAGACTCTTAGCTATCATTTTAATTATTTTTAATATTTAGGCTATTTATATTAGATATTTAATTCCTGCACTTTAATTATTTAATTAAGTCATTTTTACCTTATTTGATGTAAAAGAAATTTGTACCGGGCATAAGCCCACCCTAGGACCATTAGCTGTGCCAATGTATTGTGTAGCATAGTTTTATTTTATTTTTTTTTTCTGGTGGATGTGAATTTGGGTGGTTTGTGATTAGACGCATAATCGTAGATTAGAACGTAGTTTACTGATTAATTATGAATTTAATTAAAATGGATAAAATATTATTAAATAACTAGTTCACGATTTATTACTAAAAGAAACTGTATTTTTATAAATATATTACAAAACACAAAGTTTTTCAAAGTTAATTGATTATCGTGTTATTTCCAAATAATCCAGTTAACCGGCTTAATCAACGCACGTAGTTGCGACGTAAACGTTAGCTGTAGATTAATACAACTTAAAACCTGACTAGGACATGACTACTAGAGATTGCAACTAGCACATTTAGTCTGGTTATTCAGGAATCTAAGTCGAGTTCACAACTGTAGGAACTCGATGATATACCTGACGTTCCTCCTCGGTACCAACTCATCTCTCCAGTCATTTTCCTGAGGCAAGTATAGTTTGTGTTAGTTTACAGTTATTTACTTAATCGTTTTACTGCATGTCTAAACCACGTCTCAAACACGAAACTCTCACCGAGAGTACTGTACTGTAACTACTGTAACTATTGGGGACTGGGGAATAGCGTAATGATTATGACCATACTGTAACAAAACCCCCTTATCCATTACTGTAACAAACCCAAGCCGGTCATATTTCATTACCTATTCAAATCACTGTTTTCTACTGTAACAAACCTGTTTTAAAAGCTGTTTAGAACTGCATGATTCTATTTCTTATTTAACTATTTAATTAGCATAAATTGTACTTTGCTCCCTCCTGACTGGAGACAACATTTTAGGTAACACTGTGGATGATGAGCTATACTATAATAGCTATTATGATCCGGTTCTCTACCTTGCGACGGTACCGGAGCCGTCTTTGGAGGACGCCGATCCTGGGACTACTGAACCTGATGCTTAGATAGTTTCCCTTTTTCTGCATTTTTCTTTTATTTGGACTTTGTAGTTTTATTTCCAGCATTTCCCTTCCAGTTGTATTTTTTGAATATTTTATCAAATAAAGTTTCAATTCCGAATAGAACAGTTGTGACAAATGTACTTGTGTTGTTGTGAATACCTGCAATGGAACAGCTTACTGCCGCCGTCTCACCACGGTGCAGGCTGGGCATGATCCGACTAGACCCAGAATATTAGGATCGGGTCGTGACATGTTTTCAGTGGTGGCCCATGCAGGTCACAACAAGCAACAACTTAGAAAAATATACCTAGAAACAATTAGAACACTAGAACATTGATTTGTCACGACATAGGTCCGATTTATATATAAATAAATATTTTTGCTTGATTATAGGCTGGTAGGCTACCTTGCTTATGTGTGCGTCCTAAACCTTCCAGAGAATGACCATTGACAAGACCAAATTCTGCTGGCAATGAGGTGTCATCTCCGGATCATACCCCATCTCCTCAACCAAGCCCAGGGTCCTTTCCCTCGCGGCTGTTTGACCGTTCCCTTAGTGCACCCAGTGAGGTTTTCCTACACTGGCGACTCCTACCTCATCTCCAACTGAGTTGCATTCCCTGGTGGATTATTCATTTTGTTGCTCCACCAGTACCAGCAATCATCTTCCAAATGGTTGTTTTATTTCAAGAAATCATGGAGTTCCAGAAAGCTCAAGATGAAGCCCAGCAGGAACAGAAGAATATCACGAGAGAAGACATGAAGAACGTCATGATGTAGCCTTAGTTATCCCCAACCAAGTTAGAGCAGAACTTTTGTCCTAGGAAGGATACCCCTGAATCTAGAAGATATTTGGGTCCCATCAAGTACTCTACTTTTCGGCAGCCTTGTCGTAAGAAGCTATGGGCTTGTAACTAATGCATGAGGCCTGGTCATCAGGCCGTTAGTTGCCGCAAGAGATTGGGACAATGTTTGGCATATGGATCTGCTGAACATCGGATAAAGGACTGCCCTTATCTTTCCATCAAACCAGAGCTCATATCCCAGCAACACCTGTTAGGCCACAACCTAGGGACCCTCTTCCTATCCAGCAGACCCTGCCCCTTACAATAAGGCATGATGCATACTCGAGGTTCATAGAAAGGGAAGCAGTTGGAGACTGCTCATGCAAGAGCCAGGACCATGAAGAATAGTACCTAGAACCGCTGTATAGCATTATCTTTTTGGAAGTTGTAACAGGATGTCCTTAGATCAAACATAAGAGTTTTTGCTGTAATTTTCCACATGAATAGAAGTTTTTAGTTACACCCTTATGGCAGATATTTTCCCTGATATTCTTCCCGGATTATCCCAGATCTAGACATAGGATTCACCCTTGACTTAGTCCCTGGCTCTTTCCCTATTTCTAAAGGATGTTACGGAGTCAACCCGAAGGTGGCCATGAAGATGAAGGACCAGAGCAGTGCAGGCTCTAGGATTTATTCAGGGTGGAACTTCACCTATCTTGTTTTTGCCCAAGAAGGATGGAACAATGGATGTACATCGATTACCAGACACTAAAATTAAGTACTCTCTGTTCGGATCGAGGATCTGGTTGAACTGTTTGTGTGGAGTTAGGGTGTTTCGAAGTTTGACTTAAGATTTGACTACCATCAAATCAAAGTCAGGAAAGAGGACATTTCCAAGACGGCGTTCAAACACCAAGTATGGGTAGTTTTCTTTGGTCATGACGTTGGACTGACCAATGCTCCTGCTGTGTTCATGAATTTCATGAACAGAGATTTTTTATGAGTATTTGAATCAGTTTATCTTCTCCATAGATAACATCCTGATATATTTGAAGATTGAAGAAGAGCATGAGGAACACCTGAGGACGTTTTGGAAACTTTGAAGAAAAGAAGTTTTTGGTAAGTTATCTGAACGTGTATTTTCTTTGACAAGGTGGATTTTTGGCCATATTGTCAAGAGAAGAAATTTCGATGGAAGATAGCTGTTGTCGAAGAGTGTTATACCCCAAGTTCAATTCGGAAGTTCTTGAACTTGGCCGGCTACTATCAGAAGTTCGTGAAGGATTTCGTCAAGATTGCTGAGCCAGTGACGAAGCTCACTTGGAAGGATGAAGAGTTCATCTGAACGAAAGTTTGCCAGACGGCATTGAGGAGCTGAAGAAGAGACTTACCACTACACCAATCCTTGCGCTACCCGCAGGAACCGGTGGGTTCTCAATTTACAGTAATGCCTCTGGAAGAGGACTGGGTTGCGTTCTTCAACAACATGGGAAAGTAATTGCTTACACGTGTAGGCAACTACAGACTCATGAGAAGAATCATCCCACGCCTAATTTGAAATTTGCTGCAATTATCTTTACTTTGAAGCTATGGAAGCATGATTTTTATGGAAAGGAAGTGAAATATATACGGACTACAAAAGTCTGAAATATGTCTTCACTCAGAAAGGGCTGAATGTTAGACTAAGAAGATGGCTGAAGCAGATGAAGGATTTCGACATCAACATGCAGTACCTTTCAGGTAAGGCTAATGTGGTCGCTGATGCACTTAGTCGATACTGATGGCGAAGTTCTTAACCAAGGACTAGCACCTGCTAGAAGACATCGAGAAGTTTGGACTGGAGATTATGCTGCCTGGAAATGGAAGGAAGAAGCTGGATGCTGATTCAAGGTGATGAAGTTACAAATGAGCTCGAGTCTGATGGACAAAGTCAAGGAGACTCAGTTTCAAGACGAGACACTTTGCAAACTTAGAGATCAAGTGTTGGCAGGAACACTTGAAGGTTTCTCAAATCACCAATAATGGAGCTCTGAAGAATGGTACGAGGCTTTTTATACTATCTGACGAACTGAGGAACGAACTAATGCAAGAAGCACACCAGTATTCCATACATCCTAGCAATACGTATTGGGATATGCGTACTATTATTGGGTAGTATGGAATGAAGAAGGATGTATTCAGAATTGAGGTTAGATGTTTTATTTGTTAACAAGTGAAGGCTAGTCGACAGAGACCCGCAGGGCTTCTACAGTCGTTGGGCATTCCGGACCGGAAGTAGGAGCACATAACGATGGACTATGTGTTAGGTTTGCCTTGATTCCAAGGAGGGAAGAATACCAGTTGGATTATAGTGGACCGACTGACTAAGTCAGCACACTTTATTCCCTTCAAAGTTGGTTTATCCACTAAAGAAGTTGGCAGCATTGTACGAGAAGCACATCTACCGGATTCATGGAGTACCGCGAAACGAGCAAGCAGAGAGGTCAATCCAGACGCTTGATGATGTATCGAGATTTTGCGTCTTGGATTTTTGGTAGGTCTTGGGAAGACCAAATTGCTTTTGGTGAAGTTTTCTCCTATCAGAGGAACAATCAGTTTTGACGGAGCTGGAAATTGAGGCCAGGTACATCAGGCCATTTGAAGTTTAAGACGCGTTGGTAATAGTGTACCAGTTAGCTCTACCAGCTAATCTTGAGAGTGTGCAACGTCTTCTACGTCACAGCTCAGACGTTACATTTCGGATCCGAGTCACATTTTGGATAATTCAGAACTGAAGATTGGAATCAACCTTTCAGTGCCAGAGAAACCAGTTGCAAGAGTAGTCAGAGATGAGAAGTAATCAGAATTTGAGCCATCACTTAAACTCTTATTCCTTATCCTTTCTTTTTCCGTTCTAAATTTGACTAATGCTGCTAAGTTAGCCTAGTTTTGCAAGCTATCTCTTTAAATCAAGCTTGATCATGACGATATTTTATTGGGTGCACCCACTAATATATTGTCTAATCAGGACCGGTGCATGATGGTCTGATCAACCTCGTGTACTTTGGTTCGCTTTTGTATTTTTCTGCGTGGAGTATATCATAAATAAAACTTGCCCCTAAACCGTCTCATCCACGACTGCTTTGGAAATTCTTATGGTTGGACCTGAGTTACGGGCGCAGTACCCGTACCTGTTTGTCTTGTCTACCTTACTTTAATTTCGAGGACGAAATTTTCTAAGGAGGGAAGATTGTGAAACCCAGTTTTCTGTAGCTAGTTATTTAATTTAGAAATTTTGTATTGTTAAATTAAACGTTTTCAAATTATTACTATTATTATAATTATTAAATATCTTTGAGTGAAAAATGATTTCGAAAATAATTTATAACATGGCTTTTGATTTCGACCCAGACCCGAGTTCGAGCCTGAGCCCAAACCCAAATCCTATTTTCCTAACTCTATTTTGACTTGGTTCATAACTTAAAAAAAAAAAATGTGTGAGAACTGGTCCCGAAGGACCAGCGTTTGTTTTGCTAGGAATTGGTAAGCACCTCCCTAGCTTCTTTCCCCACCACTCAACAGAGCAACCCACTCCTTTATGAACCAACCCCTCACTTCCCTCTCTCCAACGTATCTCTCAGAACCCACTCTTTTCTCTACACAGAGCTCACTTCTTCTCTCAATCACTCACAAAATCTCTCCACTCTCTTTCCCTCATATCTCACTCTCCCTCTCTTCTCCTTCCTGGAGAAACCCTAACCCGACCCCAATCCCGAGCTCCTCCCCGAGCTCGCCCGCACGTCAAGCGCGAGCCACCCCCGCCGACCGTGCGGCCTCTCCGCAACCTCCCCCGCCGACAGCGCCCCGGCGGAGCTCCTCCCCGCTGTGACCCCCGCGCCCCGTCGGTGCTCCGCCGCCCTCCAGCGCGCGCGTGCGACCCCGAGCCCCCGTCCGCGAGCGCCGCCCTCTGTGCGCGAGCTCCCCGCGGCCGACCCCCTCCGCGGCTCCTCCGCGTTCTGCCGACGCCGGCGCCGACCCCCGGCCGACAGCGAGCCCCGCGCCCCTTCGCGGTCTCCGGCCAGATCCGCTTCCGCGGACTCCCCGCTGCCGCGAGATCCTCTCCCGCGCCCCTCTTCTGTGCGTGGCCGAGTTCGGATCTGCGAAGCCTTGCTGTCCAGGATCTACGACCTGCTGTCCGAACGTCGTTTCGGTTTTTTCCAAGCTTTTCCCGCGGCTCCCCGCCAACGGAATTTGGTAAATTCTTGTTAATCATAGTAGTTCGTCCCTTCCGTAGAGTCCATGATGATAGATCGGTCCCCCGGTTCCCTCTCGGGAATCCGGTTAGCTGCGTATATTATCGTTTAGCTGCGTTAGATTATTTTCCTGTGTTGCTTTGGAGTGATTTGGTTGGATTACGAGATTTCCGGACTTTTCGGGAATTATTCGGTGGAGTTGGAATTATTTTCTGTGGCTTGGGATTATTTTGGTGGATATATTCTGTGGATTATTTTGGGTTGGAAATATTTGCAAGTTTTCCGTGGCGCATTTCCCAGTTTTGGGTTTGTCCCGAAATAGAGGAAGTGCTGCCCAAATTTTTACAAAACTATATTTATATTGATTTCAAAATTGGTTTTCGGAAATGAATTTTAAACTGATTTTTTGGGCGACGACCGTACCGGTCTGTGGGCCCCGGCGAAATGCAAACGCACCGGTCCGACCGGACCTTATGGTATTAGCCGAATTTTGAGGAATGGACCGAGTCTGAGACTCTTAGCTATCATTTTAATTATTTTTAATATTTAGGCTATTTATATTAGATATTTAATTCCTGTACTTTAATTATTTAATTAAGTCATTTTTACCTTATTTGATGTAAAAGAAATTTGTACCGGGCATAAGCCCACCCTAGGACCATTAGCTGTGCCAATGTATTGTGTAGCATAGTTTTATTTTATTTTTCTTTTCTGGTGGATGTGAATTTGGGTGGTTTGTGATTAGACGCATAATCGTAGATTAGAACGTAGTTTACTGATTAATTATGAATTTAATTAAAATGGATAAAATATTATTAAATAACTAGTTCACGATTTATCACTAAAAGAAACTGTATTTTTATAAATATATTACAAAACACAAAGTTTTTCAAAGTTAATTGATTATCGTGTTATTTCCAAATAATCTAGTTAACCGGCTTAATCAACGCATGTAGTTGCGACGTAAACGTTAGCTGTAGATTAATACAACTTAAAATCTGACTAGGACATGACTACTAGAGATTGCAACTAGCACATTTAGTCTGGTTATTCAGGAATCTAAGTCGAGTTCTCAACTGTAGGAACTCGAAGATATACCTGACGTTCCTCCTCGGTACCAACTCATCTCTCCAGTCATTTTCCTGAGGCAAGTATAGTTTGTGTTAGTTTACAGTTATTTACTTAATCGTTTTACTGCATGTCTAAACCACGTCTCAAATACGAAACTCTCACCGAGAGTACTGTACTGTTACTACTGTAACTATTGGGGACTGGGGAATAGCGTAATGATTATGACCATACTGTAACAAAACCCCCTTATCCATTACTGTAACAAACCCAAGCCGGTCATATGTCATTACCTATTCAAATCACTGTTTTCTACTGTAACAAACCTGTTTTAAAAGTTGTTTAGAACTGCATGATTCTATTTCTTATTTAACTGTTTAATTAGCATGAATTGTACTTTGCTCCCTCCTGACTGGAGACAACATTTTAGGTAACACTGTGGATGATGAGCTATACTATAATAGCTATTATGATCCGGTTCTCTACCTTGCGACGGTACCGGAGCCGTCTTTGGAGGACGCCGATCCTGGGACTACTGAACCTGATGCTTAGATAGTTTCCCTTTTTCTGCATTTTTCTTTTATTTGGACTTTGTAGTTTTATTTCCAGCATTTCCCTTCCAGTTGTATTTTTTGAATATTTTATCAAATAAAGTTTCAATTCCGAATAGAACAGTTGTGACAAATGTACTTGTGTTGTTGTGAATACCTGCAATGGAACAGCTTACTGCCGCTGTCTCACCACGGTGCAGGCTGGGCATGATCCGACTAGACCCAGAATATTGGGATCGGGTCGTGACACCCATGGGCTGATACGTGTCCATTTAGGACACGAAAAGGACACAAAATTCTACAGAAATCTAGGGTTAGCTAGGGGACACTTAGATCTAGGTCATTATGCTAAATTAACAGCATCTAATTAAGATTTTTAGAGATTTACCTATTGGTGTCCAAATGCAAGAAAAGCTTCCAATAGGGGGTTTTCTCCTTGCTAGCAAACTTCTTCAAATTGCTCACAAACTGAGAAAAACCTCCACAAACAGCAAGAATACTAAAATTAGGATCTAATGCAATTGATTTGAGGGAAAAAAAGATAAAATGGAATTTCTATGAATTTATGAAGTTGGGAAAATACATCTTTCTTAAACTTGTTCTTTCCTAAAAGAGGCTAGCCTTAAATGGAGGAGACTATTTATAGGGTGGGAATCCCTAGGCTAAGTGTTGGCCGGCCACTAATGGATTAGGGTTAAGGTTAGCTAGTGGGTTGGGCTTTTGGGCTTAATCATTAATCAATGGTTCAAAACCACAAGTCATGACTTGTGACCAAAAGCCTTTCTATTCTAACTTGAATTTAGTGACTAAACCATAGGTTAACTCTAGTCTAACTAGGGTTACATGACCTAACCAAGTCCAACACAACTAGGGTTAGCTTCTAGGTTAGCCTACCAAGTCAATGCTAGTCAAAGTCAACCTAGTCAACCATCATTCAAACAATTCCAAAATAAATCCTAAAAATTTCCATAAATTCAAATAAATTCTAATAACCTCAAAAATGACAAAAATATCCTCAAACTAGAAATGTGGTAGTGACACCCTCGATGGTATCTAATGCAATCGAGTATACAAGAAAGTGCTGAGCATGTCAAATCCACGCTAACTTCATTCATCAATCGTCAGAATTCTTTCACACGATGGCAGCATCTTGGCCCTTTGAAGCTTGGAGAATGGATGTCATCGGTCCTATCAACCCTCCCTCTTCTTGAGGACATCGGTTCATATTAGCCATAACTGATTACTTCTCAAAATGGGCTTAAGCTATACCTCTAGCTGAGGTTCAGACAAGCAGCATCATCAACTTTATCAAACATCATGTGATTCATAGGTTCGGTGTTTCTCGACGAATCATTCACGATAATGGGACACAATTCATAAGTTAGAAATTCACTCGATTCTGCGATAACAACATGATCAATAATATTGCTTCTACAGCTTACAATCCTGCAGCTAACAGGTTGGCAGAAGCATTTAACAAAACCATCATCAAACTCCTCAAGAAGTTTGTTTCTACCAACAAACGGAACTGGAGTGAGAAGCTTGGAGAATGTCTATGGGCTTACCGTACTACTATACGTACTCCTACAGGTTGCACACCTTTCTCTTTGGTGTACGAATGCGAGGTTGTCTTACCATTAGAAATCCAGATCCCTTCCCTAAGGATTACCATTGCCAATGAACTAACAACCGAAAACAATGATCGTCTGAGACTTCAGGAGCTTGAAGCGCTTGACGAGAAATGGCTCCTAGCTCAACAACAAATTGAGTTATACCAAGCTCGTCTATCAAAGGCCTTCAACCGTAAAGTCAAAACCCGATCATTTCAAAAAGGAGAACTAGTTCTAACCATCACACGTCCTATGACTATGACGCACATGAGCAAAGGCAAATTTTAAGCGAAGTGGGAAGGACCTTATGTTGTAAGTAAAGTTTTCTCCAATGGAGTTTATCAATTAACTGGTATGGATGGTCGAGTCGCCATGATGCCCATTAATGGCAAATTTCTCACGAAATATTATGTTTGAAGAATGTAAATAAAATTCTTTTTTTTTATTTGCATAAATTTAAAACAGAAGGAAATACATAAAATTAACGAGGACCGAGCCCTCTTGATTAAAAATATATTTCGTAAGAAGCTCGAAGTCATTATTGTCCGATGACACCAGCAATTCGCAGGCGGCTTTCCTTAAAGCTTCTTCCTCAGCAGTACTCCTAAGCTCCACTAGTTCAGCGAGAATGTCCTGCTTCTGTCCAGGGACAGCCGAACTTTCTTCGACTTCTGGCTGAATAAGCAGCGGAGCTCATCGGAAGGAGTGTCGATGTTGGCTTCGATCTTTGGGATAACTCCCGTCTCCCTAGGCATTTCTTCTGAAGACATTTGTAAAAAAAGAAAAAGGGGTGAATGATGCTCTCAGAAAAGTTCCATACTATTTATAGACAAAAAAGAATAAGCCAAACATTCTGTCTCGCGAATCGAAACAACCTTTCCTCGAAAAGGCATGTTTATTCATCTTATGAAGAGATCTTCATTTATTCTATAGAATTGAAGCGACATTTCCTTGAAAAGGCATGCTGATTCATCCGTCTTTTCATCTCTACTTCATTGCGGGAATGGGCCTACATTTATAATAAATCCCTGTGAAGTCTATCCAAATCATCAATTTCGTCTTTTGAAATCCAGCTGTTTTAAAGATATATTTTCTTTATGATAAATCCAGATATATTTTTTAGACACAATATTCTGTCTTTAAGTCCCAGCGGACTCGAAGATCATTTATAGAAAAATAAATTCATGTCCACATTTCCTCTGAATTCTATTTTCTATATTATCATAAATCAAATCATAAAGAAGAGAAAATCATTCTTTATTCCTCTTTAAAAATATAGTTACATCTTAATGGAAATCTATTACATCTCTGATTTTCATTCTAGATACATCTTAATAGAAATCTATTACATCTCGAATTTTTATTTCTAACAAAAGAAGGTCTGTTACATCTTTGGATCTTCTTGTTAATGCCAGTTCCTGGTCGTCTCGACCTGAAGCAACGAATAAGACAATGGAACTAACTTTGGACTTCTCTCTCAGAAAGACGAGAGGAGAACCCCATAGTACAGCAGCTCAAAGATAAGCTGCTGTCAATACAATTGGTGGAGAAGAGATGACCCATCATGAGAATTAGGAATGAGATCACCCTCGTGATACGATTCCTAATTCTGTCTCTCCACCGTCCAACTCTCACGTATAAAGGCCCTTCCTACTATCTGAGGAAGAGCCTTCTGGAACATGGAGAATCCTGAGCTGTCTGATTTGAGCATCAGAATCACATGAGCTGTCTGATATAAGTGTCAGAAGAATGCTCCCCACGGCATCCAAGTCGCCAATGCCAGTTCTGAAGAAGCCTGCCAACCAGATTTCTGTAAATATCAACAAATAAAGAAAAATTAGCAAAATCTATCAAATTGCGCGCCTTTGATCAACAGGCGCACATCATCAAAATCAGCTTATTGGCGTACGTCTACAACATGCACCTCTGACCGAAGTCAGGGACTGGACTGCAGTGCGTGCCTCTTCTCAGAATTTCAGGCGCACGTCTACAACATGCGCCTTCGACCGAAGTCAGGCACTGGATTGCAGTGCGCGCTTCTTCTTAGAATTTCAGACGCACGTCTACAACATGCATCTTATTTCTATAAATCATTGCCTGTCTTCAAAACAGTCTTAGCATAAAGCGGCGCAAGTTAAACAAAATTCATGAATGGCGCTCATGTATAGAAACCACTATTTTTTTGAACTTACCATCAAAATCAGCCATGTTTGGGCGAAAGATCGTCGATAATGTAAAGCGCAGCAAACCAACATCCGAAGATGCGGTATACAAAAGAACAACATCGAATTTTGATGGCGCAGAAAGGCTTACGAATGTTGAACTCTTGACCGCCGAAGGGTTTCTGCAAAGAACCATTGCCATCAACAGAAAGAAGAAACAAAAAAAAAGTTCATGGATATTTCTTTTTGATTTCTCCTATCAACTATTTAAAGAGTTTAGAAGATATGAAAGGGCGCGTCATTCTAGGAGCCTATCTCGGAAAGGACCTAAACAAAAGGTGGTCAAACCACACGAAAACTGCCATGTGTTCTATCAGAAAATAGCAAATATTTGAGTTGGTCAAAAAGTTGCATTGGCACGCGCCACTAAACTGATCACAAAAAAAGATTTGCAGAAAGGCACCAGAAATAAAATTTTTATTTATTACATAGAGGAAAACAAGCCCCTACAAAATAAGTTGCACAAAAGACAAAAGAAAAGTGGCGCCCCTACAGAAACCATTACTTCTTCTTGTCTTCTTCACCAGCTTGGCGAAGAGAAGCGTCTAACTCGCGCATATCACGAATCCCTGAACGACGCATGAGACGAAGAAATCCTTCTGCGTCACCGCGCTCTTCGAAAGAGGCCGAAGGACCACTATTCGGACGATCGAAGACTGCTGGGGTCAATCTAAAGCATTCTAAGAGATTATTTGCCCGCAGCAATTGGTCAGCCTCGGACAGGACTGTAGGTGCAGTGTCAGGCCTTGTCTCCTGAACTTTTACTTCAACATTTACGCCGGTCGCCATCTCCTTCTTCTTAGGTGCCATGGAAGTACAAAAGTGAATGATGAATACAAGGATCTCTCTCTTTATATATGACCAGCCAATGTTTCATATTCCCCATAGGAAACCGAACATCATCAATGCAACTCGAGAAGACAAAGAGGAGATCGAATGTTTCTGAGAAGAAATTTATTATGACGGTTGAGCATTGACTTGTGCAATCCAAACAAAACTAGTATAATTCAAAGTATTTCAAAACTTTGAAGTATTTTTAAGTTTCGAAAACTTTGAAGGGGGTGTTGTCGAGCCTAAAAATTAAGAGGCGCCACTCATTAAAGTCTTCAATCATCTGATGGCACCAAACCAATTGAGTTGTGCCGGATCATCAAGTTGCGCAGCTTCAGATTGTGCCATCGCCAGGTTGTGCTGGAGTCAGGGTGCACGGAGCGACACGTGGCGCACTTCCTCGAGAAGCTGTAACGATGTCATCATTACCTGACAACTGACAGCACGGAGATTAAGGAAAATTCCTTCGAATCCCGCGCAATGCGGCACTCGGAAAGACTTTGTCAGTATGTAATTAATGCTGACAGCTGGTTGGCGTAAGTCATGGTGCAGGGATTAATCAGCATAACACAGAAGACCTAGTCAAAAGGCGCTAGTCGTTAAGTTGCGCCTATGCGCATCCTGACAAAGTGGCACCATTTGATCAACTCTCAGTTTAAAACAGGATGACATAGCGCGCAAGCCATCAACTTCGCAGAGCGTGCCCATGACACTGCCTATGACCACGTGCATCTTAATCAAATGATGCCACGTATCTGCAGTAGTTGGTACAAACCGCTCATGCAGGTTGTTGCATTACTGTCACGCCCCGATTCCGTCGAATCGATAGTCGTCCCCCGGAAGTGATGCCGTACGAACCTAATTTGTGATCGCACAAGGCATAGTCATAAAGTAATCCGAGATAGAAGATCTAAGAGAGTACACAGACAAAATGATTCACACAATAAGTAAAGGAAACTTGATCTTTATTGATAATGAACATCTTTTACAGACTACAATACACGACTCATTGCCGCACGGGCTACAACATGATTCGATTACAAATGAGTGCCGATAAGATAGCCATTCTATACATTGCACACATCCCTCTATATACAACAAAGTACTCCAGTGACCTGAATAGGAGGGACGCTGAGTCATCTTTCTTGGATTGTCGAGAGCCTTCAAAAGTAGAGTCGCAGAGAAAGTCTTCGACGCACGGCCGAAGCTCCAAAATCACGAACGCCGTCGAGCTAGCTGGCGCATCCTTCCTGGTTCGCGGGACCTATAAGAAGCGAGGATCAGTATGATGACATGTACTGGCGAATGGCAAATTAAAATCTAAGCTCTGTATTTGATTCAAGAAGTTTCGTAAATATATTAGCTAGCTATTTCAATGATCTTTCTAACCATCCTGCTCGATTTGTATGTTAACATATTTTGAGGCAAGCATATGAAATTGTATAACATTAAGCAACTATCATATTCATCCCGTATCCCGTGTACTTGTTAAGCAGTAAAAAGGGGTGTGAAGGGCCCTGGCAATGTCAAGCCATCGCGGACTATAGCTGGGTTAGACGGCGACCCTTTCGCGTCGGGTAGCGAACCCTGTGCAAAAGTTCCCGCCTAACTCGCGCCAATGAAGGGCTGGCGCTTGCTATAAACTTGTTCCTCCCGGACCGAATCAGTCCTTTGGCCTAGGCAACCGTTCGAAGAAACTACACCTTGTCGACAAGTTGTCCAATAACCGTTTTGCTTACTTAGCCGTATCATTGCGATAAACGTTAATCGATTAATTCATTGCTTTACATAGGCTAAGTGAATTTGCATAAGGAACATGTTTTCTATTTCCAATACCAGCAGTTGATAACAAATGTTTCATGAAGAATCGTGCTACAATTTTTTGATTCTACACTATTATGACAAGCATTCATTTTACTTCACATATTGAGTTTTTGAAGTAGAGGGACGAGGCGAAGGAGGTCAGCCATTCGCCTTATCCTTGCTTCAAGCAAGCGACCGGTTGACTGCGCTGATGTCGCCTACGCGATCACCTACAATCATATAAGCAACTGATTAGAACACTGTTAATTCAAGGAATTTTGATATGAATGCGAAGCTAGAAAATACGAGTCACAAAACTCTTTCGGAAAACATTCACGAAAACCAAAGCCAAAGCTAAATCAAGTGCGGCATGAAAATTAAAACAACGGGAGGTCTCTCCCGACTCAGCCGCAGAGCCAATCCTCGAGGCGCAACCCGCTGAATATTGGACTTGGTTTCGAAGAAGCCATTCCATAACGTGGAATGGATCTTAATTCAACCGTTCCCGTTCGATCGACTCGACCAATTCCGACCTATCGGTCCCGACCGAATCGATAGTGACAGTGTTCCTTTCTCGCGTACCCCGTGGACGAAAATGGGGCACGATGTAGGGACGGGGCACTACACCATAACCAACTAATAAAAAGTTTTGTCCTCGAAACTTTAAGGATAGAACCTACCTCTACGAGAACAATGAAGGAAATTTCTCCTTCATTTCAGATTCAAGCTTCCACATCGACTCTTCGACCGAATGGTTCCTCCAGAGGACACGGACGAGAGGGATTGCTTGATTTCGCAGCAGCTTATTTGTGCGTTCTAAGATTTGAATTGGCTCTTCAACGTAGGATAAGTCGAACTTTAGCTCCAGCTGGCCAAAATCTACCACGTGGCTCCGATCGTGCACGTACTTTCACAGTTGAGAAACATGGAAAACATTGTGTACACCTTCAAGCGCCGACGGTAGGGCAATTTTATAGTCCACTGGGGCGACCCGTTCGAGTATTTTGAACGGCCCAACGAATCTCGAGCTCAACTTTCCTTTCGTACCGAACCGAGTAACTCCCCGCATGGACGACACTTTAAGAAATACGTGATCGCCTTCTTGAAACTAGCGGGGTTGACTATGAACGTCCGTATAGCTTTTTTGACGACTCTGTGCAGTCTTTAGTCTTTCCCGAATGAGCCAAATTTTCTGTACGGTCTGTTCCACCAGTTCCGGGCCGAGAATCTGTCGCTCTCCGACTTCGTCCTAGCAAATGGGTGATCGGTACTTGTGTTCATACAAGGCTTCATACGGCGCCATTTGAATGCTGGATTGATAGCTGTTGTTGTATGCAAATTTGGCCAGAGGTAGATGATTGTCCCAGCTTGATTTGAAGTCAATTGCGCAGAGTCTTAGCATGTCTTCGAGAATCTGATTGACAAGCTCCGTTTGGCCGTCGGTCTGAGGATGGTAAGCTGAGCTGAACTGTAACTTGGTACCCAGCGCCGACTGAAGGCTACTCCAGAATCGCAACATGAACCGTTAATCCCGATCAGAGACGATGGATACTGGAACTCCATGCAGCCGTACTACCTTATCAAGATAAATCTGCGCCAGGCGATCAACGCTCCAAGTAACTTTGATGGAAATAAAGTATGCTGACTTGGTTAGTCGATCGACGATGACCCAGATGGCATCATTTCCCCGTGACGTCTTCGGCAGACCAACAATAAAATCCATACACACGTGCTGCCACTTCCATTCCGGAATTGCCAGATTTTGTATCTCTTTGCCCGATCTCTGGTGCTCAGCTTTTACCTGCTGACAGGCCATGCATTGCGACACGAAAAGTGCCATATCTCTTTTCATCCCGTGCCACCAAAAGTTTGTGTAGAGGTCCTTGTACATCTTCGTACTGCCGGGATGCAAGGTGTACTTTGCGTAGTGTGCCTCCGACAATATCTCCTTTCTAAGTTCTGAATCATCCGGAACGTATAGCCTACCCTCAATCGAAGCATGCCGGTCTCGTCTTTCGCAAAGTCGGTCGTTCTGCCCGTCGTGATTAGTGTTAGGGTTATATACTAAAAGCATCACTTTTTTGGTAACATTATTTCCTTAAATTTTGAATGAGAATCATATGGGCAAAGGTTTGCATATTGTATTTGTTGCAAGTGTTAATGTAAATGTCTGATATTCTATATTGTAGATAATATGGTGTGTGGTGTCACACAGAAGATCATATTATCAGTTCCCTATGGAGTATATAAATAGTTCACAACCTAGATGGACTTGGACAATCTATTGGAAAGGTTGTAGTGTAATCTGGTATTAGTCTATCATGATTATAGGTTTACACTAGTACACTTTGTGTGTATTGAACAGGACCACTTGAGGTTGTTCTTTTTGTACTGACTACATAAGAGAACAAACACCTCTGTTATTATGGATGCTTGTGCTCTTAACCCGGATATAATAACGGACATGTATATGCAGTGTGCATTATTTTGACTCATAAAAGAGTTAGATTCATTATGGATCGACAACCTCTATGAATTGGGTAATAATATTGCATGTATGATGGACTGTTGATTATAAATGGAATCCATGTCCCGATACATCGGGTTAATGATGTCCCCTTAAGGAGCTCATAAGGAATATCATGTAAACCCTACAGGTGGATTATATCCGACATGACAAATAAAGTTGAGCGGTACTACTTAAGGATAAAAGATGTCGAATCAATATAGTTGTCAGTAACTTAATTTGATCGACGGACATACGATATCTTAACATGGGAAGCCAAACAAGCATATAATAAAAGGAGCCCACAAACATAATTTGGGATTAGGGAGGTAGTGCAACAATAGCTCATTAGTGGACCGAGCTACTGTTAATAGACCTGGATTATGTGTTCGGGCTGAACACGGGATATCCAGATCCGTTAGGAGGCCTAACCCTAATTTCTCCTCATGGTCCCTGCCGTAGCCTATATATATCCTCTATTCTCTGGCCGTCAGATTACGGATCAGAAATCTGAAATTTTCTCTAAATTCGTGATTCACGTAAGGAGAGAAATAGAGTGCTGCCAAGGAGAAGAAAAAGTTGGGAGATCGTCGCCCACACGACGTCCAACTCGAGGAAGGAATACGTGCAGAAGATCTTGGGGTCGTCCGCTCGAAATTGCCAGGAATTACTTGTCTCATTTCCGCCGCAGGTATAATTCGTGAACCCTAGTTTTCGCCTATGAAGGATTAGAACACGTATTAGATCTGTTTAACTTTCTATCGATCAATGTGCACACCAAAGGAAGGGTCCTGGGAATCACCAGTTCCATCAATTGGTATCAGAGGCACTTTGGATCTACATATTGATTGATACGTCCATGTTGTCCAATAAAACCTGTGCTGTGTAATAGTCGGTAGATGTAGATCTGTTCTAACTCGGTTTTTCAGGCATCTTAGATCCAACTATTATGGTCCAATGCATGTTTTTATTGTGTTGTTTAAACAACGGACATGTCGTGGATGTTGTTGTTGCTGTGGATGTAATTAAAATCACGAGGGTTGATCGTGCTTATTATTTTAATTTTGCAATCTAGATTATGTGTGAACTCCTTCGGGAGGCATAGGATTGATGTAATTTTAATTATTTTTGATCAATCGTGATGGCGGTGGTGGCTGTTTCTGACGTCGGACGAGATGCTGGTTTTAAGCAGTCCAGAGGCGGACAGATGATTTTCGAACCCCGAATAGATCTGCGTAGCGCCATATTTTGGATTCGGATAGTTGAGGATGGAGCAGCAAAGATGACCATAATAGTTGGATATTTTCTCTTATTTTTGTCATTTTGCTTTTTCTGATTATGCATGTTTATTTTTGTGTGGTTGTTTTTTTTGAAAAACCAAGCCTACATTAATAATGGACAACATGGACATAATATCAACTAGTAGAAAAACCCTCATTGTTAAATAACTAAGTAGGAGAGGATATTTATTTAGTTTAAATCCTATGGCCTCTATTACTAGTTTGTAGGTGATGTAATTATACTTGCGTGTTGGCTATAGTACTTTCCTCCATATCGGATGAGTATAATTATGGATTACCAGTACAAACTTCCTTAGGGATAATTGTAGAAAGTTACCTAGTATGTGTTCACTTCTCCATCTGAAGGAACTCATTACAAGGTAATGGACTTAGTATTAAGTAATGGTATACACTTAGATACAAATAATGGTATCCTCCCCATCGGAGTCATTGCTATTATTTGTATGACCAGAGCAAGACCAGCATATTAGTTTTATTTGTCATAAAGTTATGTTGACATGATAGTAAAATTAATAAAAAAAACCTACTTGAACAAAGTTGAATTTGTATACGTCCACACTATCGTGGCATGCTAAATTCATGGTGTTCAAGGTGTTGGTGAATTTCTTATTACTGTTTTGAGGGAATCAATATTTAGTTAATTCAAAAAGTTTTTTTTGCCCTACATAATTTTATTTATGTGATTCTCAGGAATTCAAAAATGGGTTCTTTCAGTCCACTTATGGTGATTCTTAAAGAAAACAAACTTACTGGATGTCACGACCCGCACTCACTGTGAGGGTACGAGCGCGTAACAACGCCCATCCTACGCCGCAGTGTCGGCGGTAGAACGCTGTCCTAGGTTACTATCTAATCAACAACTCACCCAATGTAAAACCCCTAATATTTTCTACGATATTTTTTATATATATTAAATTTGGTACTGATTTAAAATTTTTGTATTGTACGTCGCATAGTCGTATTGTACGTCGCGTACGAAATTTTATTTTTCGTAGTTGCTCGACGAGTGCGAATATGTGCGAGCGTACATATTTTGAGAAAAACATTTTTTTTATTTTTATAGTTTCAAAATAATATATTTAATATTTAATTTAGCTATCAAAATTTCCTAAATTTATGATTTTATTTATGAAAGGTCTTTTATTTGGAATAAATAATATTATTCATGCATACATATATTTCATAAATATTTGCTAGTTTAATTTAAATAAAAATATAATTTTTGAGATTTATTATTCAAAAAGATATTTAAAAATATTTATTATTTTTGAAATTATTATTATTGGTATTTTGAAAAATATATTTGGAAGTTATGGTGGTCATTTAAATCTTGATTTAATTTTTGGATTTATTTAAATAGTTAAATATTCGAAATTTATTTATCCTATTTGATTTTGAGCTAAAAATTTAAATAGATTTAAATGGAATTTAATTGATTTGATTTTAAACTAAGAGAATTTGATTTGATTTGATTTAAATTAGATTTGGATTTGGATTTGGATTTGATTGCTTTTAAATTAAATTAGGAAATATCTAAATTGGGTTTAAAGGAATCCTAATTCTTATCTAATTGGAAATTTCCACATCCTATAAATAGGCAGGTACTCCTCCATATTATTTTTACCACAAATCATCTTTCAAACCATCCTTGTCAAAATTTCTCTTTTTTTGTCATAAATTCAGCCTCAATTTTCAAAGGTTGTAGCAACTTCGAATGACCATAACTCCCAACTCCGGACTCCGTTTGACCTCTAGTTTTTTTGTTGGAATCATATTGAGGTATATTTTTTGAATATAAATTTTATTTTCATAAATTCGAAACTTAATTTTCTAGAAAATTTGTGGAGTGTCAGTGGTCCGAAATCTGATACGTTTTAGTGTTTTTGAGATTCTAGGAGAACCAGGTATCAGAATCACGATCCGTTTGAAGTTTCGGAATACTGACAGAAAAACACACATCATATATTTTTTCCATAAATTTTCCAAAATATTTTATTTTTGGTTTTTATTTTTAGAAGTTTGTCACATCGTCTGAGTTATCTTGTGTAGCCCTGTGACTATTCTGTACCCAACGGGATTGTCGGTTTCATCAGCAAGGACCTCAGGCAAGACATCTTGCCATTTGCTGTTTAAATTATTTTAGCTCATATTTCATGCATGTTCATTATTTTTTTTATGCAAAATAAACTGTGATACATGGCATAACCTGTTAGAACTTACTGTTCATTTATATTATGTTATGTATTATTTTTTTACACATTAAACCTAGATTTAAGGGACCACCTTTGTGTGTTGCATTCATGGCCTTGACACGTTGTACCACGAAGTTGTGTGTCGCATGTAGAATACGGAAGTGCGTGATTGGCTGGCCACCAATACGTACAAGCCGTGCGATAGGAATAACCGCTAATAGAGGATTGCATGCTAGTTTGACTTAGCGGTTATAGAGTTAGCATTGGGCGGGAAGAACATGATTGGAAGTTGACTACCACCCTATCTATCGTAGACTCGCTCGCTACTGAGGAACGATAGATAGACTATATGCTATAGACTCGCTCGATACTGAGGAATAGTATATGGTGTTGTGACTCGCTACTGAGGTACTGCATTGGTATTTTTTTGACTTGACCGGGTAGTCATGCGACCATGAACTGTTCTTAAAACTGCATTCACTTAGACTGGTTAGGCTACCTTTATCCGTTAGGTACGAGTACTTTTGGTTTGGGTACTTGTATCTGACCGTGGCTTAGAACAATAACTTGCCGCAGATTAGTTTGTCACATCTTGTCCTTGTTTGGTTGTAGGTGTGACTTACTACTTCGATGAGAAGGTATTGAACCTTGTTGGGGTCCGGATACCATATTGGATTCTTAGCGTGGAAAGATACGTCACCGTGAATTAGTTTACCATCTCCTGTCCTTGTTTGGTTGGGGGGATGGAATGCTCGTTCAGTAGGTACGTATTGGACCATGTTATAATTCGATTTACTTATTTATTTGAGCAATATTTATTCAGTTTATATGGCATAATATTATGTGTCTTGTTACGTCCCTCTGAGGACCTGGTTATCTCTCCAGGTGTGTGTTATTGTCTTTCGCAGGTGTTCTAGCTCTAGCCGTGATCATCGTTATTTCTTCGAGGATGATTGCATTTGGATTGTCTTCGCTTCGCTCGCCAAATTCATATCTTTTCTTATGTATTTTTCCTTTACTTGTTGGTAGTGGATTTGTCTCCGCCCAACATATTGTATCAAAATAATTCATTATCTTTATATGATGTCTTTTATTCATTTATTTTGCGTGGATGAGATTAGTTATGGTTCTACTGCATTTTACAGCTTATGTATTTATACGAGGCTTCTATATATTGGAGTATACTTCGTATGAATACAGCTAGCATGTCTACGTTCCTAGTCCTACGTATTTTAGGACTGGGGCGTTACATGTTTTTGTGGTGGCCCATGCAGGTCAAGTTTGTCATTTCGGTTACGTAATTATACCGTTGTGAGCCTGCAACATAGGATTAGAATCTATGAATCTCATCCATACAGCTTGACCTCTTCCCTTGGCTTCAAATTTTGAACTCTCGTTCGACTTCCTTGAACTGCATCTTGCTTGATTCCTTTCTACCGTCGATTCATATTTTTCTGCTTAGTATCAACTAGGAAGATGACTACACTAGTATATGCTCATAGGTCAAACACATGGCTAGAATGGTTATATTGGCAATTGGAATAGATTCAAGAATATTTGAGTTAAAAAGGGACTTTTTTGTGTGAATTAATGATTAGTAATTTTTAAAGTAGGATACTACCAAGGAAGGTTTTTATCTGGAGATTTCTAATAGTAAACACGAGAGGATTTATAAAATTTCATACTTGATTTAAGAAATTGATTGGATTTTTGAGTTTTGATATTTATGAATTATGGGGTTATAGCTATACATCTTTGAATAAATATAAAATTGATTTGCTTTTCGAGTTGTGATATTTATAATTTTTGGGTGATAGATATACATCTTTGAACAAATATAAAATTTATTTGATTTTCGAGTTTTGATGTTTATGATTTATTGGAGTAGGGTTATACACCTTTGAACGGTTATAAATTTGGTTTGAAAATGATCTTAGCTTTTAAAAATGGTCGTAGAAATTATTTAAATTTGAGTTATACAACTTGCAATTTTCGTGTTTAGTAAATTTTGAATTTTAAGTAGAAGTACTGATGGCGAATTTTGGTTTAAAATATTTAAAAGTTATGGAAATAATTTTGAGAAATTTTATTTTGAATGGTGTCCTATGATTGAGGATTTACAAATCTATTTAGATTTTTGGTAAAAAAAAAGGATTCTGACTAATAAGATTATTTGAAAATTTAGTTTAATGTGGGATTGCTAATATTAAAAATTTTGGGAGAATTTCGAAGGATGTGATGGAAAGTTATTTTGATTGATTAAAGGAAGTTACCATTTAAAAGTTATAATTTTGTTGGAATAACTTAGCATGAATAGAAGTTAAAATTGATGAGAGCATTGAGCATAATTTTTGAGATTGCTTTTAATATGCTAAGATTTTTATTATGAGTTATTGGAAATTTTAGAGTGTTAAATTTTTGATTGATTGTGAAAAAATTTCATGGATTCGTAAATTATGAACTCTTGAGTTAAATAGTTTAATTTAAACGTTAATTTTGGAAAAGGTTAGAGTAACGTGATAAAATTTTGCTTTGAGATTTATGAGAGTGATTTAAATTTTTTTGATGAATTTGAACGGCTTGGAGTAAATACAAATTTTGGTGGTATATTTTTAAAAGTTCATTTTTTAAAACTTTTGGAGGAAACTTGAGTTAAAATATTAATGATAGGCCACAAAGGTAGCCCTAATGAGTTAGAAGTATTCCACACTAATTGTCATGTCACTCATGACCATGATAGTAGTATATACACAAGTGTTGTTAGTCATCTACCCAGCTATGTGACTGTATTTTCACCTCGACTTACTCGACCTTCCTTCAATTCTAGATCTTTTAATTGCGACCTTCTAATCCATTTGCAATTTGAATAATGAGTTAATGGTTCCTTAATTGTATTCATCTAGGGGACTATCTTCTCTCCGGAATTGTGTTTCTAAATTATTTTTAATGGATTCTTTAATTAATTTTATTTCACGCTTTAACTTGATCTTCTTTATTTTGTGCATTAATTATCACCTCGTGAACTCCCACTTTCTATTTTTGATCTTCTGGCGTCCCCTACCGTGACTTGTATATTTGGAGTACAATACTACACTTTTCCTTCCAACAAATTTCATATGTAAGACCTAGACAAGTCCACCTTCATGTAGATGTATCATGTCCCACTAAAACACGTCTCCTTGTACACTATTTTCATGATAGGACCTTCGGGTCAAAATGGCCAAACTATAACCTCTATCATGACACCAAAATACTTTTCGACTTCAATTAAGAGATCCGACCTTGACTCAATCCCTTAACCCGATAGGTGAATTTTGTTCTACTTAGTTCCTTAATTGCTTAAATTTGTGCTATATCTTGATTGCTTAACCCATTGTCTCATCCCATTACTAGTTTAACTCTTGTAAGTTGGGTAGAATACCTCACGGCCCAACAAAGCCTTTGTCCTTGTGACCCATGTGGATAAATTTGCTTAGCCTATAAGTTCAGAGGACCCTAACTTAGCTAGTCAACCAAGACAACTGTATAGGCCCGAACTTCGGGCGAGCCTTGGTCTTAAAAGATCTGGGACTATTTAAAATTTCCTTCATCAGTACCTCCCTTGCTCATATTTTGACTATCTCGCCCTGCTAACGTAGCTTCAGTTTTGCAAGCTTATTTCATTATCAAGCTTGATCATGACATATTTTATTGGGTGCACCCACTAACATATTGTCTAATCAGAACCGGTGCATGATGGTCTGATCAACCTATTGCACTTTGGTTCGCTTATCACATATTATCCTACGTGGATGGGGACATAGCTAAACTTGTCCTCTAGAGTCCCATCTGCGACTGCCTTGACAACTCCTTTTGAATTATTCGGTCGCCTTTGAACCACGTATTCATATTCGATAACGTCTCCTTCGAACTCTATTTTGTGTTCGCCTTCACCTATTTTAGAAGGACAAAAGCGTCGTACTAAAACTCCTCTAACTGTCCTATCACCATGACCATTACCACCCAATGTAACCATATCTTTGTCTTGAACTACTCGACCCTTCCCTCGACACTAAAATTACAATCTTGACTTTCTAATCACTTGAATTTAAGAGTTATTACAATCGTCTCTTAATCATACCCTCAACCTAGACTACGACCATATAAACTTTCTTAAACCCTCTTATCTACCGTTGTGTCTTCTCACCCCCTCCTAATTCTTAATTTCGAGGACGAAATTCTTTTAAGTTGGGTAGGATGTAAAATCCCTAAATTTTCTACTATATTTTTTATATATATTAAATTTGGTACTGATTTAAATTTTTGTATTGTACGTCGCATAGTCGTATTGTACGTCGCGCACGAAATTTTATTTTTCGTAGTTGCTCGACGAGTGCGAATATGTGCGAGCGTACATATTTTGAGAAAAACATTTTATTTATTTTTATAGTTTCAAAATAATATATTTAATACTTAATTTAGCTATCAAAATTTCCTAAATTTATGATTTTATTTATGAAAGGCCTTTTATTTGGAATAAATAATATTATTCATGCATACATATATTTCATAAATATTTGCTAGTTTAATTTAAATAAAAATATAATTTTTGAGATTTATTATTCAAAAAGATATTTAAAAATATTTATTATTTTCGAAATTATTATTATTGGTATTTTGAAAAATATATTTGGCAGTTATGGTGGCCATTTAAATCTTGATTTGATTTTTGGATTTATTTAAATAGTTAAATATTCGAAATTTATTTATCCTATTTGATTTTGAGCTAAAAATTTAAATAGATTTAAATTGGATTTAATTGATTTGATTTTAAACTAAGAGAATTTGATTTGATTTAAATTAGATTTGGATTTGGATTTGGATTTGGATTTTATTGCTTTTAAATTAAATTAGGAAATATCTAAATTGGGTTTAAAGGAATCCTAATTCTTATCTAATTGGGAATACCCACATCCTATAAATAGGCAGGTACTCCTCCATATTATTTTGACCACAAATCATCTTTCAAACCATCCTTGTCAAAATTTCTCTTTTTTCGTCATAAATTCAGCCTCAATTTTCAAAGGTTGTAGCAACTTCGAATGACCATAACTCCCAACTCCGGACTCCGTTTGACCTCCAGTTTTTTGTTGGAATCGTATTGAGGTATATTTTCTGAATATAAATTTTATTTTCATAAATTTGGAACTTAATTTTGTAGAAAATTTGTGGAGTGTCAGTGGTCCAAAATCTGACACGTTTTAGTGTTTTTGAGATTCTGGGAGAACCAGGTATCAGAATCACGATCCGTTTGAAGTTTCGGAATACTGACAGAAAAACACACATCATATATTTTTCCCATAAATTTTCCAAAATATTTTATTTTTGGTTTTTATTTTTAGAAGTTTGTCACATCGTCTGAGTTATCTTGTGTAGCCCTGTGACTATTCTGTACCCAACGGGATTGTCGGTTTCACCAGCAAGGACCTCAGGCAAGACACCTTGCCATTTGCTGTTTAAATTATTTTAGCTCATATTTCATGCATGTTCATTATTTTCTTTATGCAAAATAAACTGTGATACATGGCAAAACCTGTTAGAACTTACTGTTCATTTATATTTTGTTATGTATTATTTTTTTACACATTAAACCTAGATTTAAGGGACCACCTTTGTGTGTTGCATTCATGTCCTTGACACGTTGTACCACGAAGTTGTGTGTCGTATGTAGAACACGAAAGTGCGTGATTGGCTGGCCACCAATACGTACAAGCCGTGCGATAGGAATAACCGCTAATAGAGGATTGCATGCTAGTTTGACTTAGCGGTTATAGAGTTAGCATTGGGCGGGAAGAACATGATTGGAAGTTGACTACCACCCTATCTATCGTAGACTCGCTCGCTACTGAGGAGCGATAGATAGACTATATGCTATAGACTCGCTCGATACTGAGGAATAGTATATGGTGTTGTGACTCGCTACTGAGGTACTGCATTGGTATTTTCTTGACTTGACCGGGTAGTCATGCGACCATGAACTGTTCTTAAAACTGTATTCACTTAGACTGGTTAGGCTACCTTTATCCGTTAGGTATGAGTACTTTTGGTTTGGGTACTTGTATCTGACCGTGGCTTGGAACAATAATTTGTCGCGGATTAGTTTGTCACATCTTGTCCTTGTTTGGTTGTAGGTGTGACTTACTACTTCGATGAGAAGGTATTGAACCTTGTTGGGGTCCGGATACCATATTGGATTCTTAGCATGGAAAGATACGTCACCGTGAATTAGTTTACCATCTCCTATCTTTGTTTGGTTGGGGGGATGGTATGCTCGTTCAGTAGGTACGTATTGGACCATGTTATAATTTGATTTACTTATTTATTTGAGCAATATTTATTCAGTTTATATGGCATGATATTATGTGTCTTGTTACGTCCCTCTGAGGACCTGGTTATCTCTCCAGGTGTGTGCTATTGTCTTTCGCAGGTGTTCTAGCTCTAGCCGTGATCATCGCTATTTCTTCGAGGATGATTGCATTTGGATCGTCTTCGCTTCGCTCGCCAAATTCATATCTTTTCTTATGTATTTTTCCTTTACTTGTTGGTAGTGGATTTGTCTCCGCCCAACATATTGTATCAAGACAATTCATTATCTTTATATGATGTCTTTTATTCAGTTATTTTGCGTGGATGAGATTAGTTATGGTTCTACTGCATTTTATAGCTTATGTATTTATACGAGGCTTCTATATATTGGAGTATACTTCGTATGAATACAGCTGGCATGTCTACGTTCCTAGTCCTACGTATTTTGGGACTGGGGCGTTACACCCAATTATATAATATACTTGTCAAAACTCAACTCCGAACGGAGGACAAGTATAGATATAATGAATCTCAATCACAGTCTAAGAACGATAAGATATCACAGAAGATATAACTAAAGGCTAAATAATAGAAATAAAATCCAACAACTAAAAATATAATCTCAAACAATCTCAACTACAATCTCAACTTATATATACAACTCCAGTTATAAACATAAAAGCTAAACAACAACTAGCTAATCTCCCAATCACTCCTGAGTGTCGGGGCCAAAGGTAGTTAAGCTATCTCCTTAGTAATATGTAGGGCATGTGTCCTCAGGGCAATTATCTGTAAAATTTTTGACAGGTCCAATCAGGACAGGAACGAGTACAACTCATCAAGATAACCCAAGAAAATGACAGGGAACTATAAAGCAGTTATAGACAGTTTTATTGATGAATATGGCAGTTTATATTTAGGTGATGGTATAGAGAAACAGTAAGATACAAGGAAAGTAAAGTAACTAAACATGAGAAGAATGATGGCAATGACGACTGTAAATAAATCTAGCTGAACTAAAGTAACATAATGAGTCCAGGCAGTAAATATAAAACAAGTGTAAACTACTATAAATCCAGTACGAGATGAATCTAATACAAGATGAATCCAGTACTAGATGATTCTAGGTAGTGATCAAGAATTCAGGTGAGTCCATCTAATCTAATAGTGTGTTTTAAAATACCGAGATCGACATGTAAACGGCTGTGGATAATCAGGCACATCTCTTACTGATCAGGCGAGAGATGGCTATGCTTCTAGTAGATTCCAGTTGGAGATTCCATATTTGGGGTATGTCTACATGTCTTACTCAATATTTTTTCGTCCTGCAATACAAATAAATCCAGAATTCGATACGAGAATCGAGATGAGTCCAGCCAAAATATGATGATTTCAGAAATAGATTCCGAAATGTTTCCAGTGATTCCAGTAATAGAGGCCAGATAATATGGTGAGTGTGTCGCATACATGAATCCAAAAATATCCATACGTGTGGTATCAGAGAATCACATAAAACTAAATAGAACTGAAATACAGTAACTCACAAATAAATGAGAGAACTATCAGAGAATGTACTCGCCTGATACTCTGAAAAGAGTAGTGTAATGTCAGATGTCTGCACCGGAGTCACAATGTCCTAAATAGAACAGTACAGGTTATAATGTGTTTAAAACAAGACAGATGAAGTTTATGATGCATCTACATAATTTCTAGGTCAATCTAGGTCAAAGTCAACTCTAAGTCAAACCTGGTCAACTGTCTAAGTCAAACTAGGTCCAAGTCAACTCTGGATCAACCCAAATCAGCTACAATAGTCAAACTAGGTCAATCTTAATCTAGTCAAGTCTCACTAGGCCTAACCAAGCCTAGACTAGCAAGCACACCCAATTTCTAGGCTATACAAGCCAACCACACTCCTACACTGGCATTCAAGCCATACACACAAGCTATGAGCCATAGGCTATCGGCCATCGGCTAAACACACATTCCATACATTTCACATACTCTCACTTATTTCACACATTAAAATATTTTCAATTTATATAAATAGCACACTCAACTCATAAAGGCTATATTAATTTTTATCTAAATTATATTAACAACATACACATAGGCCACATTATGCATATAGACAAAATATATATATATATATATATATATATATATATATATATATATATATATATATATATATATATATACTCATAGGCTATTAACATATGTGTGCATGTAGAGAGAGCCATGTATGTGTGGTGTTCTCAAGAATTTACCATTGTGGGTGTGTGTGTGTGATAAAATTAGTGATGTAATGTGTCAATAGTGAATAGGTGATAGGGTGTGTGTATGAGCTAATAGTGTAATAGGAAGCAGTGGAGTGTCAAATGGGAATAGGAATTCAAGTGACAGATAACACGTGGCTATAACATGTGTGTGTGTGAATGGAACATTGAGTGTGTGTGTGTGTGATATTGTGTGTACAGTTCATGAGTGTGTGTGTGTACACTGAATAGTATGACAGTTTAAATATACCCATTAAAGCACCAAAACCCATTTCCTCTACTCAAACAAAAACCCCCATATCCCAACCTAATATTTCAGTTTTGTGTGTGATGAGAGTTAGAATGTGTGTGAGTTAACATGGTGGCATGCCCAAGTGAGTGATATGAATTTGAAAACTGAGATGTGGGTAGAGTAGGCCATGTGCTAGGAAAACAATATGTGTGTTAGGACTACATTAGAATAGCTAATGTGACAGCCATAACAGTGTGTTCTCAACAATTAATTGACAAAAAACCAAGCATGTAGTGAGTGAAATCTCAGGAAAACTGAGATGTATCTCAGAGATTTCAGTTTTATTACATATGTGTGTGTCAAAGGTGTAGGAAAAGAAAATTTGTGTGTACACATGAAAATGGATCAATACAATGTGTGTGTGTATGTGTATATGAAATCAGGAAACAGTGTACAGTTCTTAGGTTTTAGTAGAGTGTGATATGGAAAAACAGTGTTCACATTGACAGTTTGGTTGACAGTTTACAAACCGAAGCAATTCGAAATCCATGAAATGAACAACATTGAACCTCAATCTATTCTCAGGCATGTAATCATGCTACATATTAATAATGAACAATAATTAACCACACAACAGTAAAAATGGTATTCATAATCTCAGAACAAACATGAGAAAATTGTGTATCAGTTGATACACAGGCAGCCCCCTAACCCATTCAAAATCCCATTTAACAATGCAAAACCTAATCCAACTTGCAAAAACCAATTAGCAGTATCTATTACACATGTAGAAATCAATTTAGTGATTTAAAACAACATCTAAATTAGATAAAAAAGGAAATCAATTCAGAATTTCGAATTAAATACATGGTATCAGTAAACATAGGAAATCTTCGATTTGATTTACAAAAACATGATAACATGAAGAAATAAAGGTTGGTAATGTTGGTGTCATGCGAGAGAGTGTTGGGAGTGTGTCCCAGTGTCCACGAATAGGACACAATCAGTCCAATCACCCGCACGACACACAAAACAGAAAATAGTATACACAAGTATCGTGCACATGTGTCGAGTGAGGTAGAGACATGTGCGTTGCACCAACTATGTCGTGGTCGTGCACATGTGTCCACCTAGACTAGGGGGACGTGTCCAAGTTCCTGTACAAACCCCAAGATGTGTCATGTCCTAGTTTCAAAGCCGTATCAGTGGCTCAAAATTGCGTGTGTGCGTGTCAGGGCATTTCGATTCGAGCTCGAGAACTTCCTCGACTCTCAACCAAGTGCCACGAAACTTGGTGAGGGTCTAGTCAGACATGGGACCCATCACCTCACCAAATTCCACGTGTCCTAGTGAAGTGTTGTGTCCTATGTTAGCCCCGAAATGAAGGGGGCGCGCACAGCGTGCACGAGCAGGCACGAGACAGTGCAGCCTTGTTTCCTTCGTGCACAGACAACGAGGACCCACAAAATTTTGTGGGGGTCCTGTCAGTCAGTGCCCGTACCCACACACCAATTTTTGTGGTGTCTCGTGTCATGTCGTGTCATTAATGGTACCCGAACAGCAGGACAGCCGCACGGGCCTGTACGCAGTGTCGTGCACGAGTTGCGTGTCCATTTTGGACACGAAAACCAACCAAATTCGTGCTCAGACATATACATGTATAATCTACATATTAAGAGCCATCCAAATATATAATTTGTTTTGAAAAACATTAACATTCAATCCATTGAGGCATTTCGTCGAACACCTAACATACACTATGACACGTGTCCGATACGGACACCAAACGGACATAAAATCTACCCAAATTTCAGGGACACCTAGGAAACTCCTAGATCTAGTCCTACATGTAAAGAAAACTAAAATTTAAATCAATTTAAAGGATTTTACCTATAGATGCAAATTGCTTAAAAAAACTCCAAATGGGGGGTGTTCTTCTTGATGGCCAAATGCTCCAAATGGATCCCAAACTGAAATATCCCTCCACTAACAGTCCATAAACTTAAATTAGGACCCAATGCAAAAGACTAGGATGAAAAAGGAGATCAAATGAATAAAATGAGAATTCTTGGAAGGAGGAAACTTACCTTTCTTTTCTCCAAGTGTTGGAATGATAAAAAGAGGCAAGCCCTAATGAACAAGTGTTTAAATAGGGTGGGGATCCCTATGTGGCTATTCATAGGTTCAATAATTAGGGTTAGGGTTCACCAAATGGCCCATGGGCTTAAGTCATGATCAATTAAATAATTAAGCCATAAGTCATTTC